>OX465281.1:247347913-247913746 GCA_949987705.1 Thereva unica
AATCCGACCGAAAGTTGCCTGTGCTGCCGTTTGTGAAAGGGGCGCTACACGCACCCGAGAACTGTAAGGGATGCCGGAGCACTGCGCATTTTGACGCCGAGCACGGCTTCAACAAGGCAACAATTAATTAAGGGTCGGGACGACGTCGGAATCAAAGCATTATTCGCCGGAAAATAGCGACTTTTTATTTGTGGCCGAGATTTTATGATCCTGGCATAAAACACGAGAACAAAAGTCAAAGGTAATCGGGGCTGAAGGGCGTGAGACACCTGGAGTCCCTTTTCGAGGATCGACTTCCGATAGCTGCTGCCTGAGGACTCTCTGGATTCGGATGTTGGCTGCTGTTTGTGCATAATCAGAAGTAGCAATTTGGCGCGTGAAATTGCTCAATTTGTCCCGGTGACATATCCTGCTTGATCCTGCCTACATTTAGCGCTACTTGAGGCAAACTGCAGATTGAAGTATGCGCGTCCAGGGATTCCCGGTTCTTTTTTCGAGACAAATCTCCCATCGGACCGATTAGGGACAGTTGTTTGGAGAACACTTCAAGCGTGAATAATTGCTCATAGTTGGAATCTGGCTACGGGCGATGTACGCCTCGAGGCGGTAATTGCATGTGGATGGTGTTAAGTGCTGCTATTATGGTGGCATGGTCAATGACATGAGCTATTTGTTAAACAAGGCACATAGAGATGAGTATGGATTGCTTATAAAGAGTGGCGTGAGTAGTTTTGAATGGTTTAGCTCTTGTAGCAGACAAGATCTGAAACTACAACGTTAATTATATTCCCAAAAACATTTTCTTTCAAATCGTTTTATCTGTCTTAAAATTTTCCTTAAGCTAATTAAAACGATACAACAATCACCGCAGAAAAGGCTTGCGTGGCCCCGTTAGGGTGCCCTGACTAAGATAGATACATGCAATACCAAGGTGTAAACAATCGTGCTGAAGGGATGAATGCTAGTGCGTGAGTGTACTACTAACGATGCACTTCGGATACCAGGCGGCCTTCGCTTTAAATTAGCCTTCCTATAGTACGTCGGAGCTCTCCCATGGGCGACCCTCCTTTCTCGCGTAACTCGTGGGATCAATATAGATACCTTTGAAACAACTAATAAGGAAGGAGCACCTCTCGATACTCCAACCACTTCTGGGGCTTCCATACCCAGCAAACAGGTCGACCTACAAGGCCAGTTGGACATATCTGAACCCGTGAAGCAGGGTGTCGATTACGGTCCCTCGGAAATTTTCGGTATCCCTCTGCAGCCTGAGCTCACAAGCCGCCGTGGAGCATATTGTGATCCTTCATTGGAAAAAGATCTTCTTAAGAGGCACCCTGCAGAAGCGCGTATTGCGGGCAAGGAAGTCTTCTGAAGCCGATAGTCGAGTTGGGACAAGGCTTAGAACAGCAAAGGTTCCTATGGCCCGGGGTAGCTTGCCATCAGCTGCGCGGACTCCGCCACGGTCACGTGGCTGAGAGGTGTGATGGTCCGCCTTAAGCCCTGGGAAGAAGCTAGTCTCGTCGCTGACGACAGCTGAGTACCCATGTTGTGGACGGGTACTTGCCGGCTGCAAGGAAAGGCACCACTGACGTCATGTTGGCGCTAAAGGTGTAGGAGTGAAAAGTACTCCAAAAAGCGCACCGTCAACCATTCACAGAGATGACGTTCTCTATAGACCAAAGATCTATTGACGAGCTGAGACAGATAGATAGCAAAATTGATTACAAGTTTGGTTGGGCAAATATTATCCGCTCCTATTATCAAAGGTAGAAACCATAAGGTTACTATCTGAAAATTTTCAGGATCCTGCTCCGGGAATGGAAGACGTAATTTCAAATGTGAGGATGGTGATCACTGCATTCTGGGGAGCATTGTGGTTGGGGAGCCACTAACGAGGAGATGGCTCGCTCCACCATCTCAACATTGCAGGTGGCTGGGGTAGGGACTAATGCCTCACCATCCGACACAAACAACCCCATACCCTCCAGAGAGGCTGGTGGTGCTGCTGGCAGAATCGCCGCGGAAGCAACTCTGGGAACAAATGCTTCCTCTATTGCCATTACAGGCGGAGCCTTACCTCTCAATCCTCAAGGGGGTAGCCTCCTCAGCCCAAAAGGGGATATAATCCCTTAATCCTTGGGTGTACTGAGGAAGAATATGTAGCCTCGGTACTAATGGTCGCAGACTGAATACTTAGAATTTCATTCATTACGCTAAAATTATGTGTGTGCCTTCCTGTAGTTCTATATTCGAAGGGCCTTTTCGCGAGCCAGTGTTACTTCACTACAGCATTCTCCGAGTCGCGTGTTTCGCTGGCCTGTGGCGGTTAAACAATCAAGGAGCTACTATGCTACTTTCTGGAGTTCGCATAACCGTAAAAAATGTTGTGTACTATTTAGCCATATCTTAAGGCCCCCATTTATACACAGCTCGTCGGCAGGCCGTGACCTTAATGTTTTCGTCTTGAGGCCAAGTATCACATACCACATACTCACTGGCCGCCAACTGTATATGGCCTGCAGTCAAAAAAAACTTACAAATATCTTTATGTGTTTGGGCATTTATCGTCAGTTCGTGCCTGAAGATCTGAACTTATATTCACTCTCAAGCTGCTATGCTAAGCTGTCGTCTTCGCCTGTGTGTCTATAGGGAATCATGGCTTCACCTGCACGCCACGGCCACGGCCTGTCAGGCGGATACCTGCAGTTTCATACCTCAGCCTAACTGAGTAATCTGCGGCCTTCGTCTGGTCTGAACGCCCACTGTCTAACGTCGGCCTGTAAATCTTTAGTGGAGCAACATGTTTTACTTAATTTAACCCTGTTTTCGCGCAATATTATACGGTTTCTTGCAAAAAAATACGTCTCTCTCCCCCCTTGAGATTAGGTGAAATTCGGCTCGACCCACCCTCTTCCTAAACACCTGACGTAATTAATGGACGACCTTTTATCTGAGGACCAGGCTGCCCTTTATTTTAATGATGATGTTTTTGCATGTTGATACAATTTGACAAAAATACTGAAATTATTAAATAGAACTACTAGACTGTGGAACAATTGACTGCAGTTACATCCAAAAGATTAAACGCAAGGTTCCATTCTTTCCTTCGATCCAAGCTAACTACTAGGCAATGCATCATATCAAGTTCCGCATTACGAATTGGTAGAATAAAGGATGATTCCTGAGTTTGGACTTTCACAGAAAGGGAAAAGTTTTAATGTTTCGGGCTCGTAGTAATGATAAATAAAATAGAAACAACAGCGCCATCTATTCACTACACTATAAACTATAACCATTATCAGTCCCGCCCGCCACCGAGAACAGTTTTTTAAATTTGTTCATTTCTGCAGCATTTGCATGTTTAAAATTCAATTCCCGCCGTTTATCCCGAAGAATGTGTCCAAATTTGAAAAAAGTAAATAAAACAAAATCAGCAAAATTGTCGTCCATTTATGTCCGCAGGATGCGAAGCCACCACACACAACAACGTAATTTCGGGACAATGTTTGGGTAAATTTATTCCCCAGGCGCCACCCAGGACGACATTTAACGTAATTTAGTGACGACAAAAAGCGCCACCACAGAACCAGCACACAATACAGCATCGCACAGTGTGGGGATGCTGTGCCAGTGTATGCTGTGCTCGCTCGTAGTCCTCCAGCTACAGGATAAATAATTCAGAGGCCGCTGAGCTAAGCGTGCAGGCCATTAACGAGTACGTAAGGAGCTGCCCACTTCACAGTGGGGGTGTGTAACCTCAAGTAATCTCGGATCCTTTGCTGGTATAATAAAAAGCGGAGAAAACATTTTTTACATGGGGTCCTTTTTCCTCGAGCAACGGTTTATGATGAGGGTCATTTGGCATATGATCGTGTCCAGGATGCTTGGCTTTTTCGGGGGGTGTATATTGACATATTTTGCTGTTTGGCTTTTTTATACCCGGGCACCACCTCCAGGGGGATGATGCTGCAGAAAACAGAATTTAATCAAATCATAACGGTTTATCGTCATGGGAGTTGTTGTTTTTGCTTCGGCAGAAGCTCCGCAGAGAGATTGTAAATGGCTCAAAGTGCAATTCATTTCGAGGAAAATATCCTTACCGTGATTTTTGGTAATCGACTCTTGTCCTTGTTGACGTCGACCATGTGAAATTATACCCTCCGGATATCGAGCTGAAAGCAATCTACCACATAACGGATCAATTTGTGGTCAATCAAAGCAAGTTCCACCCTCAAGGACGTTAAGGGTGGAAAAGTCCCCATGATTAAGATGGTAATGGCTCAACAGACTGGGTGTACTTGTGGCTATAGTTTCTTGAGTTAATTCAACTCTGTGCAAACAAAAAAAACTGCTTACGTTTCTCATTACGGACATTTTTCTTAAATTGATCTCAGGAGGATGCGAAGTCTTTAAGCAAAAAGGGGTCGATGCCAGTAATCAAATGTATCCTTCCTGCCTTGTTAAAATAGTTTTGGAGCTTACATTTTTGTTGGTAAAATCTGTGCTTAATAAGGTCTGGGAATTTTTTTTTAATTTCCTACAAAACATTTTTATTACCCAAGGTAATAAAAAGGTAATAGGTAATAGAAGAATATTAAGTCTGGGGCAAAAGTTCGTGAAATTTTTAGGTTGGTTTTCTAATAGTGTGAAAATAAGTAGATAAGCATTGCAGGTTTTGGCACTCTTTTTTTATATAAATTGCGACTTCTCAAATTTAAAATATATCCAGTAAGTATGATAGGATTTATAATGTAAATAAAGGTAAAACCGTGCTATCCAACAAATTATGTGCAGCTATGTGGGCATTAGTGTGTACATTTGCATATGTATGTATGTAATGTTGCTACCAGATGAAGCGTAGTTGACTTCGACTCAGCAGTTAAAGGGGTAAGGCTTCATGCAGCGTTTGGGCCCAATGTGGCAAATGAGCTGTCTGACGAAAGAGAGATTTTCCAGGATTGCAATTGGATGATGGGTCGAAACTTTGTACAGAACAACATGTGGTGTCTTGGTAGCTCTCTGGTGGATGGCAATGTATCATGTTGTGTTGCGACTACGCCTCGATCAGATCGAGTTATGCGCGAATGAAGCAATCCGAGATATTAAAGCAATTGTCTGCCGTTATAGCTGCATACAAAGCTGTAACTGCGCTGACCAGCACCCAGGGAAAACTAGTTGGGATGTGGGTTCGACCCTTTCGGTCCACACGATCAACTTCCCAGTATGATGGATGTTGAATATTATGATTGGATATTTTAATAATAAATGAACAATAGGCAATATAGAGTATATGTATGCATAATACCGAGAATTTGTCACAATTGTTTATCAATATTTTCGCTAAAATGTCAAACTAAATTTGCGCACTTACAAGATTAGGATGACGAAAATGTATATAAAATTTATGTATTAATGTTTTCGGCACCTCAATGATGTCGATATCTTTTATAGTTCGCGCGATATCGTGCAGGTACAAAAATCACTTGTCATTTAAACCAAAAAACCGCTGGACCGAATATTATAAAAATCTTTTCAGATTATATTGTCGCTAATACGCTTCGAACGGCACCTCAAGTAAGTCAATATCTTTCGTGGTTCGGGCGATATCGTGCAGGTACAAAAATCACTTACGTCGCTCAAACAAAAAAACGGCTGGACCGAATTTCATGAAATTCTTTTCAGATCATATTTCGGTTAATACGCTTCGAACAACACCTCAACGAAGTCGATATCAGTTTTGGTTCGCGCGATATCGTGCAGGAAAAAATGACCACATCCGTACGCACATACACACACACACATACTTCCTCCCAATTTTTTGCTTAAAATGCTCCTGGGACCTTGAAAGATGAAAATACGTTGAAATTTTCGATTTCGATTTTCGGACCGATTACAATAACTTCCTATACTGGGAAGTTAACAAGTATCCGTAAGGATCAAGGTATGGGAACAAATCGTTCACTCACAATTTGCCTCAAGGTACCGGAGAGTGATGATCGACCAAACACAATTGGAGGGCATGCCTGATAAAGCTTCCGTTATTTGTCTAGCATTTCCGAGAATGCTGCCCAATGTGGGGCCCAAACCAATCCGTCGGTTCCTGCTGTCGAAGGTGGTTAGCTCAATCTAGCTTTTACAGATTTAAGTTGGAAACAGATGCGTGCGGGCTTACAGTGCCTGCGGGGTATGCGGCGAGTTTTTGCTGACACCCAGTTGCGGCTTGGGTTTCGTCTATTCTTTTAAATCCAAGAGATGAGTGCATTTGTCTGTTGTGTGTGCTAAACACAAGAGCAAGTATTTGAGACTAAGGCAAATGCGGCAATGAGGAAAAGTTGGAAGTAGACCAACTTTTGCGTTGCATGCGTCACGAAACGTGCCTTTACGTACCCATTTGTCGATTTTCATTTGAATGAGAGATACTGGTTGTGGGCGACGACGTCTCGAGCCTCGGTAACTAATAAATCATTGATTCTTTAGGTCGCACTCGATATTCTTTAGCCAGGTTTTCTTCGGTGCCAATTGCCGGCCGGTCTCGCCAGAGAAGTTTACGTCGTAAGCGGTTATCATCCATTCGGCAAACATGTCCACCGTAGTTGACAATTTTGTATTTCTTCTTCGATCAGTGTGTGTTGATCGCACATTTGTCTGTCTCGTTTCGAAGGCGATCGCGTAGTGAGACACCGAGAATCTGTCTCAAGTATCGCATTTGGAAGACCTCGAGCTTGTTGACGTTCGGCTTGAGCAATGTCCACGTTCTCGATCCATAAAGAAGAATCGGAAGGATCAACGTTCGGTAAAGTCGTACTTTCGTTTTAATGGATATATGTTCGTTTCTATATGCACCCATTGAGCGAGGCGAATGTCGGCCGTCGATGAACCAACCAATGATCCCAAATATTTGAACATCGGAAACTGTTCGATTTGGGTTCCATCGAGGTAAACACTGGCTTTCGATCCGTCCGTTGTGAGCACTTTGGTGACCGGGCGAATCGGGAAATTTCGAATAAGATGCCCGCTGCTCCGACATCCGTGTCGCGAACATCAAGTCGGTTACGAAGTTGTTGTCGTCCTAAAAAACTACGCGTCGTCCATCGAATGCTTCACACATAATCTCGTCGGACACAACATTGAAGAGATGTGACGAAGCGACGTCTCCTTGTCGGACACACGTTTGAATCGGCAATTCCTCGGATAAGTCGCTTCGAATACGAACGCTGCAAGTTGAGCCGTTGTACGACGCTTGGAGAAGTTGGACGGTTTTCAATGGCACGTATTCGGTTTCCAAAGATTTTGTTTTTCTTTCACTAAAATTTCAACTTCAACCCCTTTTTCTCCAAAAAAAAAGTAGTTAATCAATATTTTTTTTAAAAAATTGGAAAGCTTGGACAATTTCCTATGAATAACGTCCGACAACTTTTATGCTATGGCCTTTATTTTTGAAGTTATAAACAATTTTACTTATTGTTTGGAGAAAAAGGTGGTTGATGACATTTTCACTGCTAGACCCTGTATATGTATGGGTCTATCTGATTTAGTCTACCTCGTCTATCTGGTCTAGTCTACCTGGTCCGTTTGGTCTGTCTTACCTTGACTATTTGGTCTGATCAGTCTGGACTATCTGTTCTGCCTGGTCTATGTAAGTGTCTATCTAGTTACACGAGAGAATTACGGCATTTCTGATTGTAGTACGAAAACATACACAACAATTTGTCCATATTCCAAATAATTTCAATGTTTATAAACTCGAACTGTCACCTTTCAAACTAGAGTTGCGGTGTCGCTGCGATCAGTGGTTAGTGACTCAGTTGCAATTGACGCCATCTATCCGAAAATTGCAATATCACTTATTCCCAGTCTTAATAGTTCTAATCCTTTTGTAAAGAATTTTTTAAATCAGTGGTTTTGTTGACGGAGCATGACGGTAACTTTTATTAATAAACAACAAAGAAAATATCTTTCATACCCAAAAAAAAACAAAATTGCCAAATCAAATGATTAAAAATTCATCAAAACCAACTCCCATCGAAAAGACAATAAAAACATATCGCGATAAGATAAAATTCTTCATTAAACACTTTGAAGACTAAGTGTGCATCGCCATTGATCACCTGAGGAGGTTATTATCAAAAGGTGACATGTCCATACTTCAAGTATTTTTTTTTTTTTAAAAGGATCGATTATCCTTGGTAAAATGCATAGTTTTTGCTTGAAAACAAGTTTAAAACCGCACTATATCTCGTATATAATAGACGGTAAATTCGGTTATTTTTTTCAAATTCGACACATGTCCCAATAATCGATTTTCTTCCCTAAATTTTCTTCCCGCTTACCAAGAAAAGCAATGTTAAATTAAGTTCATAAGAAATATATTTCAGTTTAAAATGAAATGTTGAGTTCATTTTATAATTCAAAATATTAAAATAGTATCTATGATTTCAAAAAAGGTACATGTCCACCCTACCATTAAATCAGAAAGTGACATGTCCATTGGGCATATTACAAAAAGGTACATGTCCATTTTGCTTTTGCTTTTTTCACAATAACCAGTTAATGTATTTCTATGATTTTTTCACAAAAAAATAATAAATTACTTTATGTGTGCCGTCATATTTTTTAAAAATAAATATCTTTTAGGACTAAGTTCATGCACAGTTTTTACTCATTGCTGTAAAAAAATGAATGGAGGACATGTCACCTTTTGATAATAACCTCCTCACCTGTCGATCAGCATTGTCAATTCATTAAATGCCCGATCAGTTAAATGAATTATCACCAAAAAGCATGTTGTCTGACATTCTTGCAGCATGCCCTTCGTCCGTTTTAATTTTATGACAAATGACGGCTATCGAACACCTTTGTCGGTCCGGCAATCAGAAGGCGCGACTGACGCTTTCTGGAGAAATTTTGATTTGGACACGCGAACCCTTGAATACCGAATGAGGAATTGTCTGGACATTTTTCGATCGAATTCGACTCTAGGGCCCCAAAAAGGGGCGATCTGCGATCGTGAACAGAAATTGTTGACGGTAGCTACTAAACTGATGATGTTCCCATGACGTTATGATCACGTATATTTTGGGGACTGTCGCATTGTGCTAATAGAGCCATTTGTCTGGGGGAATGACGCGTTACAGTCACATATTACGAGGAGTCAACTATTTAGGAATCCGCTTTATCGGTATCGCTTTTAGAGTTAGTTGCCTGCATGTCTACCGAATTTTGTATACCTGAAGACGGCTGTTGGCGGGGCGGCTTCGTGGCTTGGACAAAAGAAATTGTTTAACATTCCTTTTCGAGCGGAAATATCAATCGAAGGGTTTAGATGAATTTTGAATATGGCGGTATTTTTTTTTATTTAAAATATTATGAGACTTTAATCTGGATAATTTGAAGAGAAAAAAATCTAATACGCAGATATGGTCTGTGAAAAAATTCCCACTATAAGGCATCCATTGCAAAAAAGTCACTAACCATTGATGACAGCGCGCCCATTCTAAAAGTGACAATTCGAATGTATAAATTGGTGCAGTAGTTTGAAACTTGTTAACTTAACTTCCAGTCTTGCTCATCACTAATAGAATATGTTCCGCTGAAAATGAGGCCCTCTTGCTTACTCGGCAGCATTTTTCAATACAAGATTACCTCGATTTCTCCCTTTTATTCACGCCAATATTAGAATAGTAGTCGACATAGTAGTAGTAGTAGTAGTCTTTTAGGTCGACATTCGTCTCCTCTTCGAATACAACCAGCCGATGGCACCACACCTCCATAGGAGGCGTTTTCTCATGCACTTCCATAGACTCATGCAATAGCAATTTGCACGGCCATTCCCTTTAGTCCTCTCTTTTACGTACACTATAGTTTAGAAGCTCCAAACGTTCAAACGTTCATGTACTTCTGCTCGAGCACACTTCAGATGCACTAGCCTAACTCATTCTCTTCTATTTTTTAAACTAAGATTACTAATACATATCGCACCATGACTCGAGCGTGTTGTTTCACATAAAAAAATACTTCCTTCACCAATGAACCTGTGAAGTTTTGAGGTGAAGAGCGGATTGAGAGCAGGCCATTTACAAAAATTAGGAAAAGTGCGGGTGATAGAACTGAATCCTGCGGAACCTCATCAAAAATTTAGCCAGCCAATCCCAATTTAGGTATTGTTATCAACTTGGAGCTTAGTCAACATAAAAGTTTGCCAAACTCGGCAAACACCTTGGAGATAGGCCGCATTCACCAAAAACAATGTATACTTCGGTTCAGGTGCTCTGTTAAGAATATTGTCTGCTTTTACCACGCCGATGGACTAGGCTATGTTTTGGTTTCGTGACAGGTCTAATTATTTTCGTGTCCAATTCTTTCTTCACTTTGCCTCTTACTATGTGTAAGCACACCCTTTAAAGCCTACCAACCTAAGAGCACCAGTTCCAGTCCAGTTCTATAATGCCTATATTGATATGGAGGGTCTGTCACGACGCACCTACCCTTTCCAATGAATTCAGGTCCGGCTATTGGGGCACCACCCAATTGGGGAGATGACGGTTTTTATGAAATACACCGTAAGCTGGGAGCTCGTACCTGGATTGGCCAACTCCAAGCGATTCGTTCATGTGCCGTGTTTTTATGTTCTCTGTCTGCCCTGAAAAAGCACAGATAGTCAAGTCTAACTGATTAGGCAGAGTCTGCTGAGTCTGTTAAGTTATGCTGAGATAGGTGCTGAACAATAGGGTTCAGTACAAGAAGCCAAGTAAGTGGCCGCGGTAATTTTCCGAGTAAAAGTAAAACTCGATCGCTCCTAGCCTGCATTAGTCACGTTCGGCGTCAAAACGCCTACACGGCACCCGAAACAGTAAACTAATTTTCCCTACAGGCACGTACCAATAAAAGACGCAGAGAATAATCCAAACGAAGCACCGTACGCTCACGCTTTTTCTAGGAAAGGGGAGCGAAGTTGGAGCTTTAAGAAATTGTATCGGACGAAGGAAACGGGTGATTATCGTTTTGACCATAAAGGGTTCCATTAACATACTCAGTAGACCGGTTTTCGTTCGACTGCGTAGGTCAAGCAGCATTGGACGTGGATAGTACTTAGTTGGGGGACCGCATTTGTTGGCTATGCCTGCTAGTTGTGAGCTGCTATATGCTTTTCAAAACATTAACAAACGAAATTATTTGTACTTGGGTTTGGACTTAGGGGTCATCCATTAATTACGTGAGTCGTTTAAGGTGAGAGGGGGTCGAGCCGAATTTCAATGCCTCAAGGAGAACTTCAAGGCGACTCCAGACGCACCCCGCGAACACGTAAATTCTTGCCGTAAATTACTTAAGGAATACCTAAGGTCTTTAATAGCATAGCGTCTGTTTCTCCCTTACACTCAACAAGGCATCTTATAAGGCATTAAACCCCTACTAACATAATTCCCACCTTTCTTGACAACAGTAGTCTAAGTTAGTAGTTAATTTTTTATAAAAAGGAATTTTGCACTACTATATATTTAATTTAAGTATGGCTTGTTTGGCTTAATAAATAAACTAGTTGGGATGTGGGTTCGACCCTTTCGGTCCACACGATCAACTTCAAAGTAGGATGGAAGGAAGCTTTTTGAAATAACGATAAGAATGGAAAATCCGCAAGGCTTTTCTAAAGAACTTTTTTTTATAGAACAGTAGCAAACAAACATGTCCCTGGCACTTCGTTCGCTACACTATAAAGAGAATTCATTTTGAGCGTGTTGACGCGCTGATGATAGACTGCAATGGTAAAAACTTCATTTTCAATTCGAACGATTTCAGGAGATAGTACCAAAATTAATCAATGTAACGGATTTGTCAAACTTGTCCGAAAAGGCCATACTGTAATCACTGGAAATCCCGCGATGAACTCAATTCCCAAAACTGTAGGACATGGAAAGCAGTCCGCCGTTCAAACAGTTCTGAACTAAAGTTTGAAAATTTCGTCATGTTTGTAATGGTTAACGTATTTGTTGAATGGTTTTTAAAGAAAACTCGGATTTTGACGAGTGATGACTCGGGGAAGCTATTGCTCGGCTGAACCCATAAAAGTGAACTTCATTTTGAACGGATGTCATTCCTACGCTTCGAACGGCACCTCAATGAAGTCAATATCATTTTTGGTTTGCGTTCTATCGAGCATGTACAAAAATCACTTACGCCCTATAAACATAGATACCGCTTGATCGAATTTTATGAAAATCTTTTCAAAGCGTACTTTCGGTAATACGCTACGATCGGCACCTCAAAGAAGTCGGTATCATGGTTGGTTCGTGCTATATCGCGCAGGTACAAAAATCACTTACGTCGCTTAAACAAAAAAAACGGTTGGACCGAATTTCATGAAAATCTTTTCAGATCATATTTCGGTTAATACGCTTCGAACGACACCTCAACGAAGTCGATATCAGTTTTGGTTCGCACGATATCGTGCAGGAAAAAATGACCACATCCGTACGCACATACACACACGCACACACACACACACACACACACACATACTTCCTCCCAATTTTTTGCTTAAAATGCTCCTGGGACTTTGAAAGATGAAAATACGTTGAAATTTTCGATTTCGATTTTCGGACCGATTACAATAACTTCCTATAGTTAATAAAGCTTAGTACGTGAAATAGAAGAGGTTTGGGGTTATGAGGAGTATGGAGGCTGTTGAAGGAGATGAACCTCGCGTTTGAACTAATGTTTGAGGAGTTCGGAAATACTGCGAAAGATTGTTCCACACTCGAATTGTTTTATTTATAAACGAATTCTTTTTTTTTCATCGTGCTCGAATACGGACGAGACCTGTATAGTCTGAAGGAAAGGAGGGATATTACAATCATACATAACTTCAACTGCACAGCTAATCCGAAATCTTGGTTCAATTGTTTCATCAGAGCCGTGGAGGTTGCATCAGTACTACATGATCAAATACGGGCAACAAATCTCTATTTGAAAATATCAAAGAGCGAAACTAAACAACCACCATTCGCCACATCTGAAATTAGAAATATGCCCTCATTTCCAATAGAACTTCAATAATGGCTTTCTTTCGGAAAGTCCTTGGTGAATGGGCCTATGAAATGACATTATGTATGACTACTTAGGACGGCGCTTTGATAACTGCGAATGGTACACTTGCACCGGGCGCAATTGAGCAGGAGCGTAACTTATTAGTTAGTAAAAGAAACTCGAGTTGAGCTTAAAATTTATTATATATGGAGTAGTAATTTATTTTAATACATTTCGCCAGAATTTCTTTCACGAATTACACCTTCCGGGGGAACCTCGTTAAAAAATACGCATCTATTATCTTGCCTCCTGGGTGATGTGGAAAAGGGCACATGCCCAAATTTTTTGTTATATTAATTTAATGAAAAACTTTTGCGCAAACTATGAACATTATTTATCCTAACCACTGACTGTTGGTGTCTTTTTTCATTGTCCTTCATTGCGAAAAGCTTAAGGGGCGCAATATGGCATGGTGCACCGGGTGCAAAAAAACCAAACTGCCGGCCCTGATGACTAGACTATGGTGCTTAATATCAATCTATTGGGTCTAGATCAACCTCTACCCAGTACACACAAAACGTCGTCTATTTCATTTTCTATACCGGCATCCTTTTCTTTTTGTATCCATTCTATATTCTTTGACTTGCAGCAATTAGTGAAGTTGTCCTTTTTGCTTCATTATTAGTCCAAGCTTTTTCAAAATATGTTTTCAGCAATCAACCGACGCTTATGTGTATATATCAATATATTGAATACCCTTTCATATTATTATATCCAATTTCATGACGCCTATGTTCGTTTATGCCTTCAATCTCCCTTCACAATTTGTTGTTTTGTCATCGAACTCTTCCACTTTCGTCATATATTTGTTAACCCCTGATTTATAATGATTGATTGATAAGTGTTTGGTGCGATCACTAGACATTAAAACGATTAGATCTGACATCGTCTCCCTTCGTTTGGCGGATATTAAACGTCTAATTACATATTCTCTGTACATATACGGGATTTCGTAACGATTGTGTTAATCACAGGTGCTAGACTTCAACTGGGGGAAACAACTGCCAGACTCAAAGCCAAGCCCGACTAAGGGCATGCCGATCTCGAAAAAGCAATTGGCATACTGCAGCGTCCCTTAGCACTCGCCCAAACGGAGACTTCCCACAGTAATAAAAATAACGTATAAACGCGATTTAATAAATTTATTTAAAGCCCCCATCAGTAAATCTGCGATTTGTGTAGCCCTAATAACTCGCATTCTGTATGCTCGTCATAACCGATCGACTAGAAGTAATTATGAACGCATCAAAGCGCTTCACTGACAGTCATGTACCCTCGTCACAGGCAGTTTCACTTACACGATGACTCGAGTGCAAGTGATCGTAGCCGGGGTTTGATTAGGCACAGGCTGTCATTGGGGAAGATTGGGAAACAACAACCCTTTTCCGGATGGGAGGATGACCTTCGGGTGGGTTCGGTTAGACGACACAGCCAAAAGTCTCATCTCGATGCAGTGGAATCGAAGCGGAATTCATTCGATTTCATTTCCTTATTGGTTCGAAAACTTCGCGTTATTTTCGCAATTATGCAAATCTGCGCGGCGACTTATCTAGCATGCACCGCACGAACGCAGCAGAGGCAATTGAAAAAATCCTGAGGAGTTTTATTTAGAAAATTCGCGACATTCTGCACCGCTGCTCGGTTGGCTCTGTTGGCACTGCCCCCGGTGGTGGAATTGCTCGCCACCGTCGTTGAAAATGCGTCCACAAGTGCCAATCTCTGGCGTTCGGCTGGACAGGGGCTCCTAATAATAGAGCCATCGAATTGTTTTTAAATATGTTGAACACATCAATAATTTGTCATGGAGGATGGCTACATAAGAAACGTGTCCATCCATCCAGCGGATTCACCGGGCTCCGAGGACGGACTTACGTATGCCCGGCACGTGCTCCGGTTATGAGCTGGAGGCGCATGAATGGACGTCAAACCGATCTTAAAGCAAGCCAGAGCTACCGTGAGGCTCGGGAATTATGAATCGATAATTGCTACTCGCCTTCTAAGTGAATTCTTAATTAAATTACTGCGGGCCTAAGATTGGGCATTTCGAGCCACATGTGTGCCCGACTTGCCTATTGGGAATTCGAGGCGGCTCCTGTTCCACTGATTAACTACATCCCGAAGGCCACTTTGATAGGTGCCGGCCAAATGGCCATAGGAGCGATATTAATTAATCATTTGTCAATAGACGAGGAGGCAGAGGCAGTCATAGCGTTTTGTCCTGGGGCGTAGGGCCCTAGGGATGAGTGGGATCAAATGGTGCCGTGGCGTGGAAGTTATGCTAATGGGTCTTCGGTTTTTTGACTCTTTTTTTGTAGATGACAGGAAGTCTGCCGTAAACAATGATTTGCATTTTGTCATGACCATTCGTCATCACTCATACATAGCTGGCAGTGCGGAGTCGATTCGATAGATAGAAATTGCAGTTCTTAGAAAGATGACAGTAAAATTTTTATTGAGATTTGAAGTGGGTGCAATTAAAAGTTGAATTCGTTAACGAGGCTGTGTTCGACACGCGAAGCAGAAATTGTTACGAGGGTCCAATGTATGATATGCTAAAAATATTAAGCACGCATTTCCCAAAAAGCTTGTATGCTACTGTGTGCAAATTTCAGGAGTTTTTATACTTGTAGAATAGCTCTTGGGATCCACACGAGCTTCCGGTAGATCCAGAACCCTCTTATCCTGCTTGTGAGTTCGAGTGCGAGCGGTATATACAAAAGCTTTGCTGATGCTCTAGAAACATCAACAATCGCCCATCACTGTTGTACAATGGGGGTATTCAGACGGTGCACATTCATGGCGAGTAAAACCGGTTTTATAGATGAGAGAGAGAAGGGAGCGGAAGAACTTAACGAAACATTTTTCACGCAAAAGCAAACGCGTAAAAACTTACACACATATAAAATGTTACTCCTATTACCGAGTTTCCATGGGAGTCGAGTTTAGTTGAGGTTGAGTTGAAATGACACGTCAACTCAACGACTCAACTCTATGCGTTTCCATGGCTGACTTTTCTGCCTGTGTACAGACAGCTGAATGTGTACTTGTATAAGGCAAGCAGCTGTTTTTAAATTTGACGTAATATTTTTGTTATTATAAAATACTGATCATGGACCATAAAATTAATTTATTGTGTTCGTTGTATAACAGAAATGTTATAAACAGGCGCGACATTTTGACTTTTTTAACATTTGACAATCCCGTTTGTAGTTGTGTGCGTGAACTCTGTTCAATCTACCTATTTTCGTTGAGTTGAGCAGAGTTGAAAACCTTTAACGAAAACTCTTCACTGCGACTGTTTCCATGGAGTTCAACTCGGGTTCAACTCTGGTTGAACTCTCATGGAAACTCAGTATATCTCTTGTTTTCTTTAACTCTGTTTTTGTCTGACAAGCAAAGCCTTCTATATTTACAAGCCATGCTGCATGTGTGTGTTTGTGGTTGTATGAAGAACCAACCAAAATTCGTGAAGTGTCAAAATCCCATTAAAATCAAAGGGAAAGAAGTTTTCGTGCCGCGGGAAAGTGCTGTTGCGAGTGTGGTTTTGTGAAAAATAAAAGTTATTTCATCAAAATCAAAAACGTGAAACAGTGCAAAAATTAAAATAAAATGTGTGTCTTACGTTAATAATTTAAATATAAATGTTAAAAATAGGATTTGCGGGTTTTATGTTGGTTATGGTGGAATAACATGTCAAAATCCCGAGGAAAACAAGTGATTCGCGCCGCGGAAAGTCTTTTATTAATGAAAGCGCCGTGATTTTTTGTTAAAAAGAAGTTTTTTTTATAAAAATAACACGTACATAATATCGGTTTGGCGCGATTTTTGTAGTTAAGCGAATTGTTACTTGAAATTGTTCTTTGGGGCTATGGTGTCACATGACGGATCAGCCAGTTTTCGTTGCAGCCAGTTCCAGTTTTAGAGGAATATAAGCAAATGAAGATAAGTTGAAACGAATAGTTTGCTAAATATTGCCATATATTTATATAAATTTATTTTTATCGGTAGTTTCCTCCACTTACGGCTTTTGCTTGGTGTGACGGCTTGACGGCATGATATTTGAAATAATATCCATTAAGGAAGAAAGTCAGGGATGCAATTATACTTATTTTTTACATTATTAACGCAATTTTGTAATATGTAGTAAATAAATGTTGCAATTAATGACCATAATTTTTGTTTTTAATTGGTTAAAGAAGATTAATTGATTCCCAATAAACCAACATAACCGCACTCCACACAGTTTGACAGCTGAATTGAAGTCCTATTATGCTTTCATTGTGAGTGTGAGATTTCTTTGTGCATGGCTTGTAAATATAGAAGGCTTTGTTGACAAGTGAATTTTATTTACAATACATCCTGTAAAGCTTTCAAATGTTCTAAACACAATTACGTTCCGTGTGTGTTCCGAGGGGTTGAATAAAACCGGTTTTGCTCAGCACACTTATGGCAGCGTGTGAATAGCCCACTGACATATAGTAATGGACTGCTAAATGAGCAAAATCCCATACAAAAAAATGGCACCAAAAACTATTGCTGCCTCGCTCCCACGTTAAATTCCAATGAACTGTAATCGTCAGCGCATGTCAGCGATATAAATATAATTAGAAAAAAATAGACAGGTATAGTTTTCGTTCTTCTGTCTCACTCTTGAGCTATTTTGAAAACTTCGTTAAGCAGGGGAAATAACCGTCACAGTTTTGGAATAAATACATTTGTTTAATGAAAAAACTGCTAATAAATAAAAATGAGTTTTGGAAATTTGTTTCCGTTAATTATAACAAACATCTTATCACTTATTTTTTCCTAAATTCGAAGAAATTTTTTTTGTTTGCATGAAAAAGGTTTTCTATTTCTGGAGAAAAATGGTGCCATTCAGCATCGTCAATCAGCAGTCCATTACTATATGTCAGTGGAATAGACCCAATGACCATTCACTCGGGACCATGGCTCTGAAGCAAAATGGGGTCGTCCGTTAATTACGTGAGGCATTTACGAAGGTAAAGAGGGTCGAACTGAATCCCACTCAATCTCACGTGGGGGAGAGGGGGTCTCGCCAAATATCTCGTAATTTTTTCCCTCAAGAAACAGTGTAAAATTGCTTGAAAACTGGGTTAAATAAAACATGTTTCTCTACTAAAGACCCCCTCCTCACTCTCAGGCCGCTGGAAGGCCTGGTCGGCAGGCACGGCCTGATGAAGGCCACACATAGCGCAATCTGACTAAGGGATGAGGACTTTAGGTATCCGCCTGACAGGCCGTGGCATGAAGGTCGTGGCATCAACGAAAACTTTAAAGGCACAAACAGATTGGTGACCGAAAAAACCTTTAAAATACACGGACCGCCATATT
Source organism: Thereva unica (assembly GCA_949987705.1). Taxonomy (NCBI): domain Eukaryota; kingdom Metazoa; phylum Arthropoda; class Insecta; order Diptera; family Therevidae; genus Thereva; species Thereva unica. The sequence goes on from OX465281.1 coordinate 247,366,349, forward strand.
TGCTGACATAATGGGCAGGCGGCGTGGAGAAATTAAATGGAAAATTCTCTCGCAGGCGGCCGTCGCCATTATTTCAGCATCGATTTGTATTGCTATTCTCGAGTGTTCCTGTGTGCGAATGTGGCATTTGGCTGTAGCCAAGACCCTCTCAACTACAGGCCTTGTAGATGTATTTTTCGTGGTGGTGGTAATAGTCCCAAAAGTCACCGCACACCGGAGTAACATGGCGCGGAAGCCGTACGCCAGAATTTTTGTGTTTATTTTTGCAGTAAAAAGTGATAAAATATTGTATTTTAACACTTTTAACTGCACTTGGATTTATCAGTGAATAGTTTTTTAGTGATTTCATTAAAAAAAATAAAACAAAGGGAATTGTCCAATTTCTATGGGACTTTGGCCACTCTTAAACAAACAGTTCAGCTAATAATATGTGATTGATTTATTAGCTTAAATCAGTAAGAATGAGGATCTACAGCTAGTTTTGTATCAAGATTTTTATTTAGATATTTTTTTAACATTTAATTGAAACAGGTTATGTATGAAATAAAATTGTTTTTTTTTAATTATGTTTATTTATTAGTCAGATTCATAAGTTATGTGAACATTGTCATTATTAGAATTTTTAATTATGTTATTTAATGAAAACTATATTCAATATAGTGGAGAGATTGCATTGTATTTTAAATCGATTTGAATTTGTTGGTTTATGGAGTTTTGATTTGGCAACACTGAAACGAAATCCGAAGCCGGTTCATGTGTAGCATCAAATCAAATACTAAAAAAAAGGTTTTTTTGCAATGCCAATTGATACAAAGTTATTTGCACCAGATGTTTACTAAAATAGAATTTAAAATATTGGTAAATTATTTTTTTCCATAGCATCGCGTACAAAAATGGCCAAGTTTGGACAATTCCCTTTGGTGATTAAGTGTGTTTAAGTGTTCAAATTGTTAAGGCGATCAACTTTTTTTTCACATTCACGGTGTTTTTTCATGTTTATTTACGAAAAAAAAGTTGAATTTTTAATGTTATGTGTAATTATGGAATTAAAAGTGATTTTAAAGTGATTTTAAAGTGATTTTAAAGTGATTAATACATATATTATGATATTATTATTAAAAATATAGGTGCCGAAAAACACTTCTCTTATTCACTTTTCCATTCGCACTTTTCTGTACTTATATGTTTAGTAATAATTGCAAAATAAATTAATTAATGACTTTAAAATCACTTTTAATTAAATATTCAGCATATTTTCCCTTAATATACACGAAAAAAACACCGCGAATGTAAAATAAATTTATCACCTTAACAATTAAGACACCAAAAATACACTAAATCACTATTTTTTTATATATTTTTTTTATTAAATCACTAAAGAAATAATCACTGATAATCCTTGTATGGTTTAAAGCGATAAATTTCAATAATTTACCACTTTTTACCACAAAACTAAAACGAAAACTCTCGCGAACGTACTCTGCGCCATTAAATTCTCAGCAACTGTCAAATTTTGGGACCATTCTCAGCAATTGTTGTATTAGTGCCCGATACAACTGCATGGCCTGTAGTTGAGAGGGTCTTGCTGTAGCAGATGGTTATTCTAGTGTGTGTGTTTTTAATATGTGTCGCTGTCGCTATGTGTCGCCGGTGTACATACAGCAAATTTCGTAAGGACATCGCCTCGAACGAGGAAAATAGTTTCGCCGTCGCCCTGAGCATGTTTACAGCATAAGGCGGCTCCAAACTCACGTCGTGAACCCCCGTGAACAGTGGGTGGGTATGGGTGGTATTCGCGCCTAGTTAGCGCCTTGCTTTCAGGTTCGACTGGATACGGCGTGAATTCGTGCCGTAAATTCACGGCTTGCGACTAAATACAAGTTTAAATGTTCAGGCACAAACTAACGGCAAACACATAAAGGTACGATTCCAAACAAGGCGGCAGCCTACAGCCCGCAGGGGCGACAATACTGATTTGTATGATGCAATCACTAAGTGCGCCTGTTGTTTGCGATTTGATCAGTAGTGTCGCCTGCGGTTTGCAGTTTGCAGATTTTTGTCAGTTTTGTTGGAGGTGTGTGGTGATACTTGGCTTGAAGGCGAAAGCTTTGAGGCCACGGCCTACCGTCGACCTGTGTGTGAAACGAGGCCTTAAGATATTGGTAAATCCTACACCAAAGTCTTAGTAGTCCCTCGATTTTTTAGCAGCCAACGGCTAGCCAAACGCGCGACTCGACGAATGCTGCGACGTACGAGCCAAGTAGATCTGACTTGTGTGTCCACTACATGTGGAGGAGGGCCAAGCAGGACTTATCTTTAGTATTAAATAATTTTAGTGTTAAATACTACGATTTTTAAAATCGAGGGGTCGAGCCAAATCTCACAACATCTCACCAAGGGGGAGGGGGGGATCGAAAAATCGCCTCACGTAATACATGGACGACCCCAAACTTTTTTGGCCCAAAGGAGGCGTGCGGAAAGCTTGGAAGCAAGAACCATGATCCCTCGTGTAGGAATGTCTAATAACTTAAACTAAATTTTAAAATTATCGATTCCATAATAATCAATGACGCACATCTCCTAAATCATAAATTTCTATCTGCTTTTGCATTCCATTCTCCAACTCTTTTTTTTACCTTAAACAGACGACCTTCATTGTTTTGTTGGCTACACGTGTGATTGACGACTCTTTATTATTCCTCTCTTCTTATTATTTTTAATTATTGCTGTTTGATTCTGCAGTTTGGGAATCTTAGCAATTCTAGCAATAGGACGGCCATTGAATCAAGCATATATGTACATCATTTACAACATGATGTCTTGATTTGTTGACTTGAAATTTACTTAAAATTCAAGCTGCATTTTCGTTTCACTTACTTGACTTCTAAATGTCTTGAATTTTACTTGAAATGACATTTGATGTTTTCAACATAAATTGATTGGATTAGGTGTAAGGGAAAGTTCTGTTGTATTTTTTTGTTAAATAAAATTATATATTTTTTAGTTTTTATTTAAAATCTAAAATAAAATTTCCTTCGTTAGTTAAAACTGTTTGCCAATGTTCTGGAAGTTCATCTCCGATTGGAGGTTACCGTGTTGGAAGCGAGATAGTCTTCCATTGCCATTTGGGCATCCTCAAAATTTGCTTACTTAATTCCACCAAGGAACTTTTAGAGCGACCAGGAAAAGATTGTAGTCCGATAGAGCAATTCAGCTCTGCATTGAAGCACGACACAATGCCATTTGGTCAAAGACGCACGTTTACGTTAAAGCTCTATCTTCAAAACATAAAGTAGCATACAGTAACGAGGAGCATTGAACGTTTCATTTTCTGTCAGTAACTCCTAGTAGAGGTGAATAACTATCGATAGTACTATCGGTACTATCGATGATCTTACACTATCGATGGTTTCTTTTTACTATCGATAATAAAGTCGCATGTGAGGCATTCTTTTACAAATGGAACACGCATTTTTACGCAATTCCTATACAAAATAAGTGGACCCGTATTTTTCCTTTTTATGTTGGTCAATATTGTCAAAAATAAGGAGGGGTAAAGTTTACGTCACTCGCCGCATATACCCTTTTTCAAATCGCTGTATCTCCGGATCTATTCATGGTATCGAGTTAAATGTGGGCCTCGGTAGTCTAGGGGTAAGGCGCCTGACTACAATCCTCAGAGGTCCCGGGTTCGATTCCCGGCGGTGCCACGGTCCTAGCCTTTCCCAATTTCCCTTCTTTCTTCTTCCCTCTTTGCATTCCTGGTTCCTCCTGTCATAGCCTTCACTAGTTCTCTTCCCCGCTCCACCAAGTACATGTCATCCGTTGGTTGATGAGATTCAACTCGTTTCAGGAGGCATAACACTCCAGCGAGTTGTTCTCGATGCCCCGATGTCAGAGTCGCGAAATGGTTGGAAGTAGGTGAAATAAAAATACCGCAGCTAGGTTGTGACAGTTCTTTCATTCACTTCTCTCTCTATCTTCCTGTTGAGCCCCGAAGCCCTCCGCGAAAAAAAGATGAGATACTTATGAAGAAAAGAAAGAAACACTGAGTTTAGGTGAAAACTCTATTTAATTAACGGTATAAAAAATTAGTACAAACTGTTTATTAACGAACTTATTTGCGCGGCGGTACAACGAGAACTGCCTTTTGAGTTCTCATGTCCCTTGGCTTGCGGCTCGCATGCTCGGGAAAGATACGCGCAGTCAGCATTTATGGTGTGAAAAAAGATAAGGAATTGCTGCGGTGCAGCATTTTAGTAGTTATTGAAATAACGAATTTAGGATGTGTTAAGTTACATTGCATTTATGAAAGGGTTCTTTACTTAAAATGCTGACTGGGCACCTCCCGAGCATGGGAGCTGTTTTTTAGCGGATGTGGGTGTTAAATTACTACATTCCTCCCCCCTTATGGAGATCGATGAAGTCGATCGTTTGTCAATATTATGTATTTGTTTTGCAAAGAAAAATTTATATATATACACTTTCTATTTATTTTCATTCATTTCCTTTATTTTTCGGAAATGTTACAAAATTTAGGTTTTTATCAAAACTATATATTTTTTTTTTTTTGTTCATGGGGAGGAATATTTATTATTTTTTTTTTGAAAATAGAAAATTTTAATGATTCTTTTCTTTTTGAAAAGTTTGAAATATTTTTTTTTTTTTTTTTTTTACTATTGTTTCCTTTATTTTTCGGAAATGTTACACTTCTTTTCTTTTATTCTTCAATTAAACTTACATTACTGATACTTTTACTACATTACTAGTATGACTAACTAATATTGGTTAGTGGGTGCGTTCAATCTTAGTTTATTATAAGGCTGGTGCATCAATTGTGTATAATATTGTTAGCGTCTGGATTAAATTTGTTCTGCTGATATTACTCATCGGTTGTTTCTTCTTCAATTCTGCGTTTAGTGCACAGAGTTAGTTCACATTTAAAATATCTCTTGTATATTATGTAGCTTAGCGCTATTAAGAGAGCTAGCGAAAGGGTGGGTAATGTGATATGAAATATGTTATTGGAAGTAATTACTGAAGTATCTAATACAAAATTGTCGGATATATCTGATGTGATAGACGTGAGCTTGACGCTAAGTTTGTCTAAATCTTGACTGTCGAAGATTACTCGAGGAACATGATCTTTTTCTGAGATAGCAGAAAGGTTTAAGGTTAAGTTGTCGAAAGGTGGTTTACCCAGTTGATAAAATATTGCCTCAGTGGGAGGAATAGCTGAGTGGGTCTCGAGTGACACTTGTTTAGTTTTTGCTCGGCATCCTGGGTTTAATCCCAGAATTCCGCTGCCATGTAATGGCACAGAATAGGAGCTTCCATTACAATTTATTCGGATTGTAGTCTGATGCGGGACTATATATATCCAGGTGTTTGCTTTTAGGGGCACATTCCATATTTCGTATGTTAGATTAAACAGTCTAATTTCGCAATTGGCAGGAGTGATTTCTCCCTGGTTTAGGCCAATAATACAATTTTCTTTATTAAAGGTATAAGAGACAAAGTTCTGAGTGCAAATAAATTCATTTTGCTGGAGTTGTTGACATTCACTGAGGTCACTTTGTTTGAGGAAAGCATATCGTTCACGAGTTTCGTCGATGAGAGTGAATTGTGAATCGATTTTCACATAATAATAGCTATTATTTTTAAGTCGAGCTGGCACACTAGTTAGTTTGTATAATGAAAAGGAGTTTTTGATCAGAGGGACCTTTATCTGGAAGATTAAAGAATTCGTTGTTAATATTGGTGAAACGGTAGATACTTGGGCGATTAAGGGTATGTTGTATTCAGAAGGTTTCATTGGGAGTTTCAAGTGATCTAAGGTTTCAAGTTGTATATCTCTTAAGGCTTTTAGGAATATTTCGGATTTAACGAGATGTTTGTCTAATCGTCCCAGTCTGGATTCTTGTAGGATGTCCAAGTATTCATTTTGACTGGATACAATGCTATTAGCTGTGAGGGTTAATATGTTGGCTGCTTCATCGAATAAGTGGAAATTTCTTTGGTTAGTCTTTTGCTCTTCCATCTCTTTCTCTACCTTATTGAGGCTACTTGATATCTTTGAGAATGTGTTATTCAAAGAGGAGAGTGAATGTTGCATAGTTTCAACTAAGACAGAGACCTTGTCCGTAAAGGAATGGTGTAATTTTGCTTGATTAGTTTGAAGATTATGGATTGTTTCTTCTATGTGCTTGGAGTCATCGTTATCCATAACTCCGAAAAGGAATTTTTGTGTCTTGCCGACTATATCTAATAGTCCGCGCTTTGATCGAGACACAGTGCGAGTTAGGTTGGCAAAGTACCTGTTAACCTGATTTATTTCAAAAAGTGTGTTGTTGATGAGCTTAGTAGTGACCATACAGTTGTCCTCGGGAAACTTTTGTCTTGTTGCAGTGCAAAGTTCTTCCAAATTCTGGTAGTGGACTTCCAGTTGGCGGTAGTCCGTTTCTAGAGCTGTTGTATTTATGTAGAGTAGTAACTTCCAATCGGCGGTTGACTTGTGTACTGTTCCCATTTTTTCAAAATAGACTCCTGTATTTGCAGTAAATGGGGTAATGGTGTGTCCCTGCGCTGATATGGTAACAATGTACGAACAGAAAAATCTGGAATAGAACGTATGCCATTATTTACGGAGGGCTCTAGTTTGCCTGTGTGTGGGATGGCTTACATTTTCCCATCAATCATGGAAAAATATTTCATAGAGAAGTAAGACTGTGCTTAAGTTTTAAAGATTCGCGAGAATTTATTAAAGATCGAGAGAGTCATATGCGCATGTTATTTCGTAAAGTGACCACTGACTTTGAAGGCAGTGACAGTGTAATCTATGATTTAGATGGGTTTCGAGTTAGTGAGATTAAGGCTAAATTACATAATACTAGTGCGAGAGAGGTATGGTTCAATTGTAATACGGCTTAAGCCTGTCGTTATGAACCCTGACGTGTTTGTTTCCTAAGAGTTTTCTCTCGCTATTTGGTGAGAAAAACGAGGGTTGTAGTGTGAAATTTTATTATTGATAATTGAAACGCGGACTCATCGACTCGCGAAAAGAAATATAATGACGATTGTCTATCATCGAAGGGCTTTGAGTAGGTTGTTGTGTACAATTTTAAGTTTGTTGCCTATTTTTATAGTTGAGGTTTCTGCGGAATTTGCCTTGACTATTTCATAAGGACCTTCGTAGAGCGGACTTAATTTTTTATTGGCTTTTATCTTAGATTCGAGGAGTATGAGATCACCTTCATTGAAGCTTGTGGGCTTTGTGCCCTTATCATAGGATTCTTTAGCTTGTCGTTTAGCCTTAATTTGATTTTCGCGGATAGTCTGGTATCCGTTTTGTAGTCTTGCCTTCAGTTCGATGACATAGTCGTCATAGTTGTAAACAGGCTCGCTAGGCCTTAACAGGGACGAAGGCAGTTCGGGTTTGTGTCCAAACAGGGCTTCGTATGGAGTATAGTTTGTTGAAGAGTGGGGAGTGGTATTATAACAGAAAACAGCGTAGTCTATCCATAGATCCCAGTTAGAAGGGTCCTTAGTAGCGTAACATCGTAGGTAATCACCTAGCGTGCGATGACTGCGTTCTAAGGATCCGTTAGATTGGGGGTGGTACGGAGTGGTTTGAAGTTTTTGGATCTTTAAGAGACGACATGTGCGTTTGAATAAATCGCTAAGGAAATTGGCTCCTCGATCTGTGAGAAGGGATTTGGGTGTGCCAAAGATACAGATCAGTTTTCGAACATAATTTTCCGCTACCGTATGTGCTTCTTGATTGGGGATTGGTATAGCCATAATAAATTTTGTAAGGTCATCTTGGAATGTTAAGATGTACTTGTTCTGACTCTCAGACTCTGGGAGTGGACCGACTATGTCCAATGCTACTCTCTCGAAAGGCACTCTAGACGTGGTAGTCAGTTTCATAGGTATTTTGGTTTTTACGCAGATTTTACTCTTTTTACAAGTTTCACAAGCTCCGATGTAGTCTTTAACGTCTTTAGAAATGTTTTTCCAATTGAATTTTTCTTTAATTCTCCGGAGTGTACGTTTTACGCCTTGGTGTCCTCCTATTGGGTTGTCATGATATTCGATTAATACCCTGGAAATTTCCGAAGGGTCCGTGAGCTCTGTAACACGAGGCTTGTTATATATTTCAGGTGTTTCTGTGATTATAACAGGAGTTTGATTTGGATTGTTGGAGTGAGATCTAGTTACCACTAAAGTTTCCGCTGTTGGTAACCGGGATAAAGCGTCTACATTTGTGTTAAGTTTGCCCTTCTTATGTTCAACTTCGAAATCGTATTCTTCTAGCTTAATTCTCCATCGCATTATTCGTGAACTAGGGTCTTTGAGGTTAAAGATCCAAACGAGGGGTTTATGGTCAGTGAAAATGGTAATTTTCCTTCCATAGACATAGGGGCGAAACCGATTCACCGCCCAAACGACCGCCAGAGCCTCCTTTTCAATTGTTGAATAGTTTTTTTCTGCCTTATTAAGAGTACGGCTAGCGTAAGCAATAGGGAGGTCGACGTTGCCGTTGTTGGGACGCTGAGACAGAACGGCGCCTATGGCCGTATTACTCGCATCCGTGGTAATGAAAAACTTCTTCTGAAAGTCGGGATATTGGAGAATTGGGGACTTCGTTATTGTCCTTTTTAGAAGCTCGAAGGATTCGTCGCAATGGGCGTCCCAGACAAAAGGAACGTCCTTTTTTAGAAGGGTGGTAAGTGGTTTAGCTAGACCGGCAAAATTCGGGATGAATTTCCGGTAATAGCCAACGAGTCCTAGAAACGATTTTACTTGCTTACAATTCTGTGGGGCCTTTATAGATTGGATGGCTGAGATTTTCTGTGGATCGGGCTTGATACCCTGATCAGTGATAATATGTCCAAGGTACATCACTTCCTTGTGTAAGAATTTACATTTTGAGGGTTGCAATTTTAGATTAAACCTTTTGAGGCATTCAAACACGTCGCAGAGTTTTCTATTATGGTCTGTTAGATTATGACCATACACAACAATATCATCGAGATAGACAAAGCATCGTGTGCCATGAAGTCCGGCCAACACTACGTTCATCAGCCGTTGGAAAGTGGCTGGAGCATTTCGCAGTCCGAAGGGCATTCGGTTAAATTCGAAGTGTCCTTGCGGAGTGCTGAATGCAGTTTTTGGTTTGTCCTCTTCAGCAACACTGATCTGGTAATAGCCATTAGCCAGATCGAGCGTACTAAAATAGCGAGAGTTCCCGAGTTGATCTAGAATTTCTTCTATATTAGGGAGTGGGTAGGCATCTGGTATCGTCAACTCATTGAGTTTACGGAAGTCTACCACCATTCTCCACTTCCTTGAACCGTCGGAATCCGCTTTTTTTGGCACTACCAGGAGAGGCGAATTCCAAGGGCTTGCGCTTGGACGTATAATATCTTCCTTTAAGAGTTTTTGTGTCTGTTTGTCTATCTCAGCTTTGTGGATTTCCGGAAGACGGTAGGGTTTAGTGTTGATTGGGGCTTTATTAGGGTGAATTTGAAGTGTGTGTTTTGCTGCGTCAGTGAAAGTCAACGTGTCACCTTCGATATAGAATAACTGGTTGTACTCACGGCAAAGGTCAAGAATTGAATCGCGCTCCTCGTTATTTAGGTGGGACAGACTTAACAAGGAGGTTAGAGTTTCTAAGCGCTTGTGAACTTTGGTTTCGCTTCTTAGCGTGGAGGGAGTTAAGACGTGGTACTGTGATAATGGTTCATAATGAAGGTTTCCGTTTCCTTGTAGCGTAACTACTTTATCAGTGGTGTTTAGTATTGCAACTTTTATGTAGCCTTCAGTAGGCCGGGCAATAGTTCCTGCTGTATACACGTGAGGCAGAATTTCTTGCGGAAGGCAGAAGACTTCTTCTTCGGAGCGAATTGGTCCCCAGTTAACTATTCTTTCGCACCTTGGAGGGATTTTTATTCTCTCGAAGGTGCAAGAGAATTGTGATACGTGTAATCTCCCTTGGTGATAAAAGCTGAATGTTAGGTCCTCGTAGTCAAGTTTAGCTTTAGTTTTGAGGAAGAAATCTTGTCCTAGAATACCTTCGGCCGTAATGGGGAAATCAGAGGCAACTACGTGAAATTGGTGAGTTAGTGGCTTACTGTTGGGTAGAGCCAAATGCAGGTACACAGCTCCTTTAGTAAGGATGCCTTCTTGTGTTATTCCCGTGATCTGAATGATTTTGTGGGTATCTACCTCGACATCATCCTGTAGAGCGTTGACTTTTATTAGACTCAGTGAGGCACCAGTGTCGAGGAGGAATACATTGGAATTGGAGAGGGATTCAGCTAAAATGATTGGAGTTTCATTCCTAAATGTTTTGCAATGATCGAATGACATGATACTAAGAGATTTAATAACACTAGTGGGTTCAGAATTAGAAGAATTAGTAGGATTGTTACGAGCGTTAGTGGATTCGGTACCGGAATTAGTAGAATTAGTATTATTGACGGAGTTAGTAGGATTGTGGTAGATGGTGTATGTGAAGCGGTTGCCTATTTTATATCCCTTATCCTGGTCACCGAACCGCTTGGGCCAGGAGCAGATTCGTTTCCCAGTCGAGGCGAAGAAGTGAGATTGGTATTATCGCCAGTTTTTACTGTCGTTCTTTTGGAGTTATTATATTCCCTTTTTCTGCATTGTTCGATTGAGTGACCCGAGTTCTTACAATATCGGCAAACCGGGGTAGGTGAGGACGGGCTGACTTTATTTATTGTCCCCCGAAAAGTCGGAAATGGTTTAGAGGGTTGTTGTTGTCGGAGGAGAGCGCTATACTTGCGACATTCGTTAATGTCGTGCCCCAGATTCTTGCAGAACCGACATTGTTTGGAGTTTCGATTGAATGTTGGTGCGACTTTGGATTCGCTTTCGAGGAGTTTCTCTTCCTCCAGAGCGAGGTCCACAGCTTCCTTAAGAGAGTCATGATGTGAGGCTTTCACTATTAATTTTAAGGGCTGTTTAAGACCTCTTTTGAAATTATTGACAGCCATTTGTTCGTTTAAGGCACGTATGGCTTCATTTCCTTCTCTAGTCTCGCTTTTGGCACCGGAGATATTTAGTTCTTCCAGTAGCCTTTCAATTTTTTCTGCATAGTGGACAACGGTTTCCTTGGATTCTTGTCGAGCATTGAATAGCTCAGACTGTACAACTTGCAAGGATCGTTGTTTTGAGAATTGTTTCTCCAAGCTAGCTCGTAGAGCTTCCCAGGTGTCAAAGTCGTGGTACCGCAAAACACTATTGTATGCTTTGCCGGTAAGCTTTGACTTAACCAGGTTCAGAAATTCTAGCTTGTGGGTTTCGGATGTCGCCAGGCTATACTGAATCTTGGCAATTTGTAGAAATCGATGGAGGTTTTTGGGGTCCCCGTCAAACTCAGGGACCATTTTTATAGCGTTAGAGAGGTTAAAGTTAGACATTTCGTCAAATTTTAATGTTTTGGCGTCGCCTTCTAAAAAGTCTGGGTTTCTCTCGGGGAGTTCGGAGATGCTCGGTAAAGGATCTATTTGTTTGAGATCCCTGCTTTGACTTCTTAAAGAGATGGCAAATTCAGCTAAAGGGGGCTTCTTATTCTTTGTAGATTTCTTACTCATGTGCCTTTAGGGTCACGATTGCGAGTAAGTGAATTAGATGCCGGAAAGGAGGTTACGCAAAAAAAAATGTTTGTTTTTATTGCTATAGTGTGTTACCCCTAATTTCAGCACGCACAAAGGGTGAATGAGATACTATGCTATGATGTTTTCCAAGTTTCAAAGTAAATCCAACTAATGGATGTAAAAAGAGGATAAAGTGATTACAAAGTATTTAGTTGAGTGAGCGGTAGTAAGCCCCATTCGGCTAGATCTGCCGCTTTTACAGCTGGCGTACAACTTTATATCGATAAAGAATTCAGTGAAAATATGTTATCCATATCAAAGAAAATTTAGGGGATTTCCAATGGAGGGAATAAATTAAATAAAAACTTAAACCTTGAAAGATCTCCGATCAATTGGTCCAAACGAAAATAAAAATTTCATCAGTAATCAGTCCGCAAAAAAAAAAAATATCGAACCTGAGATTTAAATTCAAATATGCAATAAATTTAAAACATGAAGCCCATTCTCAAAATGCGCAAGGTAAATTATATCAAAAGTATACAAAGCAAACGTCGAAAATGAATCCGATAAATCAAAATTAAATGCAAAAACAATCCAGAACGAGACAAAATGCACCAACCAACCAATAATAGTGTACAAAAGCAAATTGTATTAAAAAAAAAAATTTTTTTTTTTTGACAGCACTATCACGACAGTAGATATATATATATGAATAAATTGTAAATTAATTAAAGCTACTCACAAAATTATTAACATTTTATCAATATTTTGATCGTGATGAGCCGATGTTGGATGAGGTTGTTGGTGTCCGTTAGCCCTCGTCTGCGGTTGAAATTTGGCACTCTTTGATGGTTAATTGTTGCAGAAATTTGTGTATGTTGCTGCTCCAATGATGCACAAAAGTAGATGAAAGAATATAAGTATTTTGAATTTATGTGGCTTCACACGTGTTGAAACTGCACAAGATAGTTACTGCGCGCTATGTTGAAACAATGTTGAACTGAGCACAATGTTGATGTTGTTATTGAAAACTGGTAAAAAAAAATGCGTTGCTACACTTGATTGATGCAAATTTTCTAATTTGTTGGTGCTTTTGCTGCACAGATTTTTCAATATACATCAAAGTAAAGATGCGTTGTTGATGCACTCAAACTCTGAGTATTAGGTAGTAAAGCTCAGTATAATCACAAAGATTCCAAGAATTAGTAAAGATGCTTGCACATAAATTTCAAGAAGTAGTGGAGATGCTCAAAATGCACATAAATTCCAACAATTATAAGATGTTTATTATGAAGCACATGAATTTCAAGAATTAGTAAAGATGTTTAATTGATGCACATAATGTGCGTGCGTTGTAGAATCACAAAAGATGATAAAGATGAGTAGAGACGCACAGAATTAAAAATTTTTTTTTTTTTTAAAGAGATTGAATGGCTGGTTCCACCGCGTGGAATTCCACCTGCTGCCACCAAAACTGTTGAGCCCCGAAGCCCTCCGCGAAAAAAAGATGAGATACTTATGAAGAAAAGAAAGAAACACTGAGTTTAGGTGAAAACTCTATTTAATTAACGGTATAAAAAATTAGTACAAACTGTTTATTAACGAACTTATTTGCGCGGCGGTACAACGAGAACTGCCTTTTGAGTTCTCATGTCCCTTGGCTTGCGGCTCGCATGCTCGGGAAAGATACGCGCAGTCAGCATTTATGGTGTGAAAAAAGATAAGGAATTGCTGCGGTGCAGCATTTTAGTAGTTATTGAAATAACGAATTTAGGATGTGTTAAGTTACATTGCATTTATGAAAGGGTTCTTTACTTAAAATGCTGACTGGGCACCTCCCGAGCATGGGAGCTGTTTTTTAGCGGATGTGGGTGTTAAATTACTACATTCCGACTAGAGCTGCTGTTCGACATTTCAAAAATAAAATACATGGTCGACAGTACAAAGGGGCCTTCCCTAAGTCTCTAGTGTGTCACATAAAAAAAAAAAAAATGGAGCATCATTTTAAAGAAGAGATCTTGATTATATACTAGCTGACACGACAGACCTAGTCCTGTCCATGTTTCAATAAATTTGGTTGTGATCGTTTTGTGAATTTATGGAAAGCTATTGGAAATTTGAAAACAAAGTAAAAAGCATTTGACGGAATCATAGCATCTCGGATGGTGTAATCGCAATGAGTGACATATTCTAGCTTTCTCAAAAGTTGGCAGGCTCCTCTTTGTGCCACACAATTCACCATTAACAGTTATTAGATGTTGGAATGATGTTGGGCCACGAACGTTGACTAATAGCAAATGCAAAAAGAAACACTCCCCTTTGCTTGGATGATATGTGTAAAGGTGCCAGCTCATAGAACGCGTTTAATGCGATGCGTTGATAATTGAGTTGGAGTACATGCGTTTAAATGTCAACAGGCTTAATGACGGAAGAAAAGCGTAGACGCGTCACATGCAACGCATGAAATTTCCCAACTTTAAACTTTTCATGCGTCTGGCATTCGATGACAATCAACTGTGCTCTTGTACAAATAAAGTTTTAATTACATAAGCGCTGCTTTTAAAGATTCTATTTTTCAAAAAAAAACACTGGATATTTAGACTGGACCAGACCACACCTCCACTTTTCCGGACCAAAACTATCCTATCTTTCAATCTGGAACCAACCACACACATTGTCAAATTAACAAAATTCGTCCGACATATTGGCGCGGCCATTTTGAATTTATCAGTTTTGACCACAAACTCGTTTTTTGCGACCTTAAAAAGCCCCTGATACAGATTTTCATTGGAATCGAAAGAAAATTGGCAAATTCAACCATATTTCCGAGGTCATTTCGAATTGCAGTCATATTTCTATAATTTTTACATACATTCTACATATTTTTTCAAACCCGATGATTTCCATGATGCACCTTTCGAAGCTCTGCAGTGATTTTCATCGAAGCTCTCCATGACAGCGCCATCTAGGAGTGGCTTTAGAAAGTAAATGAATGGCGTATGTTCTTTTTGTTAATGTAAGTAGCACATGGTTAAAATTTCATTAAGATGGGTTGCACGTTGTAGGAGCCTAATGTGAACATACGGACATACACTCATTAGTCGTTAACTTTTCTGAAATTATATATCCAATGCAGCGATTCTCAACCATTCTTTTGTTGCGGCACACTTTTAACAATTTGAAAATTTGGCGGCACACTAACAATACAATAAATTTAAAAGAATTTTACTTATAGACCGTCAGCTAGTGACAGATTTAGATGCCCCATTTTGTCATGCTATCCTCGAAGAGGGTTGAAAGGTGGATCGTTGTTGAGTTGGAAATTAAGGTGCCGCTCCTGAACTTCAGGAGCGGCACAAAACTGCCGCGGCACATTGGTTGAGAATCACTGATCCAATGTAACGTCTTCGCTGGCAGTAAAAACGTCTTTTCCTTGGTAACTTACATCAGGTCTAATTTCACTGAATCCACAAACCCTTCTTTAGTTTAGAAGAAAATTGGATAACAGAAAACAAATCCAAGTCCGACCTACTTCCATCTTTGTGACACCCAAATTCTTCAGTATCCTATACTGCTAGACTCCACCCGTTCGCGAGTCTACCTCGTCATAAAATGGACGGAGTTTTCTTCATATCTCGATAATGTGATCAAGAGTTCGAAACCAATAAATCCACTGGCTCTGGTTCCCTATCGCTCCAAAGAAATGTGCGTCAACTTTGACTTAACCCTCTTATCTTAAACTCTTAGCCATGTTATACTTCCCCGGAGTTCACCGATAACCCCACTAACTACTCGGGTGGTAGTACCTACGTAAGTTGTTTCAATCGACCGCTTCATACAAAAATTCAAGCGTTACAAAAATTTTTGTATGAAGAGGTCGATTGAAACAACTTACGTGCTACCACCGCAGGGCGATAGAAATCAATTTGATTCCTCCAATCCCATAATAAAAACTAGAAATCTTATGAAATAACTTGAACCCAACCAAATTCTACATCATTTCCACATCTGCTGGTGCTCCCCAGAGTTCAACATTTCGGTCGTCTTCGTTACTATTATGCTTTCTTATGAAGTCATTCTAGATTTAGGCCGCTATGTACACTACCCAACTCATTGGTGGCAACATTATTTGCTCCATCATCAACCCCTAACCATCGTAGGAATGTAAGAATGTATAACAGTGATTGCCCACACAGTGATCTTATGCCCCAACACCTGATTAACTCGCTCGGCTCATTCCCAAACAAGAAATTCATAAATAAGACTAACTTGACTGTGGAACAATCTTCGGCAGTCTGTATTTCCGAGCTTCCACACATCCAGGAATTCAAGTGCAGGGTTCATCACCGTCTCCTTCAGCAATAAAATCCCTGCTCTTCATGACTCCAAACCTACACTTGCCCCTGGACTAAGGTTCTTATAAGACATTGACGTGACCAACGACAAGACGGACTAATAGTACAAAGGTCGATCCCGATAAGCTAACACCCAATTAACAACAACATACTTATAATAACAAAAATGATGAATCTTCCCCCTCTCCAATTTCCCATTAAATCTTAATAGATCTTGGCTCGACAACACATTTTCTAATTTGTTTATCCACTCACTCGCTCACTCGGGTTTTCCACAAGATTTTCCTCAATCGTCACACACACATGCACGACACCAAAGAGGACTAAATGGAGCAAAATTGCATTCAGAAGTGAAATTTTCATAAATAGCCGCTGAAACACTCATAAATCACGGCCTCGTTTGGGGAGGTTCTGGCAGCAGACGACGACGCTCCGCAGATGATGAATGGAGTCTCTGCATTCACAGGAATCTCTCCGACGTCCATTATAGCCAAGAAGACGCTGGCTTTGTTGCACAGCAGCACAGCATTAAGAAGCTGCGGGACTATGCCCAACAATATACGCTGCAGCGCCATGGCTTCACGGTATGGTGGGTCCTTTGAAGGACTACGAGGAAATGCAGATGATTTCCGTCCTACGGGAGCCGTGCGGCAGGGAGAAATAAAATTCCGCTCAATTATATAAAAATTATTTTTAATTTTTGTGGTTTTTTCATCATCATCATCATCAACATCATCAAACAATCATTTACATGACTCTTAAGAGGTAGTGAACTCTTGTTGCTCGCGGTTTCTTTATTATCCTAAGGACTATTTACAAATTATGAAATAAGGAAAATATTTACAGCAAAATTACGATTTACGGTTGGGGAAACTAGAGGAAAGAACTATGGTCAGTAGGTGGTGTTCTGGTCCAGGCTGACGGTCGTCGTGTTGGCGAATCTCTCGAAGCCGCTCACTTCCATTGCGGGATTCTTCCGGAGGTCTGGCTTCGGGCCAGTTAGGCCCATTTTCTCCATATGCTGATGCTGAGATCTAACGGCAAAACGGTTGACATGCACGGGAATCGGGACGACAATTTTGGTGCCATTGCTGCTGCCCGATCTGCCGAGTCCGTGTGATGTTAGGCCGGCTTTGACGCGTTTCCATTTCGCTCGACGATTTTGAAACCATATTTTTACCTGGAAATTATAAATATTTTTAATAATATTATTTAAATTAATTTTTTTCTAATTATTAAAAGTTTAAGTAGCACAGAACGACACGAAAAAATTATGACAAGTACGTATCATATCGAAGGGACACGACAAAAGTTATTAAGTAAGGAAAAACTGGACTAATTCAAAGAAATACTTCAGATTCTAATCGAATTAGGTGTGCCCGCTAAGCTAGTACGTCTGATCCAATTAACCACCACCAGAAAAGTGCGCAGCGTCAGTCCGTTCGTTTACAAACCCAAATCACTCGCTCATTTATATTCTCACTTACTGGTCACTGCTATGGAGGAGTGCGGTGCCCGTAAACGATTTTCGAAGGGGAAATCACAATACACGAGGGCTTGTACTTTATCCATACACGAAATGTTAATGTGTATGGAATTGTCATTTACCCGCAATTCCCAATTGTTTTGGCGCACCCTATATAACTCACGCCGTATCGTTAGATATGGTCCTGTACACTTAGCACTCACGGAGGGTGCTTATTCTGTTTGTGGTCATCCATTTTCAGCTGTTAGCCGACCTATTAAACGCTACTTTATTTTATTTTATTTTATTTTATTTTATTTTATTTTATTTTATTAATTCGCCAAACAAGGCACACTTAAACTACGTATACATAACACTTAATTATAACATAGTATAACAGTCTTTTTATATTACCTACTATTGTCAAGGAGGGGGGATGTTAGTAGGGATCTGAGTATTTTCTTATAGGATGCCTTGTTGAGTGAAGGGGAAAAACAGGAGCTATGGCTATTGAAAACCATACTACTTACACTGGCGCTGTCTAAAGTAAGATTGAGCTAAACACACTCGCTCACTCTAGGGCTCCCACGTTGGAAAGCATTCTTGGATATCTAATTAATAAAAGAAAGTTTCTGTATGCGTGTATGTATGTGTGCGCTATAGCGGGCGCACCAGTCATCGTAGAGCTTCGAAATTTTGCACGAAGGTCCGTTGGGGTCTGCCCTGAAACACCTCGAAGCCCGATTTTCGAAATTCAAAATGGCCGCCGAAAAATGACCGAAATTCAAAATGGCCACCAAAATATGAATTTGCAAATTGTGTTCCGATTTCAATGAAAGTGGGTATCTAGGGGTTCTTAAGGTCGCTAAAAACGAATTTGTGGTCAAAACTTAAAAATTCAAAATGGCCGCGCCAATATGGCCGACGAATTTGCCAATTGTGATCCGATTCCAATGAAAATCGATATCTGGGGTTTTTTGAGGTAGCAAATAACGAATGTTTGATCGGACCTTATAAATTCAAAATGGCCGCGCCAATATGGCTGACGAATTTGCCAATTGTGAGGAAGAACTGTATATAGTTCAATTATAAAAAGGCAAATTTGGTTTTGGTTGTTTCCAAAAAAAGTCTACACATCACGAAATATTTTATAAAAAAACAAAAAGCACAAGAAGTACGATAGACACTTAGACAAACATATCCAAAAAATATGTTTGCTAGGTGTCGATTGTACTTCTTCCGATAGGTGGCGCTCAACATCAAATTTAAAAAAAAGTTGTAACATATTTTTTATAGGTAACTCTAAATTTTTATATGTATCCAAAATCAATTTTGCAGATTTGTTCTTTTTTTCATTATACTTTTTCCTACCGCGGACTGAGCACACATAATCTTTTTTTATTGAAAGGCGTTGCAACGCACGCGGGTTTTTTGCTAGTTAATTAATAAAAGAAAGTTTCTGTATGCGTGTATGTATGTGTGCGCTATAGCGGGCGCACCAGTCATCGTAGAGCTTCGAAATTTTGCACGAAGGTCCGTTGGGGTCTGCCCTGAAACACCTCGAAGCCCGATTTTCGAAATTCAAAATGGCCGCCGAAAAATGACCGAAATCCAAAATGGCCACCAAAATATGAATTTGCAAATTGTGTTCCGATTTCAATGAAAGTGGGTATCTAGGGGTTCTTAAGGTCGCTAAAAACGAATTTGTGGTCAAAACTTAAAAATTCAAAATGGCCGCGCCAATATGGCCGACGAATTTGCCAATTGTGATCCGATTCCAATGAAAATCGATATCTGGGGTTTTTTGAGGTAGCAAATAACGAATGTTTGATCGGACCTTATAAATTCAAAATGGCCGCGCCAATATGGCTGACGAATTTGCCAATTGTATTCCGATTCCAATGACAATCGGTATCTGGAGTTTTATGAGGTAGCAAATAACGAATGTTTAAACAAAACTAATAAATTCAAAATGGCCGCCCCAATATGGCCGACGAATTTGCCAATTGTGATCCGATTCCAATGAAAATCGATATCTGGGGTTTTTGAGGTAGCAAATAACGAATGTTTGATCGGACCTTATAAATTCAAAATGGCCGCGCCAATATGGCTGACGAATTTGCCAATTGTGAGGAAGAACTGTATATAGTTCAATTATAAAAAGGCTGTTTGCATTGTAAAGCAAATTTTGTTTTGGTTGTTTACAAAAAAGTCTCCACATCAACGAATAAGTGCCCCCTATTGCCGTGAAGTTTGGCACTTTCTGAAAAGTGGGAAATTTCTTAAATTCCCCCTAACAGTAGAAACGGTAGAAATAGGTTTCCAGATTTATATGAGGAAGAACTGTATATAGTTCAATTAAAAAAAGGCTGTTTGCATTGTAAAGCAAATTTTGTTTTGGTTGTTTACAAAAAAGTCTCCACATCTTAATTAATAAAAGAAAGTTTCTGTATGCGTGTATGTATGTGTGCGCTATAGCGGGCGCACCAGTCATCGTAGAGCTTCGAAATTTTGCACGAAGGTCCGTTGGGGTCTGCCCTGAAACACCTCGAAGCCCGATTTTCGAAATTCAAAATGGCCGCCGAAAAATGACCGAAATTCAAAATCTTAATTAATAAAAGAAAGTTTCTGTATGCGTGTATGTATGTGTGCGCTATAGCGGGCGCACCAGTCATCGTAGAGCTTCGAAATTTTGCACGAAGGTCCGTTGGGGTCTGCCCTGAAACACCTCGAAGCCCGATTATCGAAATTCAAAATGGCCGCCGAAAAATGACCGAAATTCAAAATGGCCACCAAAATATGAATTTGCAAATTGTGTTCCGATTTCAATGAAAGTGGGTATCTAGGGGTTCTTAAGGTCGCTAAAAACGAATTTGTGGTCAAAACTTAAAAATTCAAAATGGCCGCGCCAATATGGCCGACGAATTTGCCAATTGTGATCCGATTCCAATGAAAATCGATATCTGGGGTTTTTTGAGGTAGCAAATAACGAATGTTTGATCGGACCTTATAAATTCAAAATGGCCGCGCCAATATGGCTGACGAATTTGCCAATTGTATTCCGATTCCAATGACAATCGGTATCTGGAGTTTTATGAGGTAGCAAATAACGAATGTTTAAACAAAACTAATAAATTCAAAATGGCCGCCCCAATATGGCCGACGAATTTGCCAATTGTGATCCGATTCCAATGAAAATCGATATCTGGGGTTTTTTGAGGTAGCAAATAACGAATGTTTGATCGGACCTTATAAATTCAAAATGGCCGCGCCAATATGGCTGACGAATTTGCCAATTGTGAGGAAGAACTGTATATAGTTCAATTATAAAAAGGCAAATTTGGTTTTGGTTGTTTCCAAAAAAAGTCTACACATCACGAAATATTTTATACAAAAACAAATAAGTTCCATTCCCCGACCCTATTGCCGTGAACGAACTTGGCCACTTTCTAAAAAGTGGGAAATTTCTTAAATTTCCCCTAAACAGTGGAAACAGTAGAAATATGTTTTCAGATTTGTATGAGGAAGAACTGTATATAGTTTTTACATACACGCATACAGAAACTTTCTTTTATTAATTAAGATAAGTTTATCACGGGCACCGCTGTGCGAGCAAAAGCACAAGAAGTACGATAGACACTTAGACAAACATATCCAAAAAATATGTTTGCTAGGTGTCGATTGTACTTCTTCCGATAGGTGGCGCTCAACATCAAATTTAAAAAAAAGTTGTAACATATTTTTTATAGGTAACTCTAAATTTTTATATGTATCCAAAATCAATTTTGCAGATTTGTTCTTTTTTTCATTATACTTTTTCCTACCGCGGACTGTGCACACATAATCTTTTTTTATTGAAAGGCGTTGCAACGCACGCGGGTTTTTTGCTAGTGATACACAAATAGCGGAAGCCTTATCCGCAAAACCCTCCAAGTGTGCTTTAAACTTAAGCTTCCAGTCCATCATCACTTCCGTGTACCTGATCTGTTCCCATACCTTGAGCCTTACGAACACTTGTTTTCTCAGTTTGCTGATCAGCAAAGCATCTGTTTTCTGCTCACTAATCGTGAGAACATCCGAGCACATTCTTCTTCAGCCGACTCTACACGATGCGGTAAAAGTTTCATTCAAATGTTGGCTTCCAACGATCGAGTCAGCATCGACAAAAGCCCGAACGGGTCCAAATACGCTCGAGACACTTGACATTGGACACTCGTAATTTGAGTATCGGTCACATCAAGCGTCCAACGCTGGAGGGTGCTCATAGAATTGTTTAGGCTCTAGATAGCTTCGTTCGGGCATAATTGGATCTCATGATGTAAACATGTTAAGGGCGATCGACGAATCGCTTTATACAGGGACTGTCAAATCGAATAGAATACATGCCGACCGAATCAATCTATTTTTTATTTCATAGCCGTTGCTTGTCAAACTTGCATGGGTGCTATGGCATGGGATTGTGTTGCTATTTCCGTGCCTAATCGCATAATCGGCTATCGGGACTATTTTCTTTGTCGCCGTCGCTCTTAGTGTGTGCACACAACGAATTTAATTCGTCGGTCATTTCGCCTTTTCCAGGGAAAATCGTTTCGCTATCGCCCTTAGCGTGTTTACAGTATCCTAGACCCTGTATATATGCTACGAGAGTGAAACATGGATGCTTGCACAAAGGATAGAGGACATGCTAAATTTCGTTGAAAGGAGAAGCATATTTAGTCCAATTTGTGATGAAGGGACATGGAGAATCATATAAAACCGGGAGTTATATCAAATCTATGACGACGTAGATTTAGTGACTTTCATAAAAATTAACAGGCTTCGCTGGGCTTTCTATCCTCTCCAACATCCTAAACAATCCTTGTTGATACGGCGAAGAAATAAAGTGCTGTTCTTTTATGATTCCGCTGCCTTAATAATGCCCGCTAGAACGGCAGAGTTTTGAGCCTTGAGCAATTGTATGTGCTTTTTAGTCTCCAGCTTTACAATTGACAACCAGAGTCTGGGTCTGGTTCTCCTCGGCATTTATGCATCTAAGATGAGCTGGTTACCCTGCAGCCTCTGCTGACTACCTCTAAGGATTCATATCAGGGCATTCATTCTTCCTTGCCTGAGAAAATGTCGCCCAACACCATCTTTAATAGTCTGGCTCCCTCGGGGCTGATGCGCCCCCAAAGCCAACTTGGACATCAGGCCAACTCTGATCTCTGACCACCTCACCCAATGAACCGTTTTGGGCCTGGTTGTAACTGGCCGTTGCTTGGAAGAATTTTAAAAAATTCCGGATCTTTTACCTAATCGTCTTATATTCTCTTTAGGAAAGAATAGGAGCCTCTTTTACCTCTTCTATGACTCAGAGGGGCTGGGTTGACTTTATGCTATTGGTTGTACATATTTCTCAACAATCGTCGTTTATCTTGTCTGCCTTGCATGGCGACCTTGAAAAGGATATATACGACTCTCTGGTGCTGATTCTTCACGGGACAACCTACCGACATCCCCTTCTTTGGATACCGTTTGCTTGGCTGATCCAAAAAGAGTGTACTAACACTCGCCGGATCTTTATCTTCTCTGATAGCCAAGCGGCAATTATAGCGATAAGGTCCCGTAGGACCAAGTCGAAATTAGTTTGGGACTGCCAACGTGCTCTTCATGAGTTGGGCGTTCTCAATCAAATTACACTTGTCTGGGTCCCGGGTCACCGGGGCTTCGAAGGCAATGAAAGTGCGGATGCCCTGGCTAAACAGGGCTCTGATTTAGAATTCATTGGTCCAGAGCCGGCTATTGGGGCACCGTCCAGCTTGCTGCAAAGGGCCCTGGCCGACCGGACTTTGATGAAACATACTGAACGCTGGAGGTCTGCGCCTGGACTGGCCAACTCTAAGCGGTTCCTTCCAGTGCCGTCCCCTAAGACGGCCAAGGAATTATTACGGCGCAGTAGGAGTGATGTTAGGACACTTGTTGGCTTAATTACCGGACACTGTGCAATAAATTACCACTTATGGAAGATAGGAAGGGCGGAGGACCCTACATGTAGGCTTTGCCTAGAAGAGGATGAGTCTGCCCTTCATGTTCTCTGTGAGTGCCCTGCAATAGCAAGGAGCAGGGTCTCTCTGTTCGAGAAGTCCCTGCTCGAACACTCAAGTCTAAGCGACAAACCACTAGGCAGACTGCTGAACTTGTTCAGGCGGTCTGGCCTACAAATATGAGGTGTAGGGGTTGTAGTACAATAGGCCAACTTAATGGCCGCAGTACCTTTGGACCTAATACCTCACACAGGAAAAAAAAAACACTCGCCGAATTGGTGATTGTGTCGATTATGTTCTTCTCGCTGGAGGGAATTAGTTCTTCCTCTGGCGAGGTTGAGGGTTGTGTATATGTACAGGTGAACTAAAGATAGCACCTGCTGCACGATGGAGGCAAGAAATTTTAGCCACTTCAGCTCTAGACTCAAAAATGTCCAGCTTTTTATTTGTTGGTCAGGCCCTTAATATTAAAAATCTAGTATCATCTAACTAAACACAAAAACTCACCTGAACTTCGCTAAGCTTAAGACTAGTTGCAATTTGACTCCTTTCAGTAAGGCTAAGGTACTTTTTGGCATGAAACTCCCGCTCCAACTCCAGCAGCTGTTCCGATGTGAACGCAGTCCTCCTCCGTCTCGACTTTGAACTACCGCTGCCACCAGGTCCAGACTGACCCTGCGATGATCCCTTATTGGAGTCACTTCCACCGCAGACGTTAAGCCCCGAATTGCCGTCCTCGGAGCACTCGCTGTCCGAATGACAATCTGGAAAAGCGGAAACAAATTCTGGATTAAAATCTGGCCATTTCCCAGGGGGAACGGAAGCGTGCACACGATCCAAATCAAATCACTCAAAGTCAATTGAGTGCAGGCGACAACAATAGCGCCGGGGCTGCGAGGGGTGCCTAATGGGGATCAACCCTCCCGCAAATTAAATTATTTCATCGTTTTCCCAACACTTTTATGGCCGGATTAACATTGATCTGTGGGTTACTGTTGTAAATTTACTGCCGCGAGGGGGAGCGGGCGGGGTGCGTTTGTATTCGGGGATGATTTACACACGGGCATTCATGCAGATGGGGTGGGGATAAGTTGTTTTGGTGATTTGCTTTCAAATTGTTAAGCGACCGTTATGAATATGAATATGAATGTGAAGAGGGAGCTCGAGATCTGGTGAATGCCGTGACTGGAAATCGATGGCTCGGAAGTGTTGGATTTCTGCCGCTCTTTTTGACTTCGCCAAGTTTGCAGGATGAAAAATTTGATTTGTGGGCGACCTAGGGATAAGGAACGTGGAAGAAAGGAGTCTTTGGAAAGTGTTGATTATTCCATCGTTTGCTTTAATGTTCATAACAAGAATAATGAATGCAAATGCTCTTGTAATACATCCGAAGTCCGACAACATGTGTGATGATTAATGGCTTTACTGCACTTCGTATAAAACAATACAAAAATGAAAGGAAGTGGTTGTTTTTAAATTTTGTTTTATGTTAAGGGATACAAAAGGGGAAAACCTCTATATAAGCAATACCCGCTCCGTAGTTGATAATATTAGGTCTGGGAAAAAGTTCTTATAATGTTAAAATGATTTTTTAACCAAATATGCTCCATTGTCATCGACAATGTTTCATCATTTATCAGGTAGAGTGTCATGGTGCAATCGGTAAACTCAAGCAGTTTTTACAGGCCCGTGGCAAATTGAAACTCGCCTGTACCTTGCATGCAGCAGGCACGTACTAGCTTGCACGGTACCGCAACCGGCACGGGCACATTTTTACTAGCGGGCTTGTTTTAAATCCAGTTTGATTCTAATGAGAGAGCTTTAAAGAGATCAGAACAAGTGATTGTCAGAGGGTACTATGTCTGCAATATATGATAAATGTATCGAAACATTGCAGTCAAACTCTGCCAATTTTTTATCGTTCATCAAAGAAGTATATGGTCGGGCAGTTTTCGTTCAATTGCTTGGTGTTATCTCTTTAGTTGTCCACAGTAACAATAAATCGCCTGACCAACTGATCCCGTTCCACCTGAGTAAAAATAATTTAGTTGGTAAAATAGGCATGCCACAAAAGTATGAACGCTCCCGTCACAGGCACGAAAATCTACGAATTCCCGCTACAGGCACGAACATTAATAAATGCTTCCACATCGGCATATACCATTCTAAACGCGAGTATTGTTTTACTAGGCAGGCCTCCAGCTAACTATTAACCACGTCCAATGCTGCCTGACCTACGCAATCCGGGAACCGTTCTACTGAGTAATTACCTGCTTTCTTCGTCCTATACAATTTTTCAAAATCTCAATTTTGCTCCCTTTCGACTAGAAAAGGTGCTTGGAGCAAAAGCATGCTGATTGAGAACATAATACAGTGTTCCTATTGGCTGAGGTTGGTAAATGACAAGCAAAGCAGCACCAGACCAAAATGCTGCATGTTCATCTCATTTACTGATTTGTTGTACGCTACCATTTTTTAGGTTCAGATACGGCCTTACGGTGATGATTGCTGCGATTCTGGCAATATCTCGTCAGTGTCTGTTTAGAAGGCCCATAGTTTTTTTCTTTGTTGTAAAGAGGCCAATTCGCCTTTGACATGGTTAGGTCTAAAGTGCTCTCCACTTTTGGCAGGCTAACAACAGGTCAAAAATTGCGGCCGGGAACCCAGTCAAAAGTCAGGTTGTGCTTTCTTCCAAGCCTATCTAGCGTAATTCGACATCGCTCCACTAGCTTCGAGTGCGTCATTAATGGTCTACCTATCTATCTGTGTTTAGGTTCTAAGTTCATTGTCTTACAGGCCTTTAGGATCGCCAGCACTTCCGCTTGAAGGAAACCAGCGTAGACAGAGAGTCGCCAGGATCTTGAACTATTAGTGGTCTTGGTCTCTAGATAAACCCTTGCTCCGACGCCTTCTGACGTTTTTGTGCTGTCGGTGAATATGCGTGCATCGAACTTCCTCAAGACGTCCTCGATTCTCCATGCTGTGCTTGGAGGTATTTCGACGGAGAATTGCTTGCTTGAGGTCAATCTAGGGGATGGGAGTCTGTGGTTGTAGCAATTATACCCTCGGGTAGCAGGTTCAAGATAATGCTATGTCCGTAGGGTTTTGAGGTTCTGTTATGGGTGATTTGACGAGGTATATCCAAATAAATTTTATGAAGCCGTTTACTATTTCTAAAATGTACTTAATTTTTGGACGTTGAAGATAAACGTTCCAAGTGATCCAAATGGTAAGTATGCGAAGTGGTTCCTCAATTGCTGATAAAGTTGAGCGCTCCTCCGTTTTTAGCCAAATACGGATAACGTTGGCATTGTGCGACGGTGCGTTATCGTGGCGCAAGATCCACGAGTTATTTGCCCACAAATCCGGTCTTTTTCGGCCAATTGCGTCACGCAAACGTTTCATAACGGCCAAATAATACTCCTTGTTGACGATCTGGCCTTGTGGAAGGAATTCATGATACACAGCACTCTTGAAAATCCATGAAAACTGTAAGCATCGCCCTCTTTATAGATAGAGAACGGTTGCACTTTTTATTGGAGATAAGACAGTAGTTTCTTTTTGGTGGGGTTGAATTGAACATGATTCTTCCTTCCCCAACCTAGAATGAGTTCAGTGTCTTTATTTTTGGAGTTAGACATTCGCTCACGAGCATCAAGACAGGATCTGGCGCATGCTTGTCTTGCTTTATCGAAGCCGTAAGCAGGGCCGTATACCAAAGCTGCATATGCCGCTTTTCGTCACTTTTGTATGAAGATAAATGTAGCAAAGCGGCATGTGATGATTTCTTCCATATACAAAAAGTGCGAAATGCCGCTAATAAACATGTGAAGCTTTGATATGTATACGGCCCGGCTAAGAGTAACGCAGAGTACAGTCGTCAGCGAAACTAAGAAGGGGGTTGGAGGGGATTGAAAGTAGGTCATTTATAAAGATAAGGAATAAAGCAGGTGATAAAATGGCTCCCTGGGGGACCACCACAGAGATCGGGTGGGGTTCGGATTTGACGCCATCTAATACTACTTTGAATTTGAAAGGCCAGAAACGAAACTCTCAATCCAATTCTGTAGAAGTGGATCAACACCAATAGCTTGGAGTTTGGCTAGCAAGGCTGAGTGCTATACTCTATCAAAAGCTTTGGAAATATCTAGGGCAACCAGAGTAGATTCACCAAATCGATGCAAACATAACTAAATGTTATTAAAATTGCTGTTATATGACGAAAACTACTTCAAAATCCATTCACACTGTCAAATCCATTTATTACCATCAACGAACCGCAATTTCCTTCGTTCAGCCAGAGAGCATTAACTCCCAATAATCCACATTCAATTAGTCAACAAAAAAAAGAAGATTAATTCCAGATGACTAATTTGCTCCCATCTCAATTTGGAGGTGTCATCTCGAACATGGTTCCCACGTATATCAATCACCCATTAACAAAAATCAATTTGTGTCCTCCTAAACGGCGAATACATTCCGCACCGAAAGCTGCAAGTCACACCTTCAGCTGAGCGTCCGGATCTTCTTATCGCGCGGGCCAAAAATAGTGCCGTCTCATCGAAGGCCTGTAAGGAGCCGCACGAGATGACACAACAAATTGATCCTCGTTGACGGAAGAGTCGTGGTGAGAGATCCTCGGGTGATTTATGTGTGGCCGATGTGGTCGCCTCCTTCCTGCAAGGAGAGCGCGAGAGCAGATGTGTTCTTCTAGCAAGGGAATCTCGCTGGCGGAGAGGTCTTCGAACCCAGCAGCACACCTTTCTTCTGAGCATGTGTAACGCGATCAGAATGCCCCGACGTTACGCGATCTATTCTTCGGATGCGAGTCCAGATAAATTGGATTTATGGTAATCGGATCCCGATTGGGAGGAGGAAGGTGTGCACTGGATCGGTGTCGTCGGTGTCATTCGGTGTTATCTTCTGGCGTTTCTTAATGAATATTATCGTCACGATTTGGGGATCATGATTAGATCATAATTTTTTTTTTATTCGTTTGTTCTTTTTGCATTTTTTATTGGTGAAGTCAGTGATGATGTAGCGAACGATATGACGAATGTTCTCGGAATTATTTATTGATGGAATATTTATGATTTATGTTAGTCTAGTTTACGGTGGTATGTTTAAGTCCCCGGTGTGTTTTGACTGTTGTGAAAACTGTTAAACACGATTTCATTACCGTAAAATAATACCGTAGGCACCTAGTGACGTCAGCACTAATGCTACCATCTTACGGTATTCACACTTCTACATTACCTTGTTTCTGTATACCGTGCTACAGCTCAGAAGTAAGCCTCTTTGCACTGTCGACTGATCAACACGTCATTAAGTGTAAGGTTGCCGTTCTTTATTTTATTACGTTCTAAGCTTTGCTCATAGTCTTTGGTAAAGAATAACATTGCCTTTCGCAGCATGTTCTGGCGTTTTTAGCGATCAGGATCTTCATAAATGCGTTCTGGTCTGCGAAAAAGTTCATGTCGATTTGCCGATAGATGGCGACAATTGCAAATAAGAAATGAACGAATGATCGCAACGACACCACTAAACGCTACAATGAAAGATGACAGTTCGGGGGTTTTGAGTGTATAAACATCGAAATCGGTGGTTGGAAAGTTGTTTGCGTTTGAAAATGAAGAAACGTACTGGAAAGATGCGGTATATTTTGCAATCTAATTACAACAAAGGGAATCGACCATAAAATCCTTCTGAAGCATTTACATGGGTTCCTCATGAATTAAGCGCGAAAAAGATAGACCAAATTAAAATTTGTTATGCGATGTTGAATATTACTAAAAACGCCATGATCTTTTTCCCAGGACTAATATTTGGACTTGCAAGGGTCAGAGTTTCTCTAAAATATAAATTGTGATTTCTATCAGTTTTTCTGATCGCGATAACTAAAAACCTAGACTAGGAATGATTTGACTCGTAGTTTGACATATGCTGAGTACGTAAAAAGAAAATGGTTGCTTAATTCGCCAGAAGAAACTTTGGAATAGGTTTCTGTGGGCTTAAACCTCTAACAAATAACGTTATCGACTTCACCTCGATTAACGGTCGAATCGAGACCTTAGAAAGTAAATTCAAGTAGTTCATCGTAGGGCCCGTACCTGCAGAGCAAACCCAGATTAAGAAAGGGATTACTTTAGTCATAGAGGAACAAAATGGCTGAATTTACGGTCAGTTCTTCACTGTTAATAAAAATAATACATTTTTTTTATCTATTTAGATCGAAAGAACATTTACTTAAGTGTCACGTCCAAATCTTTTGATCTGGTCATATTCATTCCGAAACATACAGCGTGCACCATTTAGACCTTCGGTATTTCAACATTGAATAACTCTCACATTTTTTACACGAATGCGACAAATGTACACGATTCTGAAACGTCATTTAGTACCATTTTAGCTATGCATCAATACACACCGAAAGTACTTGCTGAACTTGTAGCACTTTACATTGAAAACATTCATTCAATTGGGAAAACTGCGCGGGCTAATACGGACTTATCTTGATAATGGACGTAGCTCATTTTACACGCTCTGACGGAGTCAATAAACAAAACTGTCGAATTTGAGGAACAGAAAACCCACACGCCATTCACGAAACAGCACTGTACGACGAGAAAGTCTATACGGCTACATGAGCGACTGCATTCGGCTATGCGCTACAGATCCAACATAAAGCATTTCATATACATATCGTAAACTGCGGGCGACTTTGAGCGGGTGGCTATAAGCGTATTCGTCCATCGTTCCAATTTGATTTGGATCAGGAAATAATTTTTCTAAAGCCTTCTATATTTACAACAAATCACAATATTATTACGTCAATATTCACTTCAAACTGAACAGCATGAAAAGCTTGCAGTGGACGACCCCTGTAGCGAGTAGCCGCGTATCTCAGGGCCGCTTGAAGCCGCCTGTAGCCTCTCATGTAGCCGAAGCGATTAGCCGCTCGAATACGCTTCCAGTGGACGATCTGTTAGTTCGAAAATATAAAAAGGATACGTTAAGGTTATAATTTTGAAGATGCATCAGGTGGAGACAGTGAACCTCGTGTTTGTACTATTGAATGTGGTATGTGTTAACTTTAAGCCACAACTTGTTGGATTGTTATGCCTCCTGAAACAAGAGAAATCCTCTAACCAGCCGGAAAAGACTGTTAGTACGTATACAATTAGTACGTATACATGATGAGTTGAACCCAGATTGAACCCGAGTCGAACTACATGCAGACCCGAGTTGATTTGAGTTAGAATTGACTGCACTCGACTCGGCTCTGCTACCTGGGTTGAGTTGAAATTATGCATATAGACGCGAGTTCAGTAGGTGAGTAGTTGATTACAGCTGACAGCAGCATCTCTGTGTTTTGTTTGGGAATTGTAATCCATCCATCCATCCAATGGCGCTACAGCCCAAATCGAGCCTTGGACTCCTCCTTGAGAATTGTAATGCGAGCCGACAATTCAACTCAACCTCAACTCAACTATTCAACTCGTCATGTATACGTAGAAAGTATACCAGACTACCAGATGAACATAGAATTGCACCGTCCGCAGGGTGAGAAAACCCGACCTAAGCGGTAGTAATGAACAAAAATGGTCTTGTTCTTGCAGTCTTGTCTTGTTCTTGCACATTTTGTAAGACCAAGAACAAGAACAAGACTTGTTATGCTTGCAAGAACAAGAACAAGACAGACTAAACAAGAACTAGACTAGATTAGTCTTGTCTTGTTCTTGCGTTTGATCATCACTAGTTTTTACCTCCATCGTCAAGTGTGTTAAACATACCTGGCGAGATCAGCACAGCAAGATGAGATTTGTTTTGGAGAAGGAAATTTTGAGACCGAGTAGCTCTTTTTCTTTTGTCAAGGTCGATAGAGAAACTGAGAAGCGAGATTGTGTTACAAATTAGATGGCTACTACAAACGAGAAGTACGCCATCCCCAAGAGCTTCCGAGCCAGTGTAACGATCCCTCCGATACACTTAGTAGGAGGAATCAAAGAGTTCAGCATTATGGAGCCAGGTTTCAGTAAATGCTATAACATCGAACCCGCTAGCCGTCAATGCCTGAAGGATGTCGTTAGTTTTTCCCCCTTACATTCTGGTAGTAGAGGGAAAGCGTCTTAGTCCATTCAAAACGCGGGGGGGGGGGTGTTCCAAAATAACACCGTTAAGAAAATCGAACCTTAAAGGTTTTTGGGGTCGCTGATCACGAAAATCGAGGTCCCGCGGTCCCAAAATTAGGGCGTCACCCCTAAAAATGCAAAAAACACCCCTTTTTAGGGGTTTTTCGCGATTACTTCAATAATAATGAAAACTAATGCGATGAAATGCACTTTTTTTAATATTTATTTGCGAAGGGGGTAGATTTATACTAAATTTAGGCGAGCTTAATGGTAAGGGGTACCCCTAAAGTGTTGAAAGTACCCCTAAATTGGCGAAAATGGAAAAAATTGTAAAAGAATTTTTTTTTTCAAGTTTTTGCTTCAAATTCGATTGTGGGCGTACTGTCAGGCAGAAATCAATTATTTTCAACCCTTAGGGGGTTAAAACTACCCTTATAATATAGTTAATTGAAAACTAGGGGGGGGGGTGTTCCAAAATAACACCGTTAAGAAAATCGAACCCTAAACGTTTTTGGGGTCGCTGATCACGAAAATCGAGGTCCCGCGGTCCTAAAATTAGGGCGTCACCCCTAAAAATGCAAAAAAAAACCTTTTTAGGGGGTTTTCGCGATTATTTTAGTAATAATGAAAACTAATGCACTTTTTTAAATATTTATTTGCGAAGGAGGTTGACTTATACTAAATTAAGGCGAACTTACTATAATAAAAACAACTTTATATAAAAAAATTGAAACAAATTTTTTTTTGCTTTTTGTTTGAAATTTGGTTCAAAAGGTATTATCAGCAAAAAAATTAATGTTTTCAACTCTTAAGGGGGTAAAACTACCCCCACATTAAAATTGTAATTGGAACAAATTGAAATTTATTGTTTTGCATTAAAATTTTATATTTGATGAAATATTATTAAAACATTTGGAAATTTTTTAACCCTCTTTCCTTCTGCCACCCGCCAGCCGCTATCCGCCCTGTTCCGCCCGCGCCTCTTGCGCCGCACGCTTGCTGACGTCCCTCACCCACCCCGCAGTACGCCCACAATCGAATTTGAAGTAAAAACTTGAAATTTTTTTTTTACAATTTTTGCCATTTTTCGCCAATTTAGGGGTACTTTCAACCCTTTCTGGGTACCCCTTACCATTAAGCTCACCTAAATTTAGTATAAATCAACCCCCTTCGCAAATAAATATTTAAAAAAGTGCATTAGTTTTCATTATTACCGAAATAATCGCGAAAACCCTCTAAAAAATGGGTTTTTTGCATTTTTAGGGGTGACGCCCTAATTTTAGGACCGCGGGACCTCGATTTTCGTGATCAGCGACCCCAAAAACGTTTAGGGTTCGATTTTCTTAACGGTGTTATTTTGGAACACCCCCCTAGTTTTCAATTAACTATATTATAGGGGTAGTTTTAACCCCCTAAGGGTTGAAAATAATTTATTTCTGCCTGACAGTACGCCCACAATCGAATTTGAGGCAAAAACTTGAAAAAAAAATTATTTTACAATTTTTTCCATTTTTCGCCAATTTAGGGGTACTTTCAACCCTTTAGGGGTACCCCTTACCATTAAGCTCGCCTAAATTTAGTATATATCTACCCCCTTCGCAAATAAATATTAAAAAAAGTGCATTTCATCGCATTAGTTTTCATTATTATTGAAGTAATCGCGAAAAACCCCTAAAAAGGGGTGTTTTTTGCATTTTTAGGGGTGACGCCCTAATTTTGGGACCGCGGGACCTCGATTTTCGTGATCAGCGACCCCAAAAACGTTTAGGGTTCGATTTTCTTAACGGTGTTATTTTGGAACACCATAACGCGCGTTTTGAATGGACTATCTAGAGTTTTTTGATATCTGTGGGGCGCTCGGAGTAGAAGCGTTTGCATGTTGGGCTCGAGTAGGTACGGCTACGCGGAGCAAAAAGCTGTTATCCTTCGTAAAAGATTTTGGATCCTAGGCGTTCGACAGTCTTTAAGAACAGTTTTAGGAAAATGCAATATTTGGTCAAAGGCAAAGAGCGAAACCTGCGCTGAAGCAGATACTACTCCCTTGCCTAAAGATCGAGTGAGAGACGCAAAGGTTTTCGAAGTTGGTGCGGATCCGGCAGGTCCAGTTTATCTCAGAATAAAGAAAATCCTTTGTGAATGGTTGAGATCGTGAAGTTTAGTTCATTTTTCACAGTTATGGGATGCAACAGCAAAGTAGACCAAACCTTCCTCGGATAGATGACATAGCAGCGGGCCCCAAAACTTTGGAATGGCATTTTGGAAGATACCGATTCAGAATCGGATCTGGTGGATGAAGCAGTTGTTAAAGGCCAGGACTGAATCCGAGTTGTAGAACCAAAAAAGTAAGTGAGTTAAAACGGGTTAAATCACTTTTAGAAAAGTTTTGTCACTGAGTTATTTCCATCAATGCATAAAAACCAATACGGTAAGCTTGTAGATCAATGGAAGACATTTTCACCGTATCGTACTCGTTCGGCATAACCGTTTCGCACCATATTTCAGATAAATCTACCACCAAATTATTCCGATTTATCGCATTTAAAAACTAGAGATTACCAACATCTCTCTAGCATTCTTCCACAGAACAACTTAAACAACCAATTACCATTGAAGAACACTCCTTGAAATCTAGCACTTTATATACATCGGAGCAATCATTCGCACATTGTAAATACAAACTGCAATTTGCCAAAAAATCAATGTGACTTGCATGTAAGATCGCAGCTTGATAACCAAATATGATCGCACCAACGATCGCTGCATGCAAATTAAACTAAAGAGTTCACCATTTTGCTTTCCTTCGACAACACATCACACCGTGGCGCGAAGGTTTGACAAAAAAAATACAGTTTTAGGATGTATATCAAAAACCCAGGGTGGAGCTCCTGCGCTAACCCAAATTTATGAACCGATTGTTATACGCGCGATCACGTTCCACGATTGCAAGGAACGATAAGGCGCATACAATGGCGAAAGAAATGTGCGAAATGTAGGATGCTCGTTAAAAGACAATTATGATGAATTTATTTAAGTTCGATTGATAAATATATTCAGACGTGATTCATTAAAAACATATTATGTTATATTGGTGGTGATGTCGCAACAAGAAATAAACAATTACCTCTATTTTTATCCGTTCCACAAGGCGACATTGTAAGGCTTATCTCGCTGCAGGAATCTGCACTATCATCCAGCTCCTCATGGCGTTCCGGATCGCTTTTAACTACTAAAGAATTCAGCCTCCCAGCTCCGAATTCAGAGCCCGAATCGCTTGCACTGACATTGTCTATAATACCACCGCCAGCATTAGCACGCCCCACACCACGTCCAGGAAAGTACTTATCAACGAAATGAATCTTTTCACCCCCATCACTAGCGAAACAGCCGCCATAATCACCGGCGCCCATAAGTAGTTCCGTCAGCTTCTCACGCGCGGGGTCACCAACATTATTCGCCACGAAATGTGCTAATTTCTCGCGATACCTAGGATCCGGGTGGTTGAAGAACACCCTGGGGTCCATCACGCCAGGCTGCTGTACCAGCAAATCGGCGGGGAGTTTCTCATTATCCACTGAAATTGGCAAGTGGGGATTCGGATGGTGGGTGTTCGCCGTCGAGAACAGCTGTGACAGCCGCTCGTGAGTCTGGCTTAGGTACCCCATCCACGGGTTGTAGAAGGGAAAATTCGTTAATCCTATCGGAGGCGTTGCGGGGAATGTGTTTGGTGCAAAGTGGCCCTCGGGGAAATTTGGGTTCACCTGCAGGTGCTGGCCGTCCGGTGATGAGGTGTTGTTCCGGTTCGCAATCAGACTTTCGATCGAGAAGGGATTGGTCAATCGCGACAGCTTTGTATTATCCATTCGTGCAGCCAGCGGTATATTATCATCCATTGTTTTATCCATATTTTATCACAATTTCTTTTTTATAATATTTTTCACTTTTTTAATAACTCATTTTGCACACCGCACACCACGGTCACAACAATTGCACACAAGTTTTGGTCAACTGAAATCCGAATTCAAATGCAGCGGATTCGTTTGTGCCGCGCCGAGCAGCGGTTGGTCTGAAACTGAGAACTCGTTGGCTCAACTTTCGTCGAATAGGGAAGAAATCAAAGAACCAGTTACCCCCTCCAAATGTGCACAAAAAGTAGGGATATTCGAACTTGTTTAAGCCACGCCTTGACTTTATCAGAATGGCTACTCTAGACGCATGCTCTTTTGGGGTGGAGTGTGTTCTGTCTCCTTTTCTTTGAATTAATTTTAAACTCAATGCCGCCAGTACGGACCAAGTAGACACCACTATGGTAAAGGTGCAGTGGTTTTTTTCTTGTTGTTGTTGTGTGTGGGGAATTTGAAGGATGTTTTGAAATCGAATAAGTTTAAGCCAGAAAATGTAATTTAAATTTAGGTTTTAAGCCATTTCGAATGGTGGTGACCATTAATTAATTTGTTGTTTCGTGCAGAGCACTGCAATTTGCACATCACAATGTTTTTGGTGTCCATTTTTTTTGTTTTGTGCGTGAATTATATGCTTTGGTGCAGTTCGACACGCCTTCGAGTTTTTCGTAATTTATTGCCTCTTTGAATTGAATTATATATTTGGGATTATCTTAAGATATTAAAGTTAAATCAATATTGAGAGTTAAAGTTATTGAAGAGAGCAATAAATATGTAGAATTCAAGATTTGGATATTTGGGTTAGCCTGAAAATAAAGTTAAGACAATGCCTACGATTGTTTATTTTAATTCTTCTGCTATCAACAATGATTTTAGCTTTATAAAGTATATCTTATTAGTAGATGTATTACAAAATCCAAAACCACCTTTTTAAGACAAATTCCAGCGATCCTGCCTTCTTGACAACCTTAAAATTCCAAAGGATATTCATTTTTTTAGTGAAAAACGGTTTCAACGAAAAACTTTGTTATGATGATAATGTAGATCGTTAAGTTTTTCGCGCTGTAAAATCTGTAAGAAGAAGAAAACGTCAGTTGCACCTAATTGAAAACCGATTCCTTTTTGCAGATGGGAATGAAATAATTAAATATTTAGTGGAAAATATAAAAACATTTAGCAAAAAGTGGTAGAAACACAAAAATTGGAATATTTATTGAATATTTGTGACTGAGCGACCTTTGGACGGAGCATATCATATATGGAAATTTTACGTAGTAAGTAAAAATTTAAAATAATGGCCTCGATTCCCAAGCAGATTAAAAAAGGAAAATAAGTGTAGTTAAATGATTTTAAATAAATAAAAGATGCAGCAACAGCGTGAAGCAAGGTTCTAGGAACAAATGCATCTTTAATGGATTCGATTATCAGACAGTTACCTAAGTGATTTTCTTGCTTTAGTATTAAAATTAATTATGGAAAAGGCTATTTCACTTTCTTCCTGGCCAATGTTGTTCTGGCTTATAACGCATTTGCTGATCGTAAACGATGAACAAAATGAGATTTTGTATTTCTGATTGAATGAGTAAGCGAAGACTTACCCTTTAATTAAGTAAGCAATCTAACTCGGCCTACCTCCCTGGAGAAAAGCCTGCCTCACCACTGTCAGATGGTCAGAAGAGACAACTGTGGTAGGGGGAACATTCAACTAGTGATTGATTGCGAAAACAACGCGCGACGCTCGCGTAGGAAGCACCAATAACACCTCTTTGATTTCATTTCTACCTACAATTTACAGGTTATGAACAAGGGGCACGAACCTACCGTTTCTAATGTGACTAGGCAAGAAGTGATTGGATTCCAGAATACTGAATTGGCACGTCTCAAGTGAGCCATCAATATCTTATCATAGACTTATAAGGTTTAACTTGAGAGCTCGTGCAATTTCCTCGGAAGCATTTAGGATTCCACGGCAGACTGACTGGGAGACCTATCGCACAGCCCTCAGGTTAGGAGTAAGAAACGTTGGTAATAATCCCATTACTGAGGCCGATCTCTACCTTGTCTCTGCCAATCTGCAGAAAACGATCAATACAGCTTTTGAAAGTGGTTGCCCTGCGATACCTCGAAGTACCAACCGAAGGGTTGCGTGGTGGAACAATGATCTTCTTTCTTCTTCTTCTTTGATCCGTTAGCTGGCGGTCCGAGCGGGACGTCCCCGCAACGGATACGCTGCTGTCGGTGCCGCTGGGTCCCGAACTCTATTCACGATTCGCTTCCATTCTTCTCGGTTTTTGGCGGTGTCTCGAGCCTCGGTAACTGATAATCGTTGATTCTTTAAGTCACCCTCGATATTCTTCAACCAGGTTTTCTTCGGTGCCGATCGCTGTATTCTCCAGTCTGCAGGACGGTCTCGCCAGAGAAGTTTACGTGGCAAGCGGTTATCATCCATTCGACAAACATGTCCAAACCACCGTAGTCGACGTTTTTGCATTTCTTGTTCGATCAGTGTTTGCTGATCGCATCTTTGTCTGACAACCTCGTTTCGAAGGCGATCACGGAGTGAGACACGGAGGATCTGCCTCAAACATCGCATTTGGAAGACCTCGAGCTTTTTAACGTCCGGTTTGAGCAGTGTCCACGTTTCAGATCCATAAAGAAGAATCGGAAGAATCAACGTTCGGTAAAGACGTAGTTTTGAACAATGATCTCTGCAAGCAAAGGAGAGAAGTTAGGAAACTATTTGATATGGCTAAGGTCTCGGGCGATGATATGTGATATGGCGCTCTCGGAAAAAAGGATTTTCACTAAGGGTAAGATTAAATCTTCATAGGTACCTTTCAAGCCTGTTGCAAAGGACCACCTCTTCCCTGCTCTCCTTCAGAGAGGCTTGGAAGAGATCTTAACAATCCCGCTGCCATTACTTCGGGGCAGTGTTTTGCTTTGAATTTCATGGTGTTGGAGAGACGCTAGGGTAGTCTTTATCCTTAAATCGGGGAGAAGATCTTATAAGGAAGCAAAATCCTATCGACCTATCAGCCTCTCCTCCTTTCTCCTGAAAATGAAGGAGAAGGCTTTAGACAGGCAGAGGGTTTTACAGCGAATCGAAGCGGGCTACAATTTCCCTACCGGCCAAGCAGATCTACAGAGACTGCCATTCATCTGCTAGTGAGAGATTTAGAAGTCCTTGAGGGCCAAGGAAATTTCACTGTGACTTTTTTTTATGTGGAAGACTAGAGGCTTAGGGAAAGCCTCTTTGTACTGTCCACGAATGTATTTATGTATATAGAGCGCAATGTCGAACAACAGCTCTAGTCGAAAGGAAGGGACTGCCAAAACCAGCCGCGATATTTTTTTCTACCAACTCCCAACCATTACTATTGCGACTCCGACATGCCTCCTGAAAGGGGTTGCAGACATTGAGGGTTTGACAACGTTACCTTCGACGCGATCAATGTAGCCGCAGTAAAAAGAGGCATTCTTCCCCTCACTGCGAGATGGATCACGCCGCTTCTCCGCAGCAGATTGATAACTGCTGAGATAAATGGCAAATCGATTACGGTAATGGTTCCTAAAGGTCATCTTCAAGGGGGCGTCCTATCACCCCAATTGTCAATCATAATCGACGAGCTTTTTCCGACTTGAATATCGGGGCTATTCTATTCGGGAGCGAGCTCCAAATAGCTCTAACATTGTTATTTTCTCGGACTGTCAAGCTGCCCTGCTGGCCCCTGTTAGCCATTAAGTCTCTCGGGTATCATCAAAGACTGACTTGGATTGTCTCCTATCTCTGAAATCCCTCAGCAGTAATAACGTTGTTACGCTGATGTGGCTCCGAGCAACATTGGAATTGAGGTTTTACCGACGGCCTGGATAGAGTATGGGCAAACTCATCACTTTCGGTCCGGAACCTTTCTGCAGCTTAGCAGGCTGTCATATAAGAACAGCCATTAGAAATTGGGTCGATCAGCTGTTTCTTCATAGCTGATCAAGGACTAAGAGTTCTCGTCAAGCTAAAAGATTGCCCCTTAAACTGCGGAGAACTTACTAGATCCAGCGATTTGGATTAGGAACCCTTAATCAGTTCTAGGCTATATTAAAAGCCTTAACCTAGATGGTTTGTAAAGCAGGGTTGGTACAATAGACCAAATAATATGTCGCAGAGTCCACCAAGGCACCCCATAACAAGAATAGAATATGCTGTCGCTCTTTTAAACACACGCATTTCAATAACATTGCGAGCAAAGCGATGATTGTACAGGACCTTTTTCCTTCTCTACTTCATACGCAATAGAACAACGAAATTTCTGTGAAAAGGACACCGATGATAGACATTATAGACGGCATCAATTGCAAATAAGTCAGGAAACAAGATCGACATTGGTGCAGTGGTTTGTTAGTGCGCAATTTGACTACTTCAAAGGTACAAATCTGCTACACGGAAATGGTTTGCTCGCTTTTGTTCTCGTAATTTTGACGAGAAACATGAACAACGCGAGAAACTAGGACTTCTAATCGAGGAAGAAAAGCTACAACTGGAAAATTGATCACGTGGACGACGCTTGTTTCCAGTTTCTTGTGTTGAGCAGTTTTGCTGCATCGGGCTTATCATTGTCTTCCCACCTTGATCGTGGTTTGTCAATTGGTCTTTTACCATCTCATCTAGTAGTAGATACAGGGCTTCCTTTGATATCCTTGAGTCATCCGTTCTTTGAACATAGCTTGGCATGTGTCGAGAGTTTGCACTCTTTGTATAGATCGTACAATTCGTGATTGTAAAGCCCTTATGACACTCACTTTTTTTCGGCTGAAAAATCTGCTAATTAGAGTGAGCCGTGATGTTAACATAAGCCCTTATGACACTCACTTTTTTTCGGCTGAAAAATCTGCTAATTAGAGTGAGCCGTGATGTTAACATAGGAAATTTAAATTGGAGTGAGTGAAAAACAAATTTGACAAAATTGGAATGGAAAAATGGAATTGCCATATATATTCTAGCAGTTCAGCTGGAAAATATGAAGAAAATTTTCAATATTTTTTGACAGTTCTTGATTTTTTAAGTGTGTATGGGTGTGTGAGCGTGTATTATAAGGTGATAACAGAACACAATTGAGATGGAACTGTCAAAGCTTATTTCAAAAATTATTAAGCTTATGTTATCCTTTTCTCGCAAACTCTTTCTACCTTTTTCGTATAATTGGTTTTTCTAGCAGATTTATCAGCCGAAAAAAAAGCGAGTGTCATAAGGGCTTAACGTATTCTCCAGGTATTATCTTCCTTGATTGGGCCGTATATCCTTCGGAGAACCTTGCTCTCAAATATATCCATCCTGCTGCACATTTCTGGGAAATACTACATGCTTCACACCCATACGAAGCTACTGTGTGTATGTCGGTTTTTTAGATTCTTATTTTGGTTTTTTATGTGGATGTCTCTGGATTTCATTACTGGCAGTAGTGAGAAGTTTGTTCTGTTTGCGGCGTTTTTCTTCGCTGTACGTGTATCGTTTCATCGTTGCCTTTGCTCCCCAGATAGATTTCTTCTTCTTCTTTCCAACCTTAACTGAATTAGAATCTTACTTTTGTCTGCATTTATTTGCAGTCCTATTAGCTTCCTCTTCTAATTCCGTGAATATTTGTCTGAGGTATGACAGTGATCTGGCAAGGCAGTTTATATCATCGGCATATCCTGCCAACTGTTTTGATTTTTTAAGCAGGGTTGCGTTCGCATCAATGTTTACTTTGCGAATTACTCCTCCTGGGCAGAGATTAAATAGCATGGGTGCCAGTCCATCGCCCTGCTTCAGGTCTTGCTTGACTGGAAAGGACTCCGTCAATTCTCCTTGTATTCAGACTGCAAAACTTGTGTTTTCCATTGCCATTTTTGTTAACTTTACTATCTTTAGGGGGATATTTAGGACCAGCATTGTCGCATACATTTGTTCCCTGTCGTATGCTTGTTTGAAGACGCTGAAAACTTGATACACGTCAATTTTGTACCCTTAGCATTTTCGGACGACCTGCCTCATTGAGAAAAGTTGATCCATAGTTGACCTATTTCTTCTGAATCAAGCTTGATATTCACTTATTGCGGCTTCTGTATAAGGTTCCAGTCTGGCCTTAATTATATTTGTCATTATTTTATATATACTGTAGGTACTTAAAAGAGATATGCCTCTATAGCTTCCAGAGTTGGATTTATCGCCTTTCTTGTGTATTGGACAGTTAATGCTTTGCTCCCAATCTTCCGGCATTTTTTCGTTCCTCCATATGCAGCATAATAATTCATGTATAGTTGCTCAAAGCGAGGTTAATTTCCTACGGGCTATAAAAGTAAATTTTTAACAGTAATAGGTAAATCAAAAAGTAGGAAATTAAAGTATCTCAGTCCATTCACCAGTCAGTCAGGGTCCTTTTTAAAGTGAAGTATTCCCTTTTGAAACCATACTCCCTCTGAATTCCACAGCTGACACAGCTGAATTCCTTGCAGATCAGAATTTTTTATTTCCCATTTTATTTTCTCCTCGTTTATAGACTATAAAACAGTATCTATCTATAATCTAGGGTCAATTAGACGCCAGGTAGACTATATTTTTATTTATTTTCTCTAAGTCAGATTGCACGTGGTAATGACCTGACAAGGACTGAAATCTAGCTGTAATTACGAATATTTCAATTGAATTTGTGGAATATAAACCAGCTGCACTGAAAACATAGGGTCAACCACACCAAACTCGAATAAAAGCAACAAATTATCCCTTCATTCAATGTTATATAAATTCCGGGTTCGAATTCCGACCATACTTCACAAATATTTCTAAACTCAAAACTAAGAAAACGAAATTTTCCTACCTTCCAGTCTCTCACCTTCAATTCCCGATAATTTATGTTGAATAAAATCAATAAGGAAAATAAATGAAGAAAAGAACCTCAGAATTCTTCATAAATTAATTCAAGCAACAAAGCATGAAATTATTCCAACATTACAAGTCCGAATGCCTTGTTTCTTCCATTATGAAAATGCGAAGCTCCACCCCCGACAGTGTTCGCCGACTGCGCACGCTCGCCCCACCTCTTTGTGACACCGCGCAGAGCGGGCACCACGATGAACGGAACAAGGCAAAAATAAAGCACGAAGGGGAAATCACGCCGAGCTGCACCATCGGCTTACTTTTTGCCCCTCATCAGAAATTCACGGGCGGTGTTCAGTTTTATTGTAATTAATTAAAGTATGATTATTATTCTAGTTGAAAGTTGCACAGGAGACATTTAATTGGAAACTAATGGTCGCTTTATTTAAATAATCAATTCGCAATGCTCTCGGGGCTCTTAGCATGCATGGATGTGGGCATAGAATCGCTAGAAGAATGGTAGTCACCCCGGGTGAAAATGGAACTAGGATTTCGCGTGGAATAAAAATATGAGAATTATTCAGTGTAGGAGGCGAAATTCCTGTACCTGGGTGCTCTTTTATTTGTCATGTTTTAGAATAAAATGGTCAGATCAGAGCTGTGGGTATGCTATAACTTGGATATTGACCTTTTCTTCTTGCCGTAAATATTATGTAAGCGAATAAAATTATTTTAGGACAATGGTGCTAAAAACATGGCAGTGGAAAATAGATGAACCAGCCACCAAACCTTACTATGGTTAGCCATAGCCGTTAACTATGATAAAATTTTGTCGTTCAAAAACTCCGTGGCTAACTACTACATAACCACGAGCATAACTTTTTGACGTTCAAAAACTCAACTGGTTAACTATGAACCATGGTGTAGTTAAATTTTAACCCTGCTCTCGGGAGCTTGGTTAGCGATAGTTAAGATGAAGAAGAATAAAAACAACTCTCTGACAGTTGTTTTA
Source organism: Thereva unica (assembly GCA_949987705.1). NCBI lineage: Eukaryota > Metazoa > Arthropoda > Insecta > Diptera > Therevidae > Thereva > Thereva unica. The sequence goes on from OX465281.1 coordinate 247,409,709, forward strand.
ACGTTAAACTATTATAGTACGTATAAATGATGAGTTGAACATAGATTGAACCCGAGTCCAACTACATGTAGACACAAGACGAGTTGAGATAGGGTCGACTGAACTTGACTCAGCTCTGCTACCTGGGTTGAGTTGAAATTATGCATATAGATGTTAGTTCAGTAGTTGAATTTAGTTGACAGCAGCATCTCTCAACCTCAACTCAATTATTCATTTCATCATGCATACGTAGTAAATGAACAAATCAAAGTGGTATTTGTGAAATGATTGCAAATGAAAAATTAATGGACACATACGAATTAATTCAAGTAAATAGCGGAGACTATTTTATGGAAAATATTTTTTAATTTTCTTTAATTCGTAGTTAATCATGGTGCGTTCAAAAATCTCCATGGTTACAAAACTTTTGTGGTTAAGTGAAATAACACTGCATAACCATAACTTCGTGGTTTACCATAGTAAGGTTTTTGAACGCACTCCGGCTGTAGATAGGTTTTGGATAGACGAACAAAATATCGTATGGACGAGAAAGGAGAGGGGGGGGGGCTGAAATGTACCCACCTCTATCCACTATCAAGCTCACTGGCATAAATGCGGAATAGTGGAAGGGTTTGAAAAATGGACCATCGTGATTGTGGAAAATCTCTGCACATCGTTAGCAGATGGACTAAAGGTTACAGTAGGCTAACACTGGGAACAAGGAACCCAATTTGCAACTGTGCAAGGTTAGATGGAGTACAGTTAGATACATCTAGCCTCGGCAGTCAAGTGCCGTGTTATACCTATTTGACCCTAAACAAAACCGGAGACAAAGTTGAACTGTGAAGTCGCCGCCGGGGTCTTCTCTGAATCTATAGCCAAGAGCTTCCGGCTCCCGAGCGGATCCAATGAAGCAGGAACAGGAATAGAGGCCACAGCACTAGCCAGAGCGAGTCACAGTTCATTTGGTCCACCACTTTAACCAACATGGCAAAAAACCCAACTTCAATAGAGTTTACCTACCGAATTTGATTTCTGCCAGCGCCAGTGTCTTGTTTACGATATTCACAGCCTATCAATGCAAGGGAACCGCAGACCATCAACCAAAGGATTTCTGTTATTGCATATCAAGGCACTAAGAATAAAACGTTCTATCTCGTCGAAATTTGTCAAAAGGACCTGTTTTCGGCGCCCAGGAGGTGCAGAATCTTTCTTCAGTGGGTACCGGGTGACATTGATCAGCTCTAGGCCCATCTGAGTGGAATATACAGGGAGCTTTGGGTGTCACGAGGAGAGGTATATCGCCATGCACTTCATTCATTTGCAGGCTCGTGGTGTAGATCTTATAATATCATGAACCAAAATTAGAAAGAATACAGCTGGCAGAGATCACACGATATCTTGAGGATGCCGCGGCCATATAGTCACCCGCCGCACCGCCATCGAAACAATGAGGGCCGAAACACATCCAGGCTGGCTTTAAAGCTCATCTCTCGAAGCTTTCCTTGAGGCGAGCTCCAGAGCCGTCCGCGGAATACTCAAAACACAATCAGGCCGGCTGATCACATTTGTCAAATTTGTAAGCGAACATTGTGGTTCGTAAAAAGTGTAAAATTTAAAAATCATTTAAAATAAAATTATTTGGCCTGTTTTCATTGTTAGTTTTTAATTGTTATTATGTAAATGTGGTGAAATTTCAAACATTTTAAATAAAATAAAATTTGTTGACTTTTTTAATTATTATTTATTTGTTTACAGTGAAATTTTCTAACATTTTGTATTTAATTCGTTTAATTATTTTCAATACAAACTCGCATACAAAATATCAACCTCAAAGTTCAACTGTCAAAAGCAAAAACTAGAGCCTCGGCCGAATTCGAATTCCAGCATTGCCGGAATTCCGACAGAGGCGAGCCTTGCGGCCAGCTTTGCCAAGGCCTGAATTTGCGAGACAAATTTTGATGTGTTCAATCCCATTTAAACGCATTGGTTGGATATGCTTGCAGCTGGCTTTGGGCTTGGATGTGTTCAAAGCGGGCTTGGATGTGTTTCGGCCCTGACTTTCTTGTGGCAAAATTTCTACCGTTGCATTATCTCTCGAAATGGTGATATCAATTAGTCGCCTAGATCATGTGATTTGACACCGTTGGACTTCTTTCTTTGTCAAAATTTGAAAGATAAAATATACGCGAATAAGCCAACAGCTAGTCAGGTACTGAAGGACAAGATAATTCGAAACATTAAATTAAATTGAGCCACAATTAAGCCCTGACCTAATATTCCGTACCGTACCGTAACCGTAAGTACCGTAACCTACGAACATAAGTGTTCATATGGCACCGACCTAAATTGACTTAATAAACTTTCCGAATGTTCGTTAAATTCTCGAATGGTCCGTAATGGCGCCGTAAGAATGGCACGAAACCTTAGCATCCGTTAGCTATTTAAAAAACTTGTTCACATTTTAACAATTTTTTTTTAAATTGGAGCAGTAAATGACTTGAAATATTATAATTAATATTATAATAAAAATATTATAATAATAGAATTGTCCTGAATCCAATTTTTTGATTTTTAGAAATGTTACACGGTAATATCCGTGGATGTTTCTCATTTTATTTATTGCGCGATTTTTATTCCTTCTTTTCCTCTGATCACTTCTAATCTGTTTGTAATTCTTCCACAGCTTAAATAATGCAAATAAATCTCTTAAATCTTTGTTTATGCTATCCATTTTGCACTTGTCACTTGCCACTTTACGTTTTCATTTAGGGCATCTGTCAAAATGCCGTAACTGAGCTCAGATTCGTTCAATTTTGTTACGGTACGGTACGGAATATTAGGTCCAGGCTTTAGGCGTCATCCAAAATTTAGTTTTGGGCGTCAAAGTCAAATCTTTCAAGGCGTTAAAATCAAACTCGTAACAGGTTGAATAGAAATAAATATTCTTCATTTATTTTCTCGTGTTCTGCTCCTTTATCTGCTGTTTTTTCTCCTTTCCTTTCATTTTTTTGCTTCGACTTGATTTCTTCTTGTTGTTCGCAACAACGGCTTCCCACCCTCTTACCCCGTTTTTAGGCATCATGTCAGTTCCGTTTTGTTTTCGTTTAGCTTTTGTTCGTTCGTTGGTTTTCGTTCAGTTTTAGCTTCGTCTATTTCGTTGTCCCATGTTCGACCGTTATTTTTGTTTAGTTCTCGTTTCAAATACCGAGTTTCCATGGGAGTCGAGTTGAATTGTGGTTGAGTTGAAATGACACTTCAACTCAACGATTTAACTCTAAGCGTTTCCATTTCTGACTGTCATTTTTCTCAATATTTTTCCTCCAATTATTATTATTATTATAGATTTTTTTTAAAAGTAGATATTTATTAAATATATAGTCTCTTCTGACAACCTTTGCAGTGTGCCGTTTTTAGTTATGTACGTTCAACCTACCTACATATTTTCGTTAAGTTGAGCAGAGTTGAACCGGACTGGTCTCGCCGAGTTTTCTTGAATTTAACGGAACTTTACTCAACCCACGTTTCGGTGGGGTGATTCCTCATGAGCGTACGCACGACACGACAAGAGTCGGCTGCAAAAGAGGTTTATGGAGAAGAGGGTGAGAGAGGGCGATGGAAAGGACACGATTTCCATCGTCCTCTCTCACTTCTTTTCAACCAACTCTTGTTGTGTCGTCTGTGCGCTCGTGTGCAATCAGGGCGCTTAATCTGAACTCTACATGGAAACTCAGTACTAAAGCCTGCGCCACACTACTCACGAAGTTGATAGAAGTTGGTCGAAGTTGAGAGTGCAGAAAAGCCTCCGGCGATTTCGCATCTTTCGCGTCGGTTTTTTTCGTCAGTTTTTGCGTCGGAGTCAAAGAACTCGAGGTGTGCCGAAGTTCGATCACGTGAGCCCCTCGCGAGGTTGCAGTGGACTTCGATCAGCTTTAAAAAGTACTTCGCCGAAGCAACTTCGCGTGTAGTGCAACATGTAGACAAGCGAATAATTTTATATTCTGCTAAAATCCATGTTTAAAAAAATTAACATTGGGAACATTTCCCACAAAATCGGCAAATCAGTGACGATTTCGGCATCTTTCGACCAATATCAAATTTCAACATCCAATTAAATGAGATGAAACATTTTATCACCACCAAAAATTGATGTCTTTATGAAACGTCGGCAAAATGCCTCCACAAAAACAATTCCCAAAATCCGCAGATGCCATCAGGGATAACAGCACAAAAAATAAATTAAGAAAATAATCAATTTGGTAGCGACATGGAAGTGTGAACAGCGGCGCGGCATCATCACATTAGGATCTGCTCAGGAGCGCGCTGACATGGAGCTAAATCAGAGAAAACCACCGAACCATTTAGCGGTCGAGATAAATCAGGCCGTATTTGACGTCGTCGAAATGTCTGTCCCATTCCGGGCAGCCATCCGACAAAATGCAGATGAGCTCCTTGTTTACGACTTTATTTGCCTTCCAATGGGAAGAAAGCCATCCGCTGACAAATTGCTGAAAATTTCTCAAATAGTTTCCGCTTTGTTGGAATCGCTCAGCACGTCGCAAGAATGTCTCCCTGCGGATCATTCTTCTGCAATCTATGCGGTGGGATAGCCGAAGTAAATCTCGCTTTCACGGACGATCTCACCGCAGCGAAATTAAATGGTGATAGTGATTAATGCAATGGACGCTTTGATGTTGCGATGACGATATTAATAAGTGCTAATTTCATGAGAAAATCCGTAATAATCTCACGGGAATTATGAATTGGCCCGGGTTCAAGTGGCCAAAGCTCGTCGCCAGCCCGAAAATAACTAGAGCCAACCTGTCGTCGCCGAATTGACGCGGAATAATTGAGAGGCGATAAATCTTAAGTGAAATCGTTTTTCGATCTCGTTTAATGCAAATAATCGCGTTGCATTGACAGAGCGGTCAAAATTTTATGGCTTCGCGCGGCGTAAATATCGCGCGACAATTCGGCGCAGCGCGCCCCCCTCAGGGGCCCCATTCGCTGCCATGATTGATGGCCCCCGACGAGTTAACAATATCGCTGCCAAGCCAATGAGAGGCGCAACTGAGGCGAGCACCAGCACCGCTAGAGGGACACAAGTGATTACAAACGTAATTAATCGGTTAAACTAAACAAAATCCTCGTAATTTATCCGCGGCCCGGTCGAATCCGTCAAAAAATTTAATTTCTTGCCACATTTGCGGCGAAGAATTTTCTCACTCTCAAATCTGGGAAATTCCTGGCCAATGAAATAGCTGCTGAGTCGCGCTAGAGGATCTCGCGCGCGGGTCTCGCCCAAGGAACCAAGCGCAAAGCTCGCTGTGTGTAGACCAAGCCAGAAGTGGGCTAGGAATTTTCGAAGCGAGAACGTTTTTTGTGCTTATTTCGTTATTTCCTGATGGGGGAAGAGTTTCCAAGTCTGGGGCCCGGTATTGCTGCTGCTGCTGCTGCTGTTGCAGCTATATTCCGTGGAGCCCCTGTGGGCCTGCATCCCCTCATAAATAGCCCGCGGCTTGGATGCGCGACAAATCGCACATGTGTGACGGGCGTTGAATTCGAAAGCGGAGCATTTCAACGGCTGAATTGAACAGAGGATGACACTTTTTTGCCTCAGGAGTAATTCGTCAACTTAATTGCGTTTTTACGGATGGGCGGCTTTTATTGCCTTCCTGCTTGTAAAGTGTAACAAAGTCAATCGGTTTTCGGGATAAGTGGAGAAACAGTTTCCATATTAAATTGATTTTATTTTTGGGATTTTGTGCTTGTTAATTATTTTCTCACAAAACAGTTGTCACTGGACAGGTGACTATAGAAAGCGAACGGAAGTTCAGCAATAGCTGCGTTCCATTTGGCGATATTTTCTACTCCCGAGTACTCCGGAATACATACTTGTAACTTCCCCTGCACTGATTATGTTCAGTAGGTAGTCTCAGCCATGACTGGAGGTCGTTAATATCGCTCTTATAACTCTTAAATATTGGTTTACCTTCTGCGCTTTTTAATTCGGTAATCGTATCGACACGACAATTGGTAATGCAATTCTACTCAACGCATCTACGTGCCTTATTTTAGTACCTGACAGGGCCGTGACTGAGTATATGGCCGCCTCCAAGGTTACATCACATAAAGAAAAAGTAAATGTTAAGAATTGAGACTCCAGGCCAAAATCGCTCCAAAAAAAATTCAGGTATTCAGAGTGATTTTTGAGTGCTAACAAATTGAATGTTAACAGTTTTAGTGTTGCGCCCTGATCGGGCTCCGCGTCAGGCGGAGGAGGATAAATCACTCAAAATACTTTAAAATTGCCTCGAATCCCAATTCGCAATCCGTAAATTACTATTGGAGCACTCAAAAATCACTTTGAATTTTTTAGAGCGACTTTGGTTTGGAGCCTATAGCCTCTTTTAAACATTTGCGTATATCGTAAAGTGGGACATGATTGAACGCATAAAACCTTGCAATATATAGCGGAGTAAAAGCTTGGTCTTGCAGAGGAATATGTTTTCTTGATATTGGCCAACGCTGAATATTGTGCACTTATTCTTATTCGATTTTGCCGCGTTTTATTGTGGGCGCCTGCGCAACGAACGCTGGCCAGGCAAGGCCCTGGTATCTGAACGATATTAATCTGGTAATTAAAGCCTTTTAGAAACATGGGCCCATCTAGCCACTTTCAGTGGGACATCTTCGATTTTCATTGTCATGTGTAAAGGCATTGCAGTCGGCTAAAATCATAAACCGCCTTTCCAGAACTTAAACTTTTCATTTCTTTAGGGCGTCGTACTAAATACAGTTGGTTCCTGGATACGCATACGTGTGCTGCTTCTTGTATGGAGAACTCAGGGGCATCAGTTGATACATATGGCGGAAACTATGTTTTCATCTCTCAGCGCCATCTAGGTTGTTGCGGTCTCTTCTAATGGTGTTCTCCTCCACGTTGTGTCGCCATCCATTTCCTTCGCATAATATCGTTATCTATACTTTCTTGGCCGTCACGGCCTATTCTACCGCACCAAATTGCCACGTGGTTAAAGAGGTTGCTGGACTAGGTATTTCTTTTCGGTTTTCGTAGCTCTCTAGGTAACAATTAGCTTGCTTAGTTTCGCAGATAGATGAAAAGCAATCTCATTACTAGCAATAATTTTGTATAAAATATAATTAAATTGATCATGCGAATTTTAATGCATTTTGCTAGTGTGTATCGATCCGTATCTCCTAGTTTTTGCCAAAGTCTAGTAATAACAAGTCTTTCATCTTCATACAAAATTTTCACCCGGTTGGTTGTGTGCGTGCATATATGAACATCACTGCTGAGCAAAACCAAGACCCTCTCAACTACAGGCCCCGAAGGAGAGTTTTTCATGGTCGTCAACTCGGTCCATAAATTCACCGGAGTGAGCGGAATAAACATGGCGCGGAATAAGTTCGGGAACGTTTTGGTTATAGTTTTGCAGTAAAAAGTGGTAAAATATTGTATTTTAACACTTTTAACTGCACTTGGATTTACCAGTGAATAGTTTATTAGTGATTTAATTAAAAAAAAATAAAAATAATTTAGTGATTAAGTGTCTTTTAAGTGTTTTAATTGTTAAGGCGAACAACTGTTTTTACATTCACGGTGTTTTTTCATGTTTATTTACGAAAAAAATGTTGAAAATTTAATGTTTTGTTTAGTTATGGGATTACAAGTGATTTTACAGTGATTAATACATATATTATGTAATTATTATTAAAAATATAGGTGTAGAAAAACACTTTTCTTATTCATTTTTCATTTCACACTTTTCTGCATATATATGTTTAATAATAATTGCATAATAAATTATTTAATGACTTTAAAATCACTTTTAATTAAATAATCAGCATATTTTTCCTTAATAAACACGAAAAAAACACCGCGGAAGTAAAATAAATTGGTCACCTCAACAATTAACACACTTAAAACTCACTAAATCACTATTTTTTTTTATTTTTTCTTATTAAATCACTAAAGAACTAATCACTGATAATCCATGTATAGTTTAAAGTAATAACTTACAATGATTTTCCACTTTTTACCACAAAAATATAACGAAAAAAATCCCGAGCCTATTCCGCGCCATGTTTATTCTAACCAAATGTCAGATTTGTGGACCGGCTTCAGCTATGGTTGTATTAGTTAAAGAGAAAACTTCATGGCCTGTAATGGAGAGGGTCTTGGCAAAACTCAACGCATACTTCGTGAATTCAGCGAGACAAAGCCAGATTCTGTCTTTACGGTAAAGTATGCAGAACAGAAAAGGAAAGAAAATTGAATCAGCTGTCAAAATTGAAGCCATCAAAACAAACGAGCAAATATGCACCAATACATCAACATTATCCCTATAGAAACTCATAAAATTTTCTGTTGTTTAGTTGTATGCTAGCGCTTATAAAAATATTGCATTCTCTCTCTGATAGCCCGACATCGTCATTTGAAGAACTTATGCATATAGCTGTTCGTCTTTCACTCATTAACCATATGAAGATGAAAGACTTGTTAATTTCTAGACTTTGGTTTTTGCTTGTCAAATGTCATCGTAATGAGAGTTGTATGTTGACAGTTCAAACATGGCGCAACACTTATAATGACACCACTTGCTGAAAGACTCTTTTACCTATGTATATCTACATCATCTGCTGTTATTCAAATAATAATCGAATACTTCAAAAAAATACTATTCATTAATCGGATAAAACAACTGTGTAATAATTAAATGTTCTAGTTGTCAAAAACTGTCTTCTTAACGAAACAATATGGTCGCTTACCAATTTATACTCCAAACAATAATAGAAGCAAGCTCTCCATAATTATTATGTCACGTGTCAACAGTTCCGAAATTAGTTATTAAAATGCAATCAATCATTCCAATTAGTGAAAATTATAAAGACAAGAACATATCGAGTGTTGAGTGACACACAGCGTCAAATTGATGAAGTTGCTCAATTATGATTACAGCATGTATCATGCCGCTCAAATTAAGAGCAACATTTTTTTTCTTCATTTTGTAATGCGACACCAGGGCGCGCACTGAGCTCAGTTACGAAACTATTCCGACTACGGTTCCGGTAGGAGTTTATTTTTAATAAAATTCACCCTTGCGCCACTTTATTATTATTCGGAAATTAATTTATTCCCTTTTGTCCCGTGAATTAATTCTGACCAAAAATCCCCTTTAAAATTTTGACGATGTATGACACTCAGTTGATTGTTGCTGAAATCAAATTTCCGACATGAAAAGGCAATTATCCTCGCACCACCATCATCGCACTCTGGGACGCCGCGGGGATATACACTTCAAGTGGCAAGGATTGAATTTAGCTTGCCGATGTTTTTGATGGGAAATTTCGTAGCCATTTCCCTAATTAATTGCCACTCAGCAGAATGTGCAAAGTGCGTTTCGTCGCGGATGCTGGAGTGTCTGTAGCACACAACGCCACAGCCACCGACCGAGCGCCGCTGAAAGTAGGGGACAACAATAACTAGGTAAAGTCCTGGGGGTAAGTCCTTATATTTAAGCAAATCCTTTTGTTGTATAGTAGATAAGCGCCATGATTTATTCATTTGATTACATTTCCGTTTATTTTTAGGAAAAAATTTATTCACTTTCAAGTGGAATATTGAAATCCAACCGGATCCACTTAAAATGTTGTAAAATTTCTCTCAAGCTTCTCCAACTGGCATTAATTACGTCCATTAAAATTCATTGTAGTACCAATAATGACGTAATAATCAACAAAACAAACCAACAATTGATTTTTACTAATTTAAGGACGCATAACAGAAGCAATTAGCCAGGCTGCCCAGGTATCCTGTGAACGGTAGCATGTGCTGCCAGTGCGGTCATTGCTCATGAGACCAAGGGCTAGAACGAGTAGGAATGAGCGCCGTTAAATGGATTTTAATTTGATCCTAATTAAAGGTTTGAGTTGCGGGCTCAAAAATTATTGTTTACCGAATCGACGGAAATTAAGGCCTTACCTGTATTCTATCATTATCATATATAATATCGAGCGTTCACTGCTATTCGGTTACTCGTAATCGATTAGCATGTTGTCGAAGGGGTTGAGCAGGTAGTAATTGGCTCGGTTGTCAACGGGTATTACATTATATAGTTGCTGCTGCTGCTGGTCATAGGTTTTGCGGTCAGTCAGGTGGGGGTTTGTGTAATTATAATCAACAAATTTTTGAATTGTTTTTAAACAAACGAATGCTAATTAGGAAAAGATTAAGCTGGGAGTTCGTATTTGTAACATTTGGTCATTAGGAGGGCTTAAATCGAAAAAATATTTTTGCAAAATTTTTATTTTTGCGAGAGAGGAGGAGCAAGGGTACTTACTTGTGCCGTTCGTCGGTCGTTCGGTGGGTGTACTAATCATAAAAACATATAAAGTCATACTGCAGATGAGCTTAAAGAATATGTAGAACATATTTTACATTATATTTATTCATATCTTTCAAGGAGCTAAAAACGCCAGGTATTGCTCGAGAGAAAATATGCAAAAAACACAAAGTTCCGTTAATAGAGTGGTCAGTCATCAGCGGAATAGGGGAATAACATTTAGTATTGCATAAAGGTGCCTGTAAACGAGCAACATTTTTCAGCATTGTGTGGCCGGCAATACTGGCTGAACGACATTGCTGAAAATTAGTGATGAAACGATTTCGATTACGATTAATCGTAATCGACGATTATTAGTATTTAACGATTAATCGTAATCGTCGATTATCATTGCGATTATTTGTCGATTATCTATGGAAAGTATTTTAAAATAAATTTTGTTTAAATTGTCGTTAAGGACCTTTATAAATGCGTCTTATAGATTACACCTTTACATGATGTATCCGAACGCATTAGGAACTCTCCTTCGACAGCTTAGGGAGCTCCCAGTCCCGTTCGCATAGTTGGCAAACAGTTTTGGTTGGTTTTTTACATTTTTTCCTCGGATTAGTACTGGCAAATTTAAACAGTGAAGCTTCTGTTGCTCAGCTCTCAGCACCAGTAAAACAGTATCTGGGGTATCTGCAAGGATAAAATTGATGATTTCTGTGTCATCACAAAGCCTCTTTTTTTAAAAAGTTTCAAAGACAACGCGACTATTTATGCTTTTTATATGTAGGTATTCCAGCCATAGAAGAAGTAGACTCGTGTATCAAATCCTCCAACCTACTGCAAGATGCCGACATTTTTCAGTTTTGGGAAATGGCCACACAATACCCAGGGGTGGTAGCACGTAAGTTGTTTCAAACGACCTCCTCATGCAAAAATATTTGTAAAACTTGAATTTTTGTATGAAGAGGTCGATTGAAACAACTTATGTGCTACCACCCCTGTTTTTGCCAGAAATCGCAAAAATGTTTGTGTTTAAAACCTTCCAGTGTCGCATCTAAGAGGTCGCTTTCGATTGCCGGCTTGATTCAGACCGACAAAAAACAGACTGACAATTTAGAAATATTGTGTTTGTAGTATTTAAATTTTGAATACCAAATTTTGTAATATTGTAACACATTTCCTTAACTTTAAAATATGCTTTATTTAAAATATACAAAATGTTGCAATAATCGTAATCGTAATCGTAATCGTCGATTATTGTGGCTGATAATCGTAATCGTTATCGTAATCGCTAAGTGATAATCGTTTCATCACTACTGAAAATTCAGCATTGATTCCATCAATATGTTCAAACTTGCCGGCAATATATCCGTATAGCCCGACGATACTGGCCATATTGCAGCTACTGGCCGGCATGTTGCCTTTGATATCGGTCGTAGAGCGAAAATATTTAAACACTGCCGGCTATTTAAAATTGATTTCGAAATTTTCTTTGGACTAGAAGAATGTTAGTATGGCCTAAAGATGGCATAGTTGTGGACCGTGTAGGATGTAGATTGTCTGGGTTCGGGATCCATGAACCTATAGTATCCAGCGAACAAACTACGCCCAAAGTCGTGCAGAGTTCCAGGAAATCCCCTTGACTAAGTCCATGGCGTTTCCCAGTTTCCCAATTTAAAATTTGGCAATTCTTACAGTAAGATATCGTAAATGATTATATGCGGATAAGTTCGTCATCCTTTATCCTTAAGACCCTAGAACACATCTTAGTTATGTACCTTAAAAATTCTATACCAAAGCACCAGTGGCGTAGCGTGGATTTCTGCCACCCGGGGCGAACCATAAATTTGCTGCCCCCTAATTTCGAATTGATACTTTTAATCAATGAATCGAAAACCCAACTTGAATTTCAAGTAATTTTATATCCAAGAATTCAAGGCATCATGTAAACGCAATGAATCATATGTAACTTTTTTTTTTATGTGAAAGACTAGAGTCTCAGGAAAGGCCCTTTATACTGTCGACAATCTATTTTCTTCGTATAGAGTGCAATGTCGAACAGTAGCTCTAGTCGGGGAAGGAAGGAACTGCCACAACCTACCCCCGATATTTTTAGTCCACCTACTTCCAACCATTACTGTCGCGACTGTGACATCGGGGCATCGAGAAACAACTCGCTGGAGTGTTATGCCTCCTGAAACGTGTTGAATCTCATCAACCAACCGATGACATGCGCTTTGGTGGAGCGGGGAAGGGCGAAGGAAGTTTATGACAGCAGGAATCTGGAATGTAAAGAGGGAAGAAGAAAGAAGGAAAGTTATGTAGGTGGGAAAGTGGAAAAGGCGAAGGACCCTGGTCTGGCCGGGAATCGAACCCGGGACCTCTGGGATAGTAGCCAGACGCCTTACTCTCTAGGCTACCGAGGCCCCTAATGAATGTTCGGTATAGTGCGCGCCAAAATAAATGGGAATTTTACCCGCAGGCGAGGAAATGACAACTCCACATACATTAACATTCTGTGTATGGAAAAAAATCCAAGCACACATGCATTTTAATTTCCCTTTTGAAACTCGTTTACCGGGGACAACACTCCACCATAGCACCTGACCAGGACGGACAAGAGTCTCGTAGTGAGACGGATTAAATTGTGATTGAAAATATAAATGAGCGGGTGATTTGGGGTTTTAAACGATCAGAATGACGAGATGCACTTTTCTTTTCGAATCTACTTTCGTGGTGAGGATTTTGAGACTTTCACTGCGCATAAAAAAATCGATTTTAAGATTTCCAATTGTTTTGGCGCAGGCTATATCTGTGCTTCAAGGTTGGCCTAAATTATAAACTATAACAAACCCAGAGAGCTGGAATCAGTAATTTCTCTCTGTAATTTATTTCAGTCTGTCTTTAGATAGAAAGGCTCGTAGACGCACAAGCTTAAGCTTAAACTCTTCCCTGTCCCAATATCTGGAGGTTTCATTTCCCATCATCGTAGCCCAATACTATTACAGGAGATTTTTACGACAAATGCGGCAGCTGTTGGAGCCCTTCTCAAACTTCAGCATTTACAGCCCGCGTCATAAAAGAAGGGAATCTTAAAATCGCTGTTTCCATGCGCATTGAGTGTCTCATACAAGAGAGCAACGTCACTCTGTTTGTATAAAAACGAACGAACGAACTTACCCAATTTGGCAATCCGCTGTCAGCTGCCAATGGACACCTATCGTGTTTCATATGCGCGCTCATTTTCCTTCTTTTATGTCACGGACTCCAATCATAAGGATTGCTAGGTATTACCCACACAAGTGTTTTGAACTATTTACACAAACATGGATACAAAAAGAAGGTCCATGCATGAGTTATTCTAGTCTTCCATCACAGGCGTACGCTTTATTGATAACCCGTCAAATAGGAGAGTTTGGTTGGATAATTTTGATGCATCAACTTTATCATTTTTTGATGGCAGTAAAGGAAAATGAAAGAAGACACAAACACTCATTGAAAATGAAGACACGGAATTTTTCTTTCACTTTTTTTGAAATTGCGCCCAGTGCAAATATACCAGTTGCACCTATGAAAGCGCGCCCCTGCTTTTGTCCAATCAGGATTTGCTTCGCGATCTTGCTTTTGTGCTGAGTTTACTTACGCTTTAAGCTCACAAAACTATCCCGCTAATTAATTATGATTAATGCTCTCCGATGATTTTCATTGTAAGCTGCACTTCCTTAACTATTTCCAGCACTAATAATGCTACAAACTGGAATTTCCATAACGAAGGTCTCTATGTCGTTCTCCAATCCTTTATATTTCAAAGGATAATAGGTGGTCACTGCACTGCATATATTGATTTCTACGGTAGAGGCTTGCATAACAAAGCAGTCCACTTAACAGCCTTACTGAACGTTTACAAAAACTTCAGAACAGAGGCGATCCAGGTGTTTCTCGCCGAAGTAGTGATCTATAATAGAACGACTTATTTGAATTGCAAATCATGACCTATGGCACCGTGCCAGCCAAGAAAGGAAAGACGACAAAATCAGGCGAACTAAATGAAATTGCATTGGCCACACCTTGCAGAAGGCAATGGTAAAACCCACAGAAGGTGCATTTCGTGTAATATATGACAATGGGATCACTTTTTCAATTTTTTTTAAATCTTAATTTCTGAAATTGCGCCCGGTGCAAGTGCACCATTTTCACTTATGAAATCGCCGTCCTTGCTCTCATACATTTATATCTAATGGTACCTAACTTCACATCACTTCACTTCCGTTCCCATTTAGGTTTGGCCTATAGACACCATCAGCCAGGACATCGTGCTGGATGTGGCAATGGTTAGGGTTTGATGTTACCAGCAGCATCTCTAGCTCTGTCCAGTTTGGCCGCCGCCCCAACATCTACGCCGCCCGGGGCAATGGCCCCCTCGGCACCCCCACGCTACGCCACTGCAAAGCACGCATATTGTAAAGGAAAATTGATTGATACCGTACCGGATGAAGTAGCGCTTTCAACAATTCCAACATGGTATCTACAATGGTTTAAGTTAGTGGATCATCCGCATTCTCAGAACTCTGATATTCAACAAACGCTTAGAGAAGAGTAGAGTGGTAAACACAGGTGCCTCTGCATACCGCAGGATGGAGTCCTGTCACCGCTGTTTAGGCTTATGGTTGTTTTGTATATAAATTTTTAAGGCCACCCTTCATCATTCTAGTGAAATTTCTGAACAAGTAACTACATATTTAGAATTTGCTCATTCTTTGTTTTTTTAATAAGCAAACAATGTATGTTGCACTTACAATTACTTCAGCCATTGTCATACGTGTACGCGTGAAATTCTCGGGCAACACAGTAGCCAAAACATTGCAAAAACATGTCTGACTACAAGTTGCCCGGCAATAGTATCGGCCACACATTTTCAAACATATAGCCGGGCCATCTTTTTCTGAAATATTACCGGCAATGTGCATTTTTTGTTGCTCGTTTACAGGCACCTTAACATGCACGTGCCGCAACTATGTCGGACTGATGAAAGTGCGAACATAGCCTCCTAGCGGTGGCCACTGGTAACTAGAGAGAGGATAGGCTAATATGATCGGACTAGTCCTTTCCAAGTAAGGTTGGCGTGAGGCTAATAACCTCACCCGGAAAGAAGAATTATTACAGAGCGATCAACATTTGTGTCGTTCAATGTACGAGCGGTGTGGCTCCGTATTTTAGACAGCGCCGGCCCTAGGGTAGAGCGAGTGGAGCGGTCGCTCTAGGCGCCAGGTGGTAAGGGGCGTCAAAATGAATGCGAAAAAAAATTTCGAGTAAAAAATAAAATTGTTGTGGCACTTTTTGAGGGCGTTGTTTGTAGCTAGCCAAGACTATGTACTCATCAATATAACTCGAACACCGAACACGGCACAAGCAGGGAACATTGATTCCAAGAGCGATCGTACATGGCCTTAGGCCACATCCTCCTCGAGATACATGGAGCAGACTGAATACGGCGGATCTAAACTCGATAAAAACCGCAATCCAGGGGCGGGTTCGTGTATGGCGAACGACGATAGTCGACCGAAAAATAATTGAAGTCGAAAAATTTTGGCGACGAAAATTTTAGCGTTCGCGTAGGTCGAAAGAAAATTGTTCGTGCCCTAATGCAAAAACTCGATAGCCCAGACCTTTCGAGTGCCTTTCGTCGGCTTCAGGCGAAAATTTTCAATTTTTTCGACTTACGCGAACCCGAGACGAAAAAAAATTTTCGTTTTCGACATACACGAACTGGCCCCAGATGTGTAAACATTCGTGCTGAAGTTATGAATGGTACTGCTTGAATGTGCTACTAACGATGGACTGCGGATACCAGTCGAACTTCGGTTTGAATTAGCCTTCCATTGATGATACGGTGCTCTGCCATGGGCGACCGTCCTCTCTCACCGAGCTCGTGGTATCAATAAAAAATTACCAAAAAATTACCTTTGAAGATGGAGCACTTCTTAATGCTCCAAACATTTCTGGGGCTCCCACAGCTCCCAAAAGTACGACCTACAAGGCCAGTTAGATATTATGATCCATGTTTCAAGGTGTCGAATTTGGCTCCTGTGAAGGAAAGTCTTCGGGATTCTTCTTCAGGGAGGGCAGTTTGAGTCCGTAAACCCAGGGCTGGAGTACGTTGAGATCACTCCCTCATTGGGAGATCTCCTACGGAAGTAAGGGCATCTAATCGAAGGGGCGAATTGAAAAAACGAACGCTTTTAGAAGACCGAATGGCCAGCCTAAAAAAATGTTTTTTGCGATATCTGGAAGCTGGTTACTCCCGTGCAGATGCTAGTAGGGTCTACGTGGCCCTGAGGAATAAAAGAATACTGATTTTCTTAATAAGAAGAGGTTTAGATCATCTGGATGTTCTCTAGGGCATAATAACTCTGCGAAAAGGGCGAAGGCTTTGGTCACACGGTTTGAAAAGCCTTCAGTCGGACGCACTCATAATGAAGTCTAGAACGACTCCAAAGCCGATCTTCTGTCATATAGCGGAAAGTGTCAGAATTGGCGTGCTTGCGACTAACAATACGGAGACTCTTCTGACCACGAAACAGATAGTTACCGTGCAAGGAAGTCCTCTGGAGGCGGTAAGCGAGTGGTCCTCTATGATGGGCCGTCTTAAGCCTTGGAAGGAGCAAGCCTTGTTGCTGTAGACGGGAACAAGCTGCCACACAGCCTTTTTGTAATCGGGTACTTTCCAGCAGCAACAGAAGACCCCATTGGCATTATGTTGAAAGGATAGACGTCCAAAAGAAAACCCTAAGGGAGTAGGACTGGAGAATACTCCACAAAGTTTACCACATAAAATTCACAGAGATGACGTTGCCAGGATGATGAAGAACAGTAATTTTGGGCTGATAGCTGGGGCAAGCCCTAATGCCCAACCATGCAATACAAAAACCCAAATAGCCTCCAAAGAAGGTGGTGCTGTTGGCCAAGCGTCGGGGAAGAAAACATACTCCGCTACAGGCAGAACTGAGACCCTAAAACCACCATCGAATTCCTTATGGGGCCCCCAGCCCATAAAGGCTTGCAAAGAGGAGATATAATCTCGTAAGGAAATGGCAGACAGGCAGTACTCGAAAAAAGTTTTATCTAGGACAACTGGAAATACAATTTATGTGAAGTGAAAGCGTCGAATAAAGGGCGCTGTAAGACAATCTCGCTCCACCCTCAATAAGGGCTAGGGCCGGCGCTGATTTTAGAGTATTAGAGGTTGATTTACTTTGGAGTCGCATTTTTTCGTAGCTGCAGGAGTGCACTATAAGTGCAATTATAGTGCACCTCTGGAGTTGCTTTGGTTTTATAGCGGAGGATGTGACGGAATGCTATTCCAAAGCGGGTAAACCTCTAGTGTTTTGAAGTGTGGAGTTGAACCGCTTTTACAGTGAACGACACATTTGTTACGAGAGGCCAGGACCGGATCCCGGTTGTAGAGCCTTGAAAGAAGTAGAAGAATAGAGTTTTAGAGACTTTGTCAAGTATCAATACTCACATATCCGAAGCCATATTGGCCAAAGCCATATAATTGATATTGGACGCAGACACGAGTAATGTCGGTATTGGTGCAGTGCTATCCCAAAACTTCGAAGGACGAAAAGGTCATAGCTTACTACAGTAGAGCGCTGTCAAAATCGGAGAGAAATTATTGTGCCACGAGAAGAGAACTATTGGCATTTGTGGACTCGACTAAGCATTTTCACAAGTATGTCTATGGGCAAAACTTTATTCTATTATGCAGCATTAAAATGGTTGATGCAATTCAAAATCCTGAAAGGCATGTGGCACGATGAATCGAGAGACTTCAGTACTACAATATAGAACACAGAAAGGGAAGAAATCATAGAGATGTAGATGCACTCTCGAGGCGACCATGCGTACCAGATTGTAGACATTGTGGGCGTATTGAGGGAAAGTGTCAAAGGAAGCAGTTGAGCCAACTACAGGATGGGATGACCAGGAAGTTTGTGCCAGCAGCAAAGGTCCTAGTGAGAGCCCCATTTGAAAGAATCACAATCAATGTGGTGGGGCCTGTTCCAGCGTCAGACCGGGGAAATTGTAACATTTTGCTGATTATGGACTACTGCAGTAAGTGTCCTGAAGCATATGCCATTTCAAACCAGGAAGCAATCAATGTTGCAGAGGGGCCAGTAACTAATTGGATCTGCGGATTTGGTAATCCGCATGAGCTTCATTCTGACCAAGGGAGAAACTTCGAAACTTAAGTTTTTCAAGAATTGGGTAACATACTCGGAGTGAAGAAGACAAGGACCACTACCCACCTACAGTCCAATGAAGTGGTAGAACGATTCAACAGGACAATGCTAGAGAACTTAAGGAAAGTTGTCAACGAGCATGGGATACTTATATCCTTATATCGGACTTCAGTTCATAATTCCACACGAAAAACCCTTTCTAGTGTGATTTTTGGAAGACAAATCCAATTGCCAAGCAACGCTCTGGCGGCAAAAGTAAGCAAATTAAATCGTTTTTGAGAAATGAGGGTAAAACAAAAAATTCAACTGTAGCTATATAGTGAATCTTACGCAAAGGTAAACTCAGATGGCGCCACCGAAGTATAACGTAAACAAACAATAACAACAGAAACAGCAACAAAAATATAATATTCATCTAATGACCCGTCTCAAATGCTTCTTTAACATAATCTTCAGATCTAAGGTGGTCTGGACAAAGTCTTGAATGTTTTGTAAATTTAAACTTTTTGCAACGCACAGCTATATCCCATAACTCCCGTACTTTTTGTTCTTTATGAAATAAATGAACCCGTATATTATTGCCAAATAACATTGATGCATATTTATTAGAATATGTATAAGATATCATTGACTAACCGAAAAATCACAATAATCAAGAACTGTCTGGTAGGCGAAGAGAAAGCGGGAGAAATTTCCCGTAAAGTTCCCTATTGCTGGTTAATTTTTGACAGCCACTTTTACACTAATTTTTCAGTTTCATAAATTCATAAATTACATGCTTTCTCTTTCAATAGGGCACTACCACTCCTATACAAACTGTTGTAACATCAGACCTGGTGTAAAACCGTACTAACGATTAGAGCCATCTGGCAGAAAAATAACCGAACGAACTGCACTACCGATAAAGAACCTGTTGTTTCGGCAAGAAGCGACAGCGCCGCTTGACAGCTGAAGTTCATTTTTCACCAATTTGCGGTTTCTTGTTTTTCGTCGAATTGGGGCTGTGACAGTTGGATTTCGCTGCGTGTGTGGAGTTGGTGTCGTGCTTTGTGCCCGATTTGGAAAATGTTTCCTCCGCCAGTATCACCTGTGCCATGAATTAAATTAAACGTGCGCCTCGCGGCAAGTAGTTTTTACGTTCCAGTTTATTTCTAAGTTCTGCTAGAAACGAGTTAAATAATATTACACACAAGCCCCGAAAGCGTTCGTCCACCTCTCTCTGTAAATTCCCATCGATTTTATTGAAACTAACAAAACAACCAAAAAAAAAAAGAAGATTTATATTTTTTCAAGTTCAATATGCTACCGCGACTGCGACGATCCGTCTATGGTAAATTCATAATATTCGGCACGGTTCTGGTCTGTTTCTTGTTCTATCTGAAAGTGATTAATAAAAATTTGGAAAGTATCAGTGAAAATGAGATTGCCGATGCTGTCCAGGAGAAGCGGACAGTGGCGAATCCCCTTGAACGGATGATTTTGGCCGACCTTGCTAAACAGGTGCCGGGATTAGGTGACGGCGGGGAGGCTGTAACACTAGAAGGTACAGCAAAGCGGTTGGGCGATGAGAGAGTCGCAAAAATCGCTCTAAATGAGGAATTAAGTGAACACCTTAGCTACAATCGGACTACACCTGATGCAAGAAATCCATTGTGCAAGTATAAGCAGTACGACTTAGCTGTGCTGCCGACTGCTAGTGTGGTTGTCATCTTCTACAATGAACCATATTCCGTCCTGGTCAGGACTGTGCATAGTGTCTTGAACACAGCCGATAAGAGGATCCTGAAGGAGATTATCCTTGTTGATGATGGAAGTACTAATCAGGAGCTGCATGAAAAGTTGGACTATTACATTACCACCAGATTACCGAAGGATACTGTTAAAATTATCAGATTAAAACACAGGTAAGTGGTGTGTGCTGTGTGGTGTAATTACAAGATGTTTTGCGCTCTGCTGCAATTACAACTATACTGGGGCAGATGCCCATAAATCTAGCGCTTCTTCCAGCTCGCATAGCTCGTGCTCACTTTCACTAGCGTTAAGTCCCGCTGTCTTCCGCTAAGCAATGAAATATCGCTTCAGGCTGTGCTGCGTCCCAATGAAGAAACGCTAGATATCCGACCGACCCTTGTTAGCTCTGCATTCTTTATATAAAATGGGAATATAGCAAAGGTGAGAGAAAATTCAATAAGCTGCACACATTTTTGCCCATGCCTAAGCTGCATGAGTGATTATCATCAACGGGTCATCATCCTCCATAACAAGCCAATTCTGGACTAATGCTTTTTGCTCCGCAGCGCTACTAACTGCGCTCGCACTTTTGTTTTTTGCCAATAACACAAACAATCCGACGATAGAAGGAAAAAGTTGTTTTCTACAAAAAGAGATTTTTACGTTGAAAATTCCCAAGGCCGTTTATTTGATTTTTTCCCCCTCGCCTAAAAAATTTAAGATAATTTGTATACAGACTTGAATTTTAAGTAAATGTTATGCAAATGGGGCTCCACAGCCATACAGCCACATTCTGATGAGATTTCCTTGAGGTGGAATTCATGTTTTCAGAGAGTTTTCAGCCAAATTTCGGAGTTAGTAACTCCAGAGTTGTTTTTTTCTATCAATTGCTGCTACCAGAAAATTTGCCATGTGTAGATTTCCCATTTGCCAATTGAGTATCGATGCTTGAACAGGTGCAGTTTAGCCCAATTTAAATCTGCCAAAAAACAGCGAGTTGAAACATGCCTTTTCTTGTTCGTTTCATTTGTAGTTTGTGAATGATGCTGATTACCGCACTCTTTCCAACTCTTGTTATCTGCATGCAAAGTCTACAGTTGTGATAAGAAACTGTATTTTGTCACAGTGTGTTTTCTCTCGAGAATAGAGAGGATTTTAAAGAATTGAATTTAGATTGAATAGTTTACATAAATTATCTCAAATATTGTATTTTTTTGTTATTGACCTACTTACATAAGTACAAGTTCAATGCGGAGACAAATCACACGTATCTAGATTTAGTTATTCTTCTATTTATGCAAAAAATGGTCGACAAGTATCTCTCATTGTGAAAATACTGGATAAAGGTACGTTAGAAGGTAACTTTTACTTTCGATGGAGCAACGATATTGGTCAGCTGTAATGTTATCCTCGTCTAAGAACTTTGCCCTCTTCACCTTAACAAATGTCATGCCACTGAAGTTAGGGTAAACACACCTTATCTCTTCTTATATTGGTAATAACAACATTGATAATGATTTTTATCAGCTTGTAAAATTTGTTACATATATAAACGACGTAATACCATTCAAGATAATTATTTTGAATGAAAAGGTTATTTACTTTTGATCTATTATTAGTTTTGATAAACGTTATGTCCTATATCAGCCCCATCCATAAATCGTAATCAATTAAAGGCCAATTTGTATCCAGCCATCTTCTTCAACACCCCTTCGAACCCTCATAACCCTTAACCTACCCCCCCCCCCCCCCCGTACCACATAAAAAAAGTCATCTTTAGCTAAACTCCCGGAGAAAATAACCTTGTCCGATTAAAGATTAAAGCGTGGACTATATTGAAAAGCAGTGCAGTGCAATATTGCGCAGACTCCTTGTGACTGAATGTGGCAACTCACATTAACTACACTTCCTTGCAGTACACCGCACTGCACTCCCTTGTCTTAGACTAATTTCTAAAAAAAACTGCTTCGCACTGCAACCCAATTTCTAAAAAACTTGTTATCATTGCTACTGTTGTCAAAATGGATGACGAAAAATTGGTAAAGTTAGTGAGAAATAAGGACTTTCTATGCAACAAAAGTCAGAGGGACTCCAAAAAAATACAAACGTCTATATAATGAACAGTCAATGTCAATACTGCTTTAGGCCAAAACGGTCTACTGGCGATTTGCTTGTGTGTTTGACCGAGCGTATCAACCAAAGAAATCACGGCTTTGGTGAGTTTGGTCTGGTTGCTCTAGATATCTTAGAGTATAGCATCCTACTCTGTTGACCAAACTCCAAGCTATTAGCAAAGATTACCCACAAAGATACGACACTCTCAAAATTTCCCATAAGCTCCCTTGCGAGTGAATATATCAATCGACAAGGTGCAAGCGCGACAAAATTCAATTTAAAAACAAAAAAAAAATCGAAGAAAGAAAGGGTAAATAAAGAAATGTTATTTCACGAAGTGCGAAAGAGACGCACTGATTTCTCTTCTCCGCAATTTTTTGTGCCGTCTGGACTTTTATTTTGCTTGTGTGAATTCATGTACCATCTTCTTGTACTTCCAGCTCTGCATGTGTTTGTGTAGTTTGCCGTTGTTCCGCCATCTCGCCATTCCGGAGCGTGTATATGAATAGACAGAAGATCATAGATTTTTACTTTCCTTTTTCTTCGCACAGAAAGGATTACAGTGTCGTATCTTTCTGAGTTATCTTTGCTATTAGTATGAGCTTAGTTCAAAGGAACTGGATTAATTGCTTTGTTTCAAACCGTTCAATCATGGTACTATTGGATGTCGTCGAATACAACCCCCATGCCATTTGGGCCAGAGTTCCCCAGGGGTCAATTCTATCACCCGCCCTTTTCCTAATCTTCATTCATCCTGATCTGCTCTCAATCCCCTTCAACCCACTTCACTGCTTCGCTAATGACGATACTTTGGATTTCTCTTACTCCTTCGACAATATAAGACAAGCACGTACCAAGCCCTGTCTTTACCATCGTGAACTGATGTCCATTTCGATCAACCAGGATATCGAATCGATTCTTGATTGGGGCGACATCAATCGTATTGAATTTAGCGCCACCTAAACGAAGTACTGTCTGATTTCTTTCTAACAAAAAAAAATGTACCGACCTTCCTCCTATCTCAGTGGGTAAAGAGAATTTAACGGCTGCTCAACTCTCAACATCCTAACGTAACTTTAACGGAGGATTCGCGATCACATATTCCAAATCGCTAAACAAGCTTCCCAATGGCTGAGATTCCTCAAGAGATGCAAGTTCCTCCTCCAGCCCTCCATCTGCCCTGACTACAATCTACAAGTCCTACATTCGGCCCCACCTTGAATACAACTCCGATATCTCGGCGGGCGCTCCTAAAACCATCTTGGCTTGGCTGAACAAGGTGCAAAACCGCGCCATTAAATTCATTAGCGATAGCACCCTTCGCTCTTCCATCGACCCATTAAGCCACAGTAGGAATGTAGCAGACCTCAGCAAATTTTACCGCTATTATCATAGCGACTGTTCTACTGAAATTAGAAACCTCTTGCCTACACGGCAACTTTTTTCCCGCAGCACAAGACTAGCCAACTCGGCTCACCCCACATACTACAGCCCTCCTCTTCACGCACATTACGTTTTAGTAGTTCGTTTATAAATTAGAATAACTCGACTGTGGAACTGTCTTCCGCAATCGGTGTTTCCGGACTCTCATATCTTCTTTCTTTCTTCTTCTTCTTTGATCCGTTAGCTGGCGGTCTGAGCGGAACGTCCTCGCAACGGACACGCTGCTGTCGGTACCGCTGGATCTCGTACTCGATTCACGATTCGTTTCCATTCTTGCGGCTTTTGGCGACGTCTCGAGCCTCGGTAACTGATAATGGTTGATTCTTTAGGTCGCTCCCGATAATCGCAAGGCGAATGTTGCTGTTGGCTGGCCGATGCGGCTGTGACCCTCGGCTGTCGATGCCACTTTAGTTTCCTCGACGATTTGGGTTCTATCGGAGTGAACACTGGCCCTCGATCCGTCCGTTGTGAGAACTTTGGTCTTTTCCGCAATGGTTTTTATTAACTCGTATGACTGGGCGATGCGGTCGTATAAGATGTCCGTTGCTTCGGCATCCGTGTCGGCAAAAACGGCGCTATCGTCAGCGAACATTAAGTCAGTTACGAAGTTGTTGTCGTCGTATCGAACTCCGAGTCGTCCATCGAATGTTTCACGCATAATCGCGTCGATCACAACGTTGAAGAGAAGTGGCGAAGCGACGTCAAGTCGATTCGAATACGAACGCTGCTGGTTGAGCTATCGTAAGACGCTTGGAGAAGTTGGATGATTTTCAATGGCGCGTGTTCGGTGTCCAAGACTCTCCACAAGCTGTTTCAATCGATGCAATTGAAAGCGGTTTGAAATCAATGAAAATGACGACAATTCGTTTGCCGCAACGAATTCTTTCTTCTATTAGCTGACAACGAAAATTTGATCAATGCATCCTCGATGTGGTCTTAATCCCGCTTGTTCTTTCCGGCTTGTTTGCTCTCGATGTTTCTGTAGCCTCGTTTGTATGATCTTCGTAAATACTTTGCACACGATCGAAAGGAGGCTAATACCGCGATAATTCTTGTCGCCTTTTTCAAAATTGGGACAACGTTCGCTTTCTTCCACCCCGACAGGAGATGATCCGAATGCCATATGTGTGTTATGAGACATGGATGAGGACATCACCTCCAGCCTTGATTATTTCGGCGGTTACTTGGTCTATTCCCGGTGCTTTTCTATTTTTCAGCGATTTTATTGCCGTCTTCACCTCGATAATTGTCGGTTCGGTATCGAGAAACTGATTCGTCAGCTGTTCGATAATCGACGGTTCGGTAGTTCGATGGTGTTTGTACAGCTGGTGGAGACTTTTCTCCACCTCTGCAGGCGCCTATCGGGAGAAGTCATGAAAGTTCTATCCGATTTTTTGATGTTGTCGTTAGTTGATGTTGTTTTGCTACCTAACCGCCGGATTGTCTTGTACAACGTCCGGTACCCCTGCCTCGACGCCGCGTCTTCCATGTCGACCGCAACTTTATTCCAGTACGCTACCCGTTCCAATTTAATTTTTTGTCGAACTTCTTTGTTCAATCGTCGGTATTACTCAAAGTCGACGTGTTTCATTCGTTTCCGCTGATCGACGAGGTTCAGACAGCTGTCTGAGATCAATGGCTGCGTTCGTTTACAGATAGGTGGACAAAACTCCATTGCACACGCCACAAAAGACTCCGACAATTGTCTTTCTTCTACATCGATATCATCCGATATTAGGAGCGCCGCGAATTTGTTGGATAATGCCATGTGAACGGTAGTTAGAGGATGGGTTAGATTCTTTTGTTTCGGTATGAGCTGAACATAAGCTAGGTTGCAGGAGTTTTCTGAACCGTGAAATTTTTCTTGATGAAATTTACTAAGGACCAATTTAAGAAATGTACGTATGCCCTGCTCTTGGCATTTACTCAGAAAGTTAAGATAAGTTTAACAGGACGTGCAGTTACAACATCAAGAAATATCTGAACCGAATCTCCGGGGCAGCTTTCACTCGGTAACATAGCTGTAGTGTACACTTCTTTTTCTCCAGCAAGTTGTAATTGCTACACGAGTCTCACAGCTCTCTCATACCCAATTATATTAATTCAATTCACTACAGAACAGCCCGAACCCGAAGTTAGTCCTGCCCTTTCTCTAGTTTCTTTCTCTTAATAAACTTGTCTGGTAAAAAGTCGTTAAAATTTCGTCACTCGCATAAATTCATAACTCCCTCAAGAAGTTAAGATAGCGTAAAAGTAAATTATAAAGCGAATATGATATTTAATTCTCCATGGAGTTACGGAACGTTCCCCATTTCTTATGACGACATTCGTTCTGTTTTTTTTCTTCTTACATTTCTTGCGTGAATTTTGCACACACATTTTGAATTCTTCTCTTATTTTTCTCCATCAACTGATATATTCGCATCATGGGACCCCTTAAACATGGGCGACAGAGTAAATGCGTATAAAAATATCGTGAACTTTCACATTCACTATCCTTTACACATTTTATGCAAGAAATATGAAAGTCGAGAACGCTGCATTTCGTCACATCTCCAGAGGCGAAGTTTATAATACAAATAAGTGAATGTTGAAAATTAAATATATAAGAAAAGTAATTTCAATGAAGTGGACTCGCCATACTAAGCGACGAAATTATTGTCACCTTAGTAACAATGGCCGAAGTTGTAAAATCACTAGGAGCATTAATTAAGACAGAACCCGTTGCTATAAAATAAATTCTCTTCCGAAACCACTCGTTTTCTGGTTGTTTTTAACGAAACTATTGACGCTATTGTACCACCGTCTCCAATAATAATAAAAGCGAAAAAATGTCGATGCCAATATCCGGTTTTGAAAATATTTTTCAGTGTGCATCTCGACAAAGCAGGTCAACTCAGGTATGATCTCATGTCTTCGGAAATATATGAAATAAACAAATTCAAATTTGTCTGGAAACAAAAATATTGGAAAGATTATTAAAAAAATATTTGAATAAAAATTGGAGATGTTGTTATGTAAGTTGTCGTGTCGCGCACAGCGAAGTCTTTACATGGGTTGTAAATAATTCGTTAAATGGCGCCTCTCCGCACACTATAACGACTTCAGATGGATTAGCAGTCGTAAAAGAACGTGATAAAATAATCATGGCGAAAAGGCCAAGTTTAGAGGATGTTATCCTCTGTAACGATGTACTACCAGTTCGTAATGTCGTTTGGTTATATCACACGGGGTAATGTCTAGTGGCAAGATTAATCCAAAGGAGCAGGTTGAATGGCTGAACTCTTGCATTTCTTATGAAGTCGGAAATGTCAAGTTGTGTGAGAGGTTGTTCTACAAGCGTGTTGCTTGATTAGCGAATGCATTTCTTTAGTAAAGTGTGGGCACAAAGAAAACCCGTACAGTGTGAGGACGAAATAGGATAGGATTGATTTTAATAGATCAAACGAAGTGGCGAAGGAGTTTTGCCAGGACTGCTATATTACTAAGTGGCTTAAAATAAGTTACTATCGATATTAAGAAGTGATCTAAATCAGAGTTTTGCCTCGTCTCCTCGCTTTTATTTTAATGGTACTACAGCCCAACTCGAACCTTGGCCTTCTAAACCTCCAGTTAGTTAAGGTTAAGTTTGTTATGCACAATTTGAGGAAAAAAACAGATATTCAATATGTTAACAAGTTTAATTATGATGGCTCATATCATGTACAAATTCGAAAACTGTAAGAAAAAAACCCGCCCTGGCGCCAGTACGTGTTCTTTTAACTCATATGTACAATAAGTGATCTATCAACGTGATATAACAACTCAAAAACAGCCAATGTGCAACTAAGGAATAAACAAATTGTTCGAAATGAGTTAACTTAGTAACACTATTTAACTAGGTTAAAAAAACCATAACAAACAAGAATAAATTGAAATACAAGTAAACTGAAAAATAAAACGTTTTATAGATAGGGATAGGTTAATGTCCGCTTCTTCTTGAAGACAACGTCATCCCGGCGCAAGGTGTTGTTTTTCCTACTTTGATTCATCCAGAAATGATCTCTGCCTTAGGCGAAGTTTAACTAACACTACCCTGCTCCTCTCAATGTCCGTCCCGTCCGGAAAGATTTGACCTTGCAGGCAACGACTATAGCCTAGCGTTCCTTCACCCCGTTGATAACGGAAGACCTTCTCCTTCATCTTTTGGACGACTTGGACTTAGTTTCCTCGGAGTAGAGTTGGACTGCTACCCCTCCTTTGTTTTGGTATTCAACATCCACAGCCATAAGTTATTTAGGTGAGAACAGTCAGATTATTAGCTTAAAAAAATGTGGTTCTTGAGATTCCTTTCCGATTTTCTGCCTTCTCGAGAACACCCAAAGAACAGATAAAGAAAGGCTGGTACCTACCTATTTGCCGATTAACAGGTAACAAAGATCATGCACAATCCCTCCCGGGGATCCGGAATTTTCCCTTCTAGGTTGCTTTACTGCTATACCAACGACGAAGGTGATGACTTCTAATTATCCCTAATGTTGACCCCAGTTGACCCGTCGCGGATGGCTACAGCGGCCCCAACACCTCTGCGGAGCTCCTCTGTTAGCGGCTCCCGTGTGGATCACTCTAAGGACGTGCAGCATCTTCTATCCTTTCTGGCAGTCCTATAGTCCAGTCTAGTTTTTCATCATTTTCCCTTGTCGCCGGAGAGTGCATTTTTTTTTTCAAAGTATTTTCCGATTTCCCACTAGGGAACTAAAACCGACCGTTATAGGTTTTATGAAGGCCACTAGACCAAAGACCGGGAGCACGTATACAGAGCAATAAGCCAGCACGCACAGCATGCATGCAAATACTAGTTAATGGCAATGGACAACGCGTTATAGCGATGGCAGCAAGTACGTAAGTAGTAACTAATTAATAACTTGGTCCTTGCAAGCTCTAGATTATAAAGAAAAGGATGTCCACAAAACCACCTGGGTACCTCCTGATAGAGCCGCTCGCAATCAAATAGACCACCTTTCGGGTATGATGACGGTACGAACGTACCGCGATGTCAACTTCGACTCGGATCACTATCTTATTGGTGTGGTGCTCTGAGAGCGCATTACAAAGCTGAAAAGCTTTATATCCGCTGATCAGGCTCGAATCAACACAGCTGCACTACGCAACGAAATGGCCAAAAAGAATTTCTTTCGAAGGAGTTTAACATGCCATGGTGTGCAGAAATTTTTAAAATCGAAGTCTCGCTGCATCTCTGTTTAAAAATTGCCAACAGTTACGCTTTGGAAGCACTAAAATAATTAGGCACAGCCACTGATTGTAGGCACAGGTTTTCTCCATTTAGTGCCCTCTTCATGTAGCATCAAGGCAGTACAGGCTTACTAATCTGCATATCAGGTGGCAGCAGATCGATTACATTCATGGCCTCAGAGGGGATTGTATATAGAGCTGCGTAACTTCGCGACATTCCATTCTTCGGGCTTTGTCTAGTCTAAGAGTTTTTATATTCTTTTGCAGGAACAGGTCTCACAGGGCATAACCGTATGTCAATACTTATATATTCACTGCTCTATAGTGCTAGCACGTCATGTATGGGCTCAAGCCCTATCTCTTGTCGGATTTTTTTTATGTGGCTTGGTCAAGGTCAGGAATAGGGCATCCGGTAATGCGGGACTAACATGCAGGATCCGCGGAATTTGCGGGATTTGGGCAGTAGAATCACTTGTTATAAGAATCGAAACAATAGACAATATTGCAAAGTATTAATAAAAAAAATATTTAGGCGCTCCGAGAGGACTGATTTGCAGCTGTTTCGTGATATTTCTCGTGTATGGAAGTCGGAATCCATACATGGGTCGACGGAAACGAAACTCATTTGAAACTAGTTTGAATTGTTCGCGTGCGACTGTTCTTGCCGATTGGAAGCGATTTCAGTTACCTGGTTGCACTTCATCTGAACTACTTGACATCAAAACCTCGTGACTAAAAACTAACACCGATTGATCCAAAATCAGTTGAGCTCGTGTGTGGCCAAAGATTCTATTTTAATTGCAAACTGATTGTGCTCTTGATTATTGTGAAACCAGTTTCAAATTGGGATTGCAAAACAGTCGGCTGGTGTGCGGAGGGC
This sequence comes from Thereva unica, assembly GCA_949987705.1. NCBI lineage: Eukaryota > Metazoa > Arthropoda > Insecta > Diptera > Therevidae > Thereva > Thereva unica. The sequence goes on from OX465281.1 coordinate 247,439,690, forward strand.
CTTACACTCAACAAAATTTAAATTCGTTAGTTGAACATAACTGCCTACTAAGAAATACATCAATAACACAAAATCGTTTAAATATTTATTTATGTGCGCTTATCCGAACGTGATCAATATGAGTTTCCATGCAGAGTATACCCTGGGTTAGCTCAGAGTAAGCGCCCATAGAAACGGAGGTTAAGTAAAATTTCGTTAAATCCAAGAACATTCTACGAAACACGTCGGATAAGCCGGGTTTAGCATATGGGTTTGTTTAAGGTGAAGTGTTAATGTAAAGTTACTCTATGCCTACGACAGGGGATTCCCTACGTACATTACTGTGTTTCCAGGAACCGAGGTAGAGTTTTCGTAGAGTAAAGAGAAACCTTTTTCCCTCATGTTAACTAACTCGATACTGTTTCCATGACGGTTCTGGGCGAAAGTGACAGGTAAATAATATTGCATCGCGTCGCCGTTCGTATGTCTGCAGTAAAGGTAACTCAATCACACACATATGCAAAACTCGGCAGCTGGTTAGCGAAACTTTACTCAACCTCCGTTTCCATGGGCGGCGGATCCGCGGAATTATTGACCTTGATCCCGCGGGATTGCGGGATTGAGATTTTGATGCGGGATTGGATTCCCTAGTCAGGAATCACTCTTTGTACCACTAGACCGTCATGTCGTTCAACTCATGGTGCAATGTCTAGTAGTAAGCTTGAACTGAAAATAGGAACAGTTAAGGGTAGTTTGGTAGATGCATAAGGAGAAGGCAGTGAGCCTCGCGTTTGCACTACTTGGTGTTATCCATGGTGTGCATTCATTTTTTAGCAGACGGGTGGGTCACGACTGTCAGGGCTAGGGAGAGACAGTCTTGTTGTCTGTTCTTGCCTCTTGAAACAAGTGAATCCCACTAATCAGCCGACAAAGGCTGTGACGCCAACAGTACCAGACTACCGACCGCTAGATGAAGACCCCACCTAAGCGGAAATTTGGTACCCTATTATTAACCGGCTAAGCCGGCAGGATGCCTTATTAGGACTCCCTATAAATTCACTACCTATCACGGATGTCTCCTTAGTGGCTCTCTATGCCCTTTCTTCGATGTTGAGCCTCCAATTTAGCTTTTGGGTCCGGAATAAGCTTCTTGTACTTAGTTGATCGGGTTAGGCTCTGGCTTGTGGTTGTAGTTTTTAAATATACTCTGCTCTGGTTCAATACTCTATCTTAAGACCATATAAAACTTAATTTCAATTCGAAACCCGAAGAAAACTTATCAAGTCACTGTTCTTTTTTAAAAGCAAAGATAAACTGTGTTAAACTTATTAGCTAGGCTTTCCTACATCCTGAATTAAAATACTGTTTAATCAAGGCGTTCATTTTGTTCTAATTTCAAATATATACCTCTATACTCATTTTTCTCTTTTTAGGCGAAACCAATTTACTTCGTTCGATATAATTACAAGACAATCATAAAAAGTGGCAAGATTACGAATGAAGAAACTTGCTACTCAAGGAAGATCAATAACAAAAAAAAAGATTTTCCAGGAATTCAGAAAATACTTGATAAGTATATATATTTCCTAAATTTGATATTTGCATCCATGCTCTAGGATAGATCTAGAATTTAGTTATCTTCTTGTAGCACAATAACTAGTTGCTTCGCATTTGCCGAAAATACTTCCATGTTATCACCTCAATTCCGCGGCATATTGGCGCCATTAACTATGACATCTATATATCGCATTTTATATTGTCACACTCCATCTTGATTGTTGGAAATTCAACATTAGAAATGCAAATTTTCTTAATAATTACTTCCATTTTAACTGAAAACTTGAAATTGTCAAGGTAAACACATAACCTGATCTATAATAACTGAATGTACTCTACTAGTTTCGCAGTTTCTTAATTGGGGCGCCTTAAATTCTGCTCTGCTCTAGCAAATCAAGGTGCTGCAAAGTAAATCGCTAAGCTAACTGGTTCGTTAAACACCGTTCGTGAACAGAAGAACAGATTGAACACAAAAAATTCGTTTTCTATTAATTTTTACAATCTCAATCAAGATTCATCTGGAGGAAATGAAAGAGAAAGATTTTAGTATAAATTATATATTAATTTTTTAAATGTGTCTTTTCTTAGATGACTTTCTAATCTTTTTCTTTTTTTGCTGATGCGGGTTGAAACTTGGTCAGTGTTATTTAAATTATAGAAGAAAAGATTTTGTGATATTTAAGAATTTTTTGGGCTTAGTTTTAATGCTGAATATGCAAATTTTGGATATTTAAGAGATATCTATCATAGTTTGTGATATACGACATGGGAAAACCAAAAATTGTTACTGAATTTTAGAGATTCAGAATATCTTCTATAAATATAACTACTTGGCGGGAAACAATATTTCATAGTCAGTATTTCCAAATTCGTACAGTATTTTAGAATTTAAGCGTAAAGACAAAAGCGACGTGGACGGTTCATAATATGGGCAGTTCAAGGAATGGAAAATCGAGCACGGCAAGCTCTAGTCGAAGAAGAATGAAAGGATACGAACACTAGCAAGGAGTTTTTGCTCCAGCGACCAGGAGAGGGCCCATCGCTAAAACAATAGGCAGGGAGCTTTCTGCAGATTACCCAATAAGCTCTAATTTATAGTCTTCTTCTTCTTCTTTGATCCGTTAGCTGGCGGTCCCAGCGAGACGCCGCTGGGTCTCGAACTCTATTCACGATTCGCTTCCATTCTTTCCTGTTTTTAGCGACGTCTCAATCCTCGGTAACTGATAATCGTTGATTCTTTAGATTACTCTCGATATTCGGATCTCGGATTCTCCAGCCTGTGGGACGGTCTCGCCAGAGAAGTTTGCGCGGCAAGCGGTTATCATCCATTCGACAAACATGATCGCATCTTTATCCAGCTGTCTCGTTTCGAAGGTGATCGCGGAGTGAGACACCAAGAATCTGCCTCAAGCATCGCATTTGAAAGACCTCGAGCTTGTAGACGTCTGGCTTGAGCAGTGTCCACTTTTCCGATCCATGAAGAAGAATCAGAAGGATCAATTTTCGATAAAGGCAATATTTGTTCGTTATGTGGCCACTTGAGCCAGGCGAATGTTGCTGTTGCCTGGCCGATGCAGCTGTGAATATCGGCCGTCGATGCCATTTTCGTTTCCTAACCAATGATCTCAAATGTTTGAACATCGGAACCGGTTCGATTTGGGTTCCATCGATTCGTCCGTTGTGAGCCCTTTGGTCTGGCGATGCGGGAAACGTAGTATAAGATGTCCGTTGCTTCGGCATCCGTGTCAGCGAAGCTATTTTCGGCAAATATTAAGTCAATTACGAAGTTGTTTTCGTCGTATCGAACTCCGAGTCGTCCATCGAATGCTTCACGGCATAATCGCGTTAATCACGACGTTGAAGAGAAGTGGCGAAGTAAGGTCTGCCTGGGGGACATCCTTTTGAATCGGGAGCTCCTCAAATAAGTCGCTTCGAGTACGAACGCTACTGGTTGAACCATCGTATGACGCTAGGAGAAGTTGGAGGATTTTCAATGATACGTGTTCGGTTTCCAAAGCTCCCCACAAGCTGTTCCAATCGACGCAATCGAAAGCGGATTTGAAATCGATGAAAACAACGACAGTTCGAACGAATTCTTTCTTCCAATATCTGACGAAGCGCAATTATTTGATCAATATTTTATTGCTGTCTTCACCTCGATAATTTCTTTCCCGAAAACCCAGTTCGTTCGTTCCTTTTGTTTGTTCGGTGTCTATTCGTGTAAACCGGCCCAGTGCAACAAGCAAAGAAGCATTGGAGGTGTCTTGGCTCTCTTACGATCTAAGGCTAACCCCTTTACTACTGAATCTCGGAAGACAAGATCTCTCTGTATAGTAAGAGCGCTCACCGGACACTGTCTAATAGGAATGCTCGCATGGGCCCGCTTAGGTCTAGAGACCTACGATTTCTGCAGAAGTTGAACGAAGGAAACTAATCACTTTTGGTTAGGGCTGTCATCTGTCCGACTAAAAATTACACCCAAGCAAACTTCGGCGTGGCAAAAAAATAGTTATCAAACGTACACCGATCCGACACGAAAAGAGGACTTTCCAGTCGTTCAAGGACACCAAGTTGTTAGTTATCAATCTTTCCAGATCGAAATGACCAAGCAGGTGCCAATCGGTATAGAAGTTATTAAGATTTAAGTCGTAATTAAACACTAATATAAAAGGTTGTCTGCCAGACACTTGGCACCGGAATAAACCCGGCAGAACTTTGAGTTATACATAGTATAAAAATGTTCAAACTTTAATTTGATGGTATACTGGAACCCTTACTCTATAAGTCAGTTGCGGTCCAAAAAGCAACAACAAAAAATTGGTCTACTAAGACATAAGCTTCAGATTTGGCATATTTTTTTACTCCGTAAGTACTAAATTAATGACTGACAGCTTCGAATACCGTAAAAAAGCGTCCCCTAGTGACGTCAGCACTAATGCAGAGACAGAAACAGCTTCGATTGTATATAGAAAGGGGCCACCAAGTGACTTCAGCACTAAAATTCTCTTTTACATTGCCTTGTTTCTGTATACTGTGCTTCGGACTTAGATCAACTGCGAGAAAAACTTCGCTGAAGCAACTTCGTGAGTAATGGAGTGCAGGCTTTACGTCTAGTAGGTTCTCATATTCACCCCTAATTTGCTTTTCTTTTAATTCTGGCATATTTATTTCCCTTCTCTGTTTTTTTTTATGTGATAGACTAGAGACTTAGGGAAAGCCCCCTTGTTTTTATTTACCTCGTTTATGACTAGGCTCAACCCTGTCTTAAACGTGAGTTGAGTTGAAACTGGGCCCACTCAACCCAACTTATCTCTCCTACCAGTGTCGAGTTGATTTTTCGCCTCATATGCACCGGTTGAGCTGTAATTGGGTTTAAGTGACATTTGTTTTGTTTGTTTACCATCAGTGAAGTCCGTCGTTGGTGTTAGTTGTATCTGCGATGTTTCTGATTGCACAGGAATAAGCAATTATTTCTTTCTGAGGTTATGTTTGATTTCAGTTCAACTCTAGTTCAACCCAAAGAGAACTCAACTCGGCATCATATACAGTGGTCGAAATTTCAAATCAACCTCGACTCAATTTTTGAACTTAGTCATAAACGGAATAATTGTAGATATCTTTGCCCTAAAAGTATCCGTCCTGTTCGGGGTTGTGTCATAGGTTTCATAGAACTTAATGCCAGAAAGGGTTGCTAGCCCTTCGCTGGTAGCCGAATATATAGTTGATACGATACGACGGTTGGGTTTTAACTCGTCACATATTCGTTAAATTAAAAAAATGGGTTTCCGGGGAAAAAACTCAATTTCACCCAAATGCCCGGGGTTTTGGTAGTTTTTTCCGGCCACGGCAGTTTAGGCGATGGCAGCCCTACTTTTGGTAAACCTTTCCTAAGAACGCTTGAGGAAATCTCGACGATTGGGATCCCGCAACTAAGAAGATTTATTACGTCCTCGTGGTGGTTTAGCGTAGAAATGACACTTCAACATCAGATTTAAAGGGGTATCACAATGGGCCTACTCCTTTGCCCTAAGTGTTTGAGTTGTACACAAGAAGCTCAGCCATATCTAACCAAACCTAACCCTTACTCTGTCAAATTATAAATTCTGAGTTCTTTTTAAGTCTTCTAGCTTTTATCTAAAACAATTGCCTTTTTCTAAATTGTTCGCAACGCCATCTATAGAAATTAAAACAAATTAACCAAAATATTTCTGTTAAGATGTAATATTAAATTTTGTATCAAACTTAATTAGTTTCATCAAGCCGTTTTTATTATAACTCGTTTCAAATCAAAATCGTCTCTTTTAACAAATACAGCAGAACCGTTATAAGCTGTCCTTGACCCATGAAATCTTTCTTAGTCGCCTAACAAGTTATTTTCGAAAGTGAACGGATAAAAATTATATTTAAAAAGAATCGCCAAAAAGTAATGTTCTTCCTCCTGGCCATAACTTTTAAAAACTGGTCACAATTTTCCACATAAAGTCCATCCCAATGGGATGAGAAGAATTTCGGTCTTGGGGCTTGGATTAATTTTGAGGTCAAACATGAACGAATCGGTATCAGTGTAGAGTAGGTATATATAGTGGCGCAGCTAAGTGTCATCTTCCCATCACAGATCACCACAATCTTGGAAGTTATTATAAAATTTAGCCACGTGGGGACGGCGGACACTGAAAGCATGGTTTCATGGATGGAACTTGTTTTTCAAGTTTCATCCGGCATGGGGCTTCCAGGTACTTTTGGTCTCTAGTATATATGTATGTATATGGATGGAAGAAGAAGAAGCGAAAAACGCGTCCAGGTTAAACGTCGCATAAAATTTATTCTCAAGCACACACAGAACTTCATTTGCATATCTGGTAGCCACGAATGGGCTATTTTGCCTGGTTCCCCTTGGGTCCTTGTAATCTTAAAAGAAACCAAGGTAAAGTCTTTAAGCTTTCAAGGATCTTTACTACCACTTAAGCGTATATACATATATATAGTAAAGAAAAATGCGAGTAAGTAAAATAACCACGCAATGATCGGAAAATGTTTATTTTTATTATTATTAGCTATTCTCTTCGACTTGCCTACTTTCCACGTTGAAGATGATAAAAAAAATGAACGAATCGCCAGGTGTGATGATATTAATCTCTAAAATGAAATTGGACCAAGTCACCTGGTCACTGAACTCATTTCACATGTACACTACTGCATCGCATTTCAAGCCGCCTCAATAATATAGCGAATCTCGCGCAAGGTCTCACACCAAACTCCACATGCAAGTGAATAATGGACTGGCTGAGTTGGGGCGAAGATCTTGGCAAAATTATGATATCTCGAGATGCAATTGTTGTGCTCTTAGGCTATTAGAAAATCGCGCATATTTTTCACGGCATTAAGAGCTTGCACAGCGCTTTCGCTTGGCACGTCATGACTGAATAATTCATGTCGGATAGGCGTTAGAAGCGCTTCATCAATACTGCACGGTGCTTGGATGAAGAAGATGATGTGAAGCTGCTACCAATCCTCTACCATCATGGAATGTAACCTTTATTAATGTCAAAGAGTAGGCAAAAGAGCCTCCACAAGCGAGTAGTCTTTTTTTTTCTCTCTAAACAAACATAATGCAACCGAAGAATTACCAAGATGAAATCCTTGAACATATTTAAATTATTCCTGGGGATAGAGAAAAATTTAAATAAAAATTACCTAAAAACTCACACAGAATTATGCAACTCGGAAAGTTACAAGTCTTTCATAGTTTTGATTTCGGTGTCAAACAAGACAAAAGACATTTGTCATATATAAATTTCACGATGTCTTGATTACGTGGTCATGGACACTATTATGATGGGTATTAGTTTCCTGAAAAGAAGAGGCTATATTTTAGTGCAAATTATATACAGGAAAGTGTATCTTATGTGATGAACATTGGCATAACGAAGCCAGAAAAAAAACGCAAACATGGGGCTCATTTGGGGGCGCTCTGCAAAATCGAACATGTAACGGTAGCGCGAAATCGATGACTGATTTGAAAGATATGCAAATCGATTTCTTTTTAAAGAGTAACATAGTTCTGTAAATTAAAGGTAGTAAAACTTTTTCAAGAAATATTTGGAACACCACTAATCCCAGTATAGCCCTAATTATAAATGAACTCTTTCTTTAATGTGAGAAAAGTTTTCATGTTTTTATAATCATTGCATTGTATGAAGAAATGTTTTTTGGGATAATGTGTATGGACCATTGATTATAAACATAGTGTTCATTAGTAAGTTCATTCATTTGTAAGTTAATTTTCGGGCGGAATTGAGAAAAATTATAAGTGAAAATTTTTAGCATATAAATCACCTTTAATCACTTAACGTATGAATAACGAAGAAAATTTTATAAGTTACAAATGAGTATACTTCATTTTGCCTTTAAGAGATTTTAGCATTTCAATTTTAGCCACCCACCATTTTGTTGTTTTAATTTTCTCCATCTTTCATGCAACCAGAAGATTCCACCCTTTCGTTTTTTCCCAAACTTCATAGCGAAAGCTTTTCAAGATGTCTTCTGAGCTCGTTCTAGGATTTCTTTCCTTTATGGTAATTTTGCACTTGAATAAATGAAATTCAGAAGATGCATAAATTGATGAATATGATTAATATTAGATGTTGACAAACAATTCGGTTTTAGCCAAATATTTTCCGTGAGAGTGTGTCTGAGCGTAGTTTTTTTCGCTCTGGATATCTCCCAGCCTTTTTATAGAGTACTAGTTGATCTGACAGATTTTGTTCTGTCCAAATTTCAATTTTGTTTGTGATCGTGAAATTTGTGAAAAGCTATTGGAAATGTGCGATTTTCGTTGAAATCGGAACACAATTGGCAAAATTCGTCTGTCATTTTGGCCCGCCATTTTGAATCTATAAGTTTTGATCATAAATTCCTTATTTTCTACCTTAAAAAAACCTCATATACCGATTTTCATTGGAATTCGTTATTTGCCACCTTAAAAACTTCTAAATACCCACTTTCATTGTAATCGGAATACAATTGACAAAGTATATTTGCATATTTGTATATTTTTTGAATTTTGGCCATATTTGCGCGACCATTTTGAATTTCTAAAATCGGGCTTCGGGGGGCATCACGGAAACAGGGGCCTTATGTAAAATTTCGAAGCTTTACGATGACAGGTAAACGAAGTCGGTTGCACGATGGGGGAGCCTATTCGGAACATACATACTTACACAAATTTTTTTTAATATAGATAGATGGCACCTTGCTTTAAAGCACTGGATCAAAGGTTTTCTTTCAGGTCGTTCACTTATTATGCATTATTGGACGTCCTCAGGTATTATTGAACGTCGTCAAATTCAAACCCTCCACACCATCTCTACCGATGCTTCCCAGTGATCAGTTTTATCACCTGCTCTTCTCCTTATCTTTATAAATGACCTGCTCTCGGTCCTGTCCACTCCAGTTCACAGCTTTGGTAACGACAGTACTGGTGCCAGGACAGGACTTATGCCGAATTCAATCAAGAAAGACATTGAACTCGTTTTCGTATGAAGCCAAAAAGAAGTACTGCCGTATTTCTATGGTGAAGATGGATGGGGTAGAACTATCAGTTGACCCATACCTTTACGTCCTAGGCGTGGCAATAGCAAAACATCTGCAATGAATTGACTACATATTCCAAATCTCCAAACAAACTTGGGATTTCTTAATACTCTCGACAGACTAGCACTCTTAATCCGGGGGCCGGTTCGTGTATGTCGAAAACGAAAAATTTTTTTCGTCTCGGGTTCGCGTAGGTCGAAAAATTGAAAATTTTCGCCTGAAGCCGACGAAAGGCACTCGAAAGATCTTGGGCTATCGAGTTTTTGATTAATAATTTTCAAATAATTAATAGTTGTATATTTTTACAGCAGTTGTTGTAACATTTTTCGTGTTTCTGTGGTTTCTATCGAGGATACGAAAAAATTTCTTTCGACGCTAAAATTTTCGTCGACAAAATTTTTCGACTTCAATTTGTTTTCGTACGATTATCGTCGTTCGCCATACACGAACCGGCCCCGGATTATGACGTCAGAATGACGAATGGAGTCTACGTCTTTCTGACGTCATAATTATTTCCATATATTTTATATGGGTCTACGTCATTTTGACTTCATAATCCGTATTAAGGGTGCTAATCTGTCTCCGGTAGTGACTCGCATTCCTAAAAAGCCCTCCCTACTGATTTGTCAGATTTTCTTATTGAAGTCTTTGAGAAAGTTATATTTACTCAAGCCTTGACTCGTACCTTGATTCTTATGATTTCCTTTCTAAACTCCAATCTGGCTTCCGTAAATCCCACAGTTGAGAAACTGCTATATTGAAGGTAGCAACTGCACACCCTTGATCATGGTGATATTGCATCACTAGTTCTTCTAGATTTTTCCAAAGCATTTGACTCTATGGTTCACTCGCGTCTCCTCCTTTTCTGTTCGTCGTTTCTTTTCTCTTCTCACTAATAGATCTCAGTGTGTAAAGTTGCGCAGGAATCAGTCAGCTGCACACATAGCTGATGCTTTACCCGCCAAGCCCTCCAAGTGTGCTTTAACAATTGGACTGCGATCTATTATCATTCCAAGGTACCTTAGGGCGGGCTGTAACTGAATGATCCGTTCCCATACCTTGATCCTTGCGGATACTAGTTTTCTCTGTTTGCACAGGTGCAGTTTTGTAGTCAACTATTCCATAGCATAGTCCCAACACATCTTTTTGTATATTGTAATTCCCAGGAGAGAGTCCAGGCCAGATCCATGGAGAACTCCGCATGTTGTTCTGTACATCTTCGATCTATCTTTCCATTCACAATGAAGTGGCCTACCTGCGTTCTTTTTTAGGTAAAATATCAGCTTACAGTTCAACAGGTTGGGGGAGCTGTGTTTGTCTGACTACCCACCCGGGCCCAAAACGTTTCGCCGGCACTACAAACAAGGCTCAACAAATTGCGCTTATGCTAAGAAATTTTGCCTCAAATTGCTCGTGATTATTAGTCAATTTCTACATAATCATTTCAGTCTCCGTTCAGCCATATAAAATGTGTCTTTCAATAGGTCTAATAGGTTCTCCCACAGGCACTTCTACTGACATTTTAACATCCCAGTAGGAAATGGAAGCCTTCCAGATTCGATTCAGTACACTTTCCTTCGAATGCTTAGTGTCTACTTTCTAGATCGAAGCATCCCTTCTTTTAACATTGCGGGGACGTCCCGCTCGGACCGCCAGCTAACGGATCAAAGAAGAAGAAGAAGAACATTGCGATGTTCTAGGGTCGAAGGCATAACGGCCACCTTTTGCAATACAATTCATTCCAATACAATTCATTCCAATAGGCTTGAGAGCTGCCTTTTGCATTACCATGCTTTCCAAAAACTGGTTTTCAAAAGAAGACGGTGGGAGATAGACGATCGAAGGCAGATCATTATTACATCATCCTATTTTACGAGCGATATTCCAATTTGATAATGAAACAGTCGATATGAAGATAATGTTTCTGCAGTAGACGAGCCAATTACCGATTTCACGACGTTTTCGAATATCGGCCACTTACGTTGTGAATAAGGCTTTGCATCCTTGAAAAAATTTAGTTGCTATAAGAACTTGTTTATTTGCTTGAACTAATTAAAACTGATTGTCATTTTTATCCAAAAATTTTCTTTAATTACAAAATTGATTCCCAATTAAATTGAATTTGTCTGCTTTTTTATAAAACTCAATTTATGCGACTCTCTATGATAGGAATGTTGTGAGACAACTTCCGTATACGTATACGGCGGTATACTTTCTTCTTACAACTAAGCAAGTTATAGACCATAGTGTATTCTTTGAAACTAAACTTTGAAATTGCTTTAGATATTGTGTTTTCTCAATGTACAATTCCATATTATTAAGCCTTTACACCCCCATAGAAACACTTTTATATATATTTTCCCTTATCTGACACGGCTTCAATATAATTTATTCATGATATTTTTACTCCTTCAAACGTAAGATTGCAAAAAGAAGGAGAAGTTTTTTGCAAGTGTCAAATCAATCATTCAGCTGCCAGTGAAGCTAAAAAGAATTCTTTTCTTTTGTGAAGTGCAAATTTCTAAAAAAGACATGCATCAAATACGACACTTTACATTCGATATTCACACAATATTATATTTATTCTTAAAAGATAACAATTTGAATGTGATGTGGAAACATCAGATGCATTAAAAATATATGGGGATGTATGGATCTAAGAGATTATGGCAGCATTCAACAATCTTTGAAAGGTTGTTTTAGTATTCTTTGGCCAGTAGGAGTTATTTATGGCATGATGTATCCTGGGAAAGTAACCAAATTTTGAGAACTTTGTGCTACGAACTTTGCAATGCGACTATATATTATCATCGCACATAGATATTGCATTCTTTAAAATCGCATTCTACAGATATCTCCCTGGGTGGCTTTTACGAGTCAAACAATTTTTATATAACTGATTTAGCCTCAAAGGACTCGTTATAAAGGGTGTTCCATTAGGGATTTCATCATGTAAAGTGTGAATAAAACAAACAGAATGGAAGAAATTTTAGAATTTCATCTTTTAATCAGAAATGTGGTTTATTGCAATCATGTATGGAACAACACATCATCTAAATGTTCACCACGGCTCTGTCAGCAGACCTCCATTCGCTTATCTATATTTTGGATAAAGCTGGGTCATAATTGCGGCTCAATTTCATTAATGTGTTGAAATTATCTTGTCCTTCAGCTTTTGAATGGTCGTTGGCTTATTGGCGCACACCTTCACTTTCTCTTTCTTTCGCCTAAGAAAGAAGTCCAAGGGTCAAATCACAAGCGGGCGAGGGAGATAATGGGCGACCATCAAACTTTTGCCGCAATAACTTTTGCCGTTTCATTGGCTGTTGGAACCACATTCATAGCTTCCAATTGTTATCATGGCGCGAAAGCAGATGATATTCACGGTAACAGCTTGGCCGGATTTGTTTTTTAACAAGTTCGGCCTGATGACTCCGCTGCAAACCCTACACCAGTGGTTCCCAAATTTTATTTCGTACGGAGCCTTTCTACAATGTATAAAATTTGGCGGAACCCAACGATGAAAAAATAAAATAATATATGATATATGCATATATTTATCCTTTAATATATTTTAAAACGTTTTTATTAGCTCGCTTTCTTGTCTGTCTGTTTGTCCGCTACATATCTTGCAATCGATTTTTTGAATACTACCGGTTACCCAATCACCTCATTTTGCACACAACTTCAGCTCCGATGACAATACAATATGGTATACTCAATATACCTTTAGATCCATGGCGGCAGTCCCAGGAGGGCGGATTGAAATATCCTTCACAACCCCTTCGACATGGGTATCAAATGAAAGGGTATGATAAGTCCTAGAACACCATAAGCAATAGTATACTCAATATATCGTTTGGTCCATGGCGCCCATCTCAAAAGGGGGGATTAGCATTTTCTTCACAGCCCCCTCGACATGGGAATATGCAATGGCGGCCAAAATATTACGCGGCGTGACGTAGACCAAATTTCAAGGAAGAAGGGCCCCTCGCACTTTCTGATTAGCAAGAACGCGTTAAACGGGCGGCGCAGCGGCAGTGAGTCGGCGAATGTATTTGCGCTTCGGCGCTGGTGACACGGAACCCTAAATTTTTTTCGTGGAACCCTAAGGTTCCGCGGAACCCACTTTGGGAATCACTGCCCTACACCAAACAGTGATTCATCGTGAATGCACAGCGTAAGCAGCAATACCTCTTGGATGCTTATCACCCAGATGCGACAATTTTGATTTTTCTTATTACAGTCATTTTCATAATAGACTTGGATAACCTTTACACGTTGCTCGACTGTGTATTCACGGTCACGACGGACTGTGTATTCACAGAAATGAAATCTTTGTCCACATAGAAGGCAACTGATTTTCGATCAATCGTTGCTCTGTGTCTACATAGTCTTTAGTCGCGAAGATTTGGCAATATGTCAAGTAGTGCAACCACGCAGATTAATTTGCTTCCAACCGGGATGAACAGTCACACGTGACCAGTTGCAAAAATAATTTCAAATCGGTCTTGTTTCTGTCGACCCGTGTGTGGATTCCCACTCCCGTACACGGACAAGATCTAGAGAAATCCCGATTTTATATTTTTCAGTCAGGGGTGTCACTCAATGAAAAACGTTGAAAAACACTAATAGAGGGAGTACATGACAAGCCTGGAACAACGGGGGAAATGGACCAAGAAGGAAGAAAATCTGGTGATCTGGTTCTTGCGAAAGAAGACAGGGTTACTTGCGAGCGCTGTTCGTTGGTTTGGGCGTGTGTCCATTAAAGTTCATGCTGTTCTTCGCGTAAAACTTGTTTCCAAATTTTCCCTAGATTCAAGGTTTCCGGTGAACTTTAAAATAACCTCATTTCGCATACAATTTCCACATATTAAACTCAGAATAACCAAACTTCAGTCCGTCTAACTGGACTCGAACTGAAGTTGAATGTAAAAGCTCGCTCAAAAGAGAGTAATCAACTGATGATAATCTGTGGGCTTTTGATTTTCTGACCTCTGATGAAAAAGCAACAACAATTTCAAGCACGAACTGAACATGAACTGGACTTGATTGGCCGGTAAAGCTACTTATATTGATTGAACTGAACCTATTGAACTGAAGTCGGTGAAGACGGGGCATTAAGCTTATACAAAGCTTTAGTTTTTGTTGTTACATTGCTTCATATTTCAAGCAGTTATGTGGGTGTCATTTAGCATATTCAATAGTAATATTCGAGGTTAAGCAGCATTGGACGTGATTAGTATTCAGATGGGAGACCGTAATGGTAAAACTCCACTCGCGTTTAAAAATAGGGAGATTTCGATACCGGCGCAGCTATTGCTTAACACGTCGGAAATCTCAAATTTTTCGGCCTCCTTTATCCACTCGGGATCGGAGTGCAATGATTTTTTCTCAAGGGAGCCAGATGGGGCATTCCTTATGACGAGGTGCGAATGAGGAAGGCTTTAGGACCCTTGTGATTGCCGTATAGGGCAATCCACACGGGTTCCACATGTAACGGAAGGAATATAAAACCCATTTATGTAACTCAACAGGCAAATGATAAATCAATTAACCGAATCTGTTCGCGTGCTTCCCACCCACAATGATTATGCTCCGCCCCCCTGTCAGGAAGAATTAACGGTGAGGATGAACAGTCAATTTGTCGAACCTTTTTCATAACACAGCGCCAAAGCTTACTTCGATGAAACATTACTGTGGATATTACAAAAATTGACGATAACATGAAGGTCTTATCTAATTTAAATATATTTTTAATCCCTAATAAGCCCTCACTCAACGGCATTTAACATTCCATCCCATTTCATAAAATTGAAAAAGGATTCACGGAGGCAATCGAGCAATTTTACTTTATATTTCTTAACATTCTAATATCATTAAAATATAATAAAATTTTTTTTTTATTAATCTAATTAAATATAAAGCAATTTTCTGTCTTTAAAATAGCAGAGCAAAGCGCCATCGTACTTCATTTTGATTAGAAAGTCTATGTGGAAGAAGTTGTGGAACGTGAGGCCAATTTGTCAGAGGCTATTAAATATGTACAAGAAGACGAAAGTGGAATTAAGGGAAATCATCGCTCAGATTTTCACAATTTCAACATCAATATTAATCTCACGGATAATAAAAAAAAAAAACAAAAATACAGAGATGAAATTTCTCTCGTCCAATGAAGATATAAACCTAGGCGTACAAAATGAAATTGTGGAACACTTAAAAATATAAGAAAAAGAAATCGGATTTGTGCTCTAAGGAAGCATTGTGAAGAGATTGTCGCATTATTTTTTTTAAATAAGTATTTTAGAATTCTACAAGCAAAGTGGAATGGCAGCACTTTCACGGTTGAAATCCTCTTAGTATCGATTTGAAGTTCCAACATAACACATATATAAAAATAATTGCTTTGCCAAACTCACAAAAATTTCTAGCGTTTGTACTAGAAATTAAAAAAAAAAACAGATTAAAGTAGAGAAAGAGAACCTTTAAATTTTTAATATGTTAGCATTGAAGTGAGCTGAATAGCCCGATATAAATTATACAACCATTAAATACTGGCAAGGCATTATAGAAAACGGAACTACCCACAAATTATGAAAACCCAAGTAAAAGGCAACAAAACTAAAGAGAATGCATGCTTGAATACTTTCGGGAAATAGGTACTAAAATGCCCTTCCAGTCGTACTTTGCACTTGTGCATGCATTTAAAGTAATCGTCCAAACATTTATTATTCCATTGGAAAGTTAATAGCTCCAAACATGGTTTTCTCGGGAACACCTCGAACATATTATTAAGCGCCGTGAAATTTTGATCCTATATGACTTTAAAAGTCATAGGTTAAAAGGAAGATAATTCATCGCTAAACAAATATTGATTGAATATTTGCCATTATTGCTGTTGATCTATGTGAAATCTTGCATTGTCGTAATGAAGGATGATTCATTGGTGAATACAATCACCAATCACAATTTCAATGCCTCAGGCAATATTTTATAGGAAACAGGCGACTATTTATCTCACAACACTGCGCTTCTCTCGTAATTGGGTTGTACACATACGTTCGATTGAAACAGCTCTTATCGAACTCATTGAATCATAAATGTATCGAGGCTTTGGGTGCAGCTGAATCATCAACGATCGACAAATTGTTGTTAAAAGAATCTAACTATTTCAAAAGTCGCACGAAATTGCACACCATTCAATACATTGTTTTCTATTGAGACGTACTTTTCAGTATACGAGGCGATCTATTATTTGTAGTGGCGATATTGAAATAGTATAATCCTTTACCTAGCTTGGGTCAACAATCGCAGCTAACAACAGCCTAGAATTAGAATTACGAGTACCAAAGGTCTTTTGTGAGAGGTTTCTTGGAATCGACACCGAGGCCAATTTCGCTGGAAGGGTGTTGTAGAGCAGGCATCCAGATGATGCTTTAAAATGTCACATCGGAGGGCATCGATTCAGAATTGGAAAGGGTGCAGTGAACGATTAACGATTAAAATTAATGCTTTGTGGCAACCGCGTAAACCGAATTAATAAATTTACGCAGGATGCAAAATACAGTCTAGTCTGATGTGATCGGAGGCGTAATGGAACAATTCGACCATCATCGGTGTCAACCTCTAGTCAACCTTTTATTCCAAAAAGATGTTACTATCATAAACGAAGTATTGTGTCTTTGATTGTTAACGTCTCGCCATCTATGCAAAGTTCAAACACTTCCTTTATTTTGTGGAAGAGCGCAATTTCGTAGTTTTTACGAATTATCTCCTCGACAGATCAGATTTTTCAGTCTAATTTCACAGTTTATCATCGACATCAGACATGAGTCAGGTATCGTAGACTACTTGACACGCCCACTGGCAATCGACAGCGTGGGCTCAGTCATCTTCGACATTCCTACACTAGCTCAGGATCAACAAAGTGACACCGAGTCCCTCCAAGAGCTATGTAGTGCTCACAGAAATACCATTTACCTCTACAAGACGAGCCGTTACCAAGAAATACTTCTGGTTATCGATAAGTAAAGACTGCAATGTGTGTCTCGATCGTGCGCCCTGATTGTCAAAAGTCCAAAGAGTCGAGTCGGGAGTCAGGGTAATTCTGTTATCACATAGTCAAGTGGTCATAAAGGCATTAGGCCCGGACGGTATAACTTCTAATTTGGTCGACAACTGCCAGGAGGAGTTCTATTCCCTGGCCAGGAGGCGCAGTGGGTACCGGGTCACAGGAACATCGAGGGCGACGAGATGAATTGACCAGACTCGGGTCAATTCTCGAAGGCAAACCGGCGGAGAATGTGTAGAAGCCTCTGCGCGTGTTAAAGAGAGACATGTCCATATACTTTCTCTCCAGATAGAGGAGCCTATCATCATGTGACAAATCTAGGAACCTTGTTATAACAACCAAAGTTTGTGAGATCTTTTAGTGATGCAACACAAGGATATTGCCAGGATCGTGTCAATAATATTGCGACACTTACCAATTGGCCAACATGCAGCCAGATTGAGAATTCCGCATTGCCGCAGCTACGGAGAGGAACAGGCTAATAAGACAACCGAACATTTTCTCTGTAAATATCAATCTCAAGCCAATATCAGACACCGTGTATTTGGAAGCCTCTTCTTAAATGATCCCCCATGTTTTGAAATTTAAAATAGGATATTCGATCCGGTATCTAAACCTAGCCTACAGCTTCTTTCACGCAAAAGTTAATCACGAGTGCGGCTACAAAGCGGCGCACCTTTGCTCTAATTGTGTCCCAGCCGACGCCCTTGGCGGGACTGTCGGCTCTACCTGCCTGAGTTGCGAGAAAATGGCAATTTCACTTACCGTCTCGTCTAACGACACTTCTTCTTCAAATTAGACTCATCCAGTTCGAAAACCGACTTCAGAGCATGACCCATCCCCACATGGTATTGTGTGAAGAGCTACGCTTAGCGGGCCAGAGAGCCGCATGAGGCTCGCGAGCTACAGTTTGCCGACCACTGCCCTAGACCATCGGACTATGGAGAAGCACAACGTACAGTGGAGGTCAACTCCTGGTCTGGCGAACTTTTAGGCTTTATATTGTGACACAATAGAAAGTAAGTCAGGACATAGTCATTAAACACTGCACCTTGGCATAGTCATTGAACTGCGCTCTTAATTGCCATTTATGGAGGATCGGAAAGTCGGAGGAGTCCATCTTTAGGCCCCTGCCTCGACGTGGACCAGTCTTCCCTTCATATTTTCTGTTACTACTGCTTGATAGCGAGATGTAAGTTTTCGTTGTCCGGCTCGACCAAACAACGTTTATTAACAGATCTTTAGGTAGGCTGCCAAACCTTTTCAAGCGGCCAGGCTTTCAAATCTAAATATTTTGCTAAGACTACAATATGTAAAGGTTTCTGCCGCTTCCTGTGTTGCCCTGTATTTTAAACATTCTTAAATACTATAGATTTGGCCTGTATTCATTCAAACATGGAAAATTTATACTTCTTGGATTGACATTTTTCAACGTTCGCCCCAGTAACTCGTGACTGAACTAATTGTTGAGCTTGCACTCCTTCACAATCAATATATTGGGTTTTCTTTTCCCAATATCTTTATTGACTACTATATATCGTCATCCTAAAACCATCATTTATTATTAAGTGTCCCATCTTATGTTGCGAAGAATTTTATGATATGATTAAGGATAGTGCTGAAGAAACTGTCGCCTTGATATAAGATATCTTCTATATCTATTTGCATATGGTGAGTCTCTAGAGTAGAGTAGAGTCTCTAAAAGCCTTTGTTGACTAGTAATTGTATACCTTATTTCCATTAGACCATAAATTTCTTGCATTTCCTAAATTTCGAAATGGCTATCCTATAAATCATGGTAATAAAAGAAAGCTACAGTTTTCTCGGCTGAACTCACAAATCGATATCTGATATGGAGAAAGGAGTATTATTACAAAGGATATAGATAAAGCAATAAATATTAATCATATAAAAAATCTTGTAAAGCATTGAAATATAGTTTTAATATACAAAGTTAATCAGATATCAGTTCATAGTTTTCGTCCATAAATTACGTGAGGAGTTTAGGGGAGGGAGGGGGTCGAGCTGAATCGCACCAAATCTCATGTGAGGGAGAAGGGGGGTTTGGGCAAATATCACGTAATTATTTTTTTTTAAAGAAACAGTGTAAAATGGCAAGAAAACTGGGTTAAATTAAGTAAAACATTTTTTTCCACTAAAGACCTCCATTCACTTACAGGCCGGCACGAATAAGCTTGACTCAGTCTGAGGGATGACACTTCAGGTGTCCGCCAGACAGGCAGAGGCATGCAGGTGAAATCATGATTCCCTACAGCCACGCAGGCGAAAACGACTGTCTAGCATAGCAGGTTATTAGTTCAAGCGCAAAAATGTTCATGGCTTCAACGAAAGTTTCAAGGCGGCTCCAGCCTCACGTCGTGAACGTGAACACCCGCAAACAAGCGCGAACGCGAGTGTAGATGGTTTTCACGCTTAGCTCGCGTCTTGCTTTCTGTTACGAGTGGATTCAGCGTGAATTCTTCCCGTCAATTCACGGCTCGAGAGTGCATAGAAGTTCAGATCTTCAGGCCCGAGCTGACGATAAATGCGATTTTTGTCAGCTTTCATGAGCTGTAGGCATTTGTGAACTTCAGGCCATACAGTTGGCGGCTGGTGTGTGTATGGCAATACTTGGCCTCAAGGCTAAAACTTTCGGGCCACGGCCTGCCGGCGAACTGTGTGTAAATTGGGGCCTTGGGACCAAGGGTGGAGGGGGGGGGGGGTCGGAAATCGCAAAAATCACCTCAAGTAATTTATGGACGACCCCATACACGCTATACACTTCACGGAAATTCTTCTCTATATAAGACGTTTTCCTCCTCCATGCTCTTCCTGCCATCCAAAATAAAACATCTTAATCAATATCTCAACATTTTTCACGGATCCAGCACTAAGGTAAGCCCTTGAAATGAGCACTATTATGTGTTTGCTGCAAATGATACTCTTACCACCGGGTAATCATAACAATGGTACCCTTGACCTAAAACTATCCAACTAAAAACGAGTGTTTTTTTTCTGTAATTAGGTAAGATTTTGAAGGTTATCGTTCCTCCAAAACATTTTTCCACCGCTGACTTTCCTTCACAGGTCAGAAACTCTTATTACTGTCGAGAGGAAATTACAATAAATAAGTACGCCACACAAAAATTATTCATGAATGAAATCCACCAGCGCTAATCTTCACCCCAAAATCTACGCAAATGGTGAATTTTGTGTGTCACATCACAAGTAATTAATCGTCGTCGTAAGAAAACAAAATCGCTCACGGGAGGACTTGCCTTAGAGCCGCGCACTTTCCTTGGTGGCATAATTATCGAAATTATTGAAAGCACATAGAGCCTTAATCCGAATTTTGATATTTTATTAATGTCACCTTAATTCTCTGCTCCGTTAATACTATCTAAACATGCGATCCAATAAAAGAAGCCTCTCACTGCCGTGCCGCGCAAATACGGCTTTCACAGCGGTTTTGCTTTTACCTAAGTCGAGCAGCAGCACAGGTAATTAACCAACTGAACTTGAATTTATCCAAAAGAGTATCGACCGAGGATTATGTAACTAAGTGCGGTCTCTGTAGGCTTAGGTAGTTACAAGTTTATCAGCAAAAGTTAGGTAATTTATCAAGAAAGGGAAAAAGTGGATATTCCATGCTTATATAGAGAAAGAGGCGTTCCATAGAGGCAACCTGTGCACAAGAAAATAAAAAGAAATGGATCTCATCCATTAATGTTTACAAGGTGTGAAAAGTGTGGATAAAAAGAAGCCCGGGGGTGGGTTGTGGTGCAGTAACCTGTGTCTAGTTGATAGTCGTTAGGCATTAACGTTACAATCTTGTCTAAACCAGTTGCTGGGATCGATCTAGTTTTCCTCCAAAGGTAACTGCTACACTATCATACTACAGTCATACTATGCCCCAGTTCAATCGTTAAGCAATTCTGAATTTAATTTATCTTTGTATTTTGTAATTTTCTTTATTTGTTAACAAAATTCCTGGGAACAACTTTTTCACATTTTCAACTCTTTTTCTGTTTTCCAGATTAGGACTCATAAGAGCACGTTTAGCTGGCGCAAGGGAGGCACGTGGTGAAGTATTAATGTTCCTCGACGCTCATTGTGAATGCGTTAAAAATTGGCTCGAGCCACTTCTAGAACGAATTCAAGAATCTCGAACTAGTGTATTAGTTCCTATCATAGATGTTATAGATGCTAAAGATTTTCAATATAGCTCAAATGGCTACAGGCATTTTCAAGTTGGCGGCTTCTCGTGGAGTGGACACTTTGATTGGATCGATATACCAAAACGTGAACGTGAACGACAAAAGCGAGACTGTAAAGAAGAGCTTGAAATTTGCCCAACATACAGTCCAACAATGGCTGGTGGTTTGTTTGCAATATCTCGAGATTATTTCTGGGAAGTTGGAAGTTATGATGAACAAGTAAATATAAAAATATAATATTAAATCTTATTGTGTATATATTTGTTTTTGGTTTTTAGATGGACGGTTGGGGTGGTGAAAATTTAGAAATGTCCTTCAGGATATGGCAATGTGGTGGCACTATCGAAACAATACCATGCTCCAGGGTTGGTCATATATTTAGAGATTTCCATCCTTACAGGTAAATTATAAAGGAGTTTTACTTTTGTATAACTTATAGCATCTTTTGATTTCAGTTTCCCCGATGATCGTGATACTCACGGAATTAACACAGTTCGTATGGCGGAAGTGTGGATGGATGATTATATTGATCTGTTTTATATGAATCGGCCAGATTTAAGGGTAAGTAATTTAATATGATAACTAAAAACATGATAATTTGTCTGAAATCTCACGTTCACAATAGACAAAATTAAATTTTGTTATTAAAGATTCAAGATAAAAGTGCTAGTGCAATAGCCGAGGGCTCCTTCAGAAGTCTGGCCTTCGTTAAAGAGTATCCGGTCTGTCATGTCGTTCAGGTTATGGTGCAATGTCTGGTATTAAGCATAGTTGGAAGATTAAAAGAAAATAGGATGTTGGAGCAAATAGCGATGAATTCTTCACTTTAGCTCTTGGATGTTGTACGAGTTCGTAAAAACACAATGTGGGAGATTGTTGGGCAGTCAAATTGTTCTATTTATAAACGAACTTTTAGACGTTAGTGTGTGCGAAAAGTAGGGCTATTATCCTCGACGATCTGGATAGCGCGGTTTTGGATCTTTTTCAGCCACTCTAAGATGGTGTTCGAGGCGCCAGAATATAGGGCTTGTAGATTAGAGCAATGGCTGCTGGTGAAAGCAGAAATTTGCATCTCTTAAGAAACCCGAGATGCTTGTTTGGCAATTTGTAATGTGTGATCAGTTCATGGCAGATCCTCAGATATTTATACTTAAGATATTCTTCTACTTCTTTGATCGTCCCCGCAACGGATACGCTGCTGTCGGTGCCATTCACGATTCGATTCTTTGCCGACGATCGAAAGGAGGTTAATACCGCGATAATTCTTGCATTCCCGACTGTCGTCTGTCTTCTGATTCGTCAGCTGTTCGATAATTGGCGGTTCGGGGGCTGAACCTTGTGGCGCATCGTGGTTGTACAGGTTGTACAGGAAGAATTCTCTCCGCCACTGCAGGCGCCCGCGGGAAGAGGTTCCATCCTATTTTTTTTATTTTTTCGTTTATTGATGTTATTTTGCCGCCGATGTTATATTGCCTGGTCAGGGTCTGGAGAAGGTAGTAGCAAGGGTCTGTGGTCCATCATGGTCGATCTTCAAGTCCCTGATAGAGGAGTGCTCACAACGGACGGATCGAGGACCAGTGTTCACCTCGATGGAACCCAAATCGAACAGGTTTCGTGGTTCAAGTATTAGGGATCATTGGTTGAGGAAACGAAAGTAGCATCGAATTCCGACGTTCACAGCCGCATCGGCCAGGCAACAGCAACATTCGCCTCGCTCAAATGGTGCATATGGAAACCAACAAATATTTCCATCAAAACAAAAGTACGCCTTTACCGAACGTTGATCCTTCCAATTCTTCTTTATGGATCTGAAACGTGGACACTGCTCAAACTGGACGTTAAGAAGCTCGAGGTCTTCCAAATGCGATGCTTGAGGCAGATCCTCAGTGTCTCACTACGCGATCGCCTTCGAAACGAGACAGTCAGACAAAGATGTGATCAGCAGACACTGATCGAAGAAGAAATGCAAAAGCGTCGACTGCGGTGGTTTGGACATATTTGCTGAATGGATGATGACCGCTTGCCACGTAAACTTCTCTGACGAGATCGTCCAGCAGGCTGGAGAATCCAGCGATCGACACCGAAGAAAACCTGGCTAAAGACTGTCGAGGGTGACCTAAAGAATCAACGGTTATCAGTTACCGAGGCTCGAGACGTCGCCAACCGGCAAGAGTGGAAACGAATCGTGAATAGAGTTCGAGACCCAGCGGCACCGCCAGCAGCGTATCCGTTGCGGAGTGTTTCGCTCGGACCGCCAGCTAACGGATCAAAGAAGAAAAAGATAGAGGACCGGGTTAAGGAACTGAATCTAGCCTATTGGGAATTAGTCCTAGGTCTAATAAATATCTAATAAGATGCTTAGGCTGTTGGTAGGATATCTACCATGTGGGCCGCGGTATCACCTCCATAACCTGGGACTGTCTCAGCAGATAGAATGTTGTATAGAAGGCAACACTTTCACACATAATCTTTGTGAATGTCCTGCTTCAATCTGGCTTAGAAGAATGTTTATCGGAGAGCTTCTGAGCCCCGCTCAAGTCCAGGGTTCTTCAACTAAACGCCTTTTTTCCGCAGGACTGACGGTCTTTGCTGTTAGCAGGGTATGCACACAATAGGCAGTGTTGACCACATCGGTTGCCCCATATTGGGATTGCTTAAACAAATTAAGGATAAACGGAAAGACACACTAAATTTTCTTATCAAATATTCAAGACAACGTAGCCAGTGCAATGGGGACGTTAAAGAGTAGGTATGTAATGCTTGTGGAGCTAGTAATAATGAGGTATATTTGTGAGAAATGTATCCAGTCGCGGAACCAAATGCCCAAGCGACTAAGGCAAAGTAACAACAAAACTGACTTCACTTGCTTTTAAGGTATTAGCGCATATCGCCAACCGCCTGGCCGTACCAGTGCAGTCACACATTTTTTGAAAAATTGAGACCTTTGCGGGGAAAATCGTTAAACTGCAACCAAATCCGTCGCGTCGGTCAGAAAGAGATCTGGCCCAGTCTTAAGCTAAAGAAATATCAATTGATGCAGAAGTACTACCCGAAAATTTTAACATTTAACAAAAACTGTTAGCTGAATGGCTGTTTCAAGCACCTAGTCATTACCTACGCATTATTATTCCAACCAATACGGTTTTTGTGCTTGAAATATTTGCCACTGCCCTTCTATTTGTTGATGTGGATACTTAATGGTTTAAGGCACCGCAGCCATTCCAAAGACTGTGGGTTCAAGTTTCGTTCATTGACATGGTCATTTATCACTTATCACACGTAATTATCGTTCCTTCACAAGACTTCATAATTCACAAAAATTCGCTTGCTTCTTGTTCAGCCCATACCACAGTGAAATAAACTGGATCATGTTGGATCAATAATAGTTTGTTTGTCACGGTAAGATGGAGTCTGTTTACGAGAACTTAGCAAGAGGGCTCTTCAAATTTTTTTTCTCTTTTCTTTTAACTAGAGTTTTCTTGCCAGACTACAACGGGAGATTACTTCTGAGTCTACAACATAATAATAACTAGTTGGGATGTGGGTTCGACCCTTTCGGTCCACACGATCAACTTCCCAGTATGATGGATGTTGAATATTATGATTGGATATTTTAATAATAAATGAACAATAGGCAATTGTAGAATATATGTATAATACCGAGAATTTGTCACAATTGTTTATCAATATTTTCGCTAAAATGTCAAACTAAATGTGCGCACTTACAAGATTAGGATGAAGAAAATGTATATAAAATTGATGTATTAATGTTTTTCGGAACCCCAATGAAGTCGATATAGTTTTTAGTTCGCGCGGTATCGTGCAGGTACAAAAATCACTTAAGTCATTTAAACCAAAAAACCGCTGGACGGAATATTATAAAAATCTTTTCAGATTATATTGTCGCTAATACGCTTCGAACGGCACCTCAAGTAAGTCAATATCTTTCGTGGTTCGGGCGATATCGTGCAGGTACAAAAATCACTTACGCCGCTTAAACAAAAAAACGGCTCGACCGAATTTTATGAAAATCTTTTCAGATCATATTTTGGTTAATACTCTTCGAACGGCACGTCAACTAAATCGATATCTTTTATAGTTCGCGCGATATCGTGCAGGTGCAAAAATCACTTAAGTCATTTAAACCAAAAAACCGCTGGACCGAATATTATAAAAATCTTTTCAGATTATATTGTCGCTAATACGCTTCGAACGGCACCTCAAGTAAGTCAATATCTTTCGTGGTTCGGGCGATATCGTGCAGGTACAAAAATCACTTACGTCGCTTAAACAAAAAAACGGCTGGACCGAATTTCATGAAAATCTTTTCAGATCATATTTCGGTTAATACGCTTCGAACGACACCTCAACGATGTCGATATCAGTTTTGGTTCGCGCGATATCGTGCAGGAAAAAATGACCACATCCGTACGCACATACACACACACACACACACATACTTCCTCCCAATTTTTTGCTTAAAATGCTCCTGGGACCTTGAAAGATGAAAATACGTTGAAATTTTCGATTTCGATTTTCGGACCGATTACAATAACTTCCTATACTGGGAAGTTAAAAATTATCATAAGATTGCAACAGACTTCTTCCTCAATAAATATCTTCGACCAGTTTCATATAATTTCAAGAATTTATGTCCCACAAGTATTACCTTCATTACAAAAAGGTCATCTTGTTCAACTTCAGAAGCTTTCCTACTACTTGTCCCGACTTTGCCGTATGCCAACTTAATAGCAAAACAAAAAGTCTAAACAGAGAAAAAAAACTTCTCACTGTTGTAACACCTTAATTTCTCTATTCAAATTAAAATACGATGAAAACGAAAACAAATAATAAAAAAGTCGAATATTTGTACAAGATACACTCAAGATTTTGCAGGTTCTAAATTCCTAAGATGTTTACTTTATGTCGTTATGACGCAAGAACGTGAGTGACTTCTGGAGTGTTATCACTTGAGGTTTGATGGCAACAGAGGATCGAAGTATTCTATGCATAAGATATGTAGGTGGTCGAAAGAGTTGATTTTATGTTGGTTTTATTTTATGCGCACCAATAGAAACCAATGTTGGCGGCGTTTGAATAAGAACTCTCGCTGGCATAAGTCAATCCGGCTATTAAGATCTAGATAGACTCTAGAGAAGATCTGACGGAGAAATCGTTGAATCAGCTTGGGAATTCCGACTGTAGACAATTGTAATTTTAGAGCGAGGTTGCAAACCTACCGCCTTTGTTATGTATCTTCACATCATTTCACTACGACATGCTATTTATTTATAATTATGTAATCGTGTACCTGAATCTTCTTGCTCGTCAGCCATCTGCCTATTTTATATCTTTATCGCCCAACGCTTCCTTTTTTATTTTATCTACCATTAAAAATCCGGGGTAGCATTCTTCTGAAGTTCGTAAAGCATGTCCGAGCCATCATAGCCTGCAACTAAATTTAGTTCGTCATACATTTCTTCAAGCTCTTCGTATGTCCAAATGGGCCATTTGTTTTGGTTATCCCTTACGCTTACAGGATGAAATATTCTTAGGATTTTCCTTCCCAAGAAATAACGCTGATATTATAAACATTCGTTGGAAAGTAAGAAATGGGTCAAGGACGTGTGCTTCTTGGTCGGAAAGGTCACGTACTCTCATTCCATGATATATAATTTGTTGTAGATTATGTAGGTTTGGGAAGACCGAATAGGTCGAAGTCTTTGCCAGTAAAATTTATGCCATTGAGTAATTTAGCCAATTTACATAGTAAACGTAAACAATAATTTCACATTTAAGCACATGAAACAATGATATAGCATTCTGAGTAGGAGGATAAAAATACGGAGGTTTCTTCGGACTTGATTTAACTGACGCTCTCCCTCATGGAACATAACTTCCTTGGTAGCTAACACCACTCCTACGGCTTTCGGTTTGATTTCTGTCAGAATATAAGAAGGACGATCTTGATTTTATATCGATTCATCTTGATGAGGACATCATCCAACCATCTATCAGAAAGCAGCGTTCTTATATTCCATGTTCCGATACGTGTTTCAGCGCAGAGAACTCGCGAATCAACCGTCTCCTATTAGCACCTTTCAATAGAGGATCCAGGGCACATCGTGGGAGGTGGGATTAGGACCTACTAACAGAGGTGGTAGGTGTTCGTCTGCAGTGACTCTTCTCAGGTTT
This sequence comes from Thereva unica, assembly GCA_949987705.1. Lineage (NCBI taxonomy): Eukaryota > Metazoa > Arthropoda > Insecta > Diptera > Therevidae > Thereva > Thereva unica. The sequence continues at coordinate 247,467,302 of OX465281.1, forward strand.
GGGCCCATTACTGGCTAATTCCGCATGGTGGTTATGTTTGTGCACATGTATATATGGATCTATGTATACCTGAAACTAAAAAGCCTCCTCGACGTTATTCTCCCCCGAGGGATTGGCTTATAATCATTCCCCTGTGACGTTCAGCTTTATTTATTGCTCGTGGAATCTTTTCGCTTTTCTCTATTTCTTACGGCTTCCTCTAACCTTAACCATTTGTGGATGGCCTTCAGAATGCTCTGCGTGTTTTTCCATCGCTGGGCATACCGGACACAACGGTGAACCATCCTACCTAAGGCGGTAGAGGTATATGCTATACGCCCATATCCCACTGAAGAGCTTCGTGAAGTCGTAACTCACTTCCCCACGCTCCCACGTAATCCAACGACCCTTTACTGTTACATCCCTTGCCATTCCCTTACGGACTCGCAGTGAGCAATCTTCTGCCGTACCTTTATTCTGGGTCATATAGACACATGCCCTATCTCGCCAAAATGTCGATGGGGATCATTCGCGCTATCACGCTATTCGCGCACTTAACCTATAGGCGGCCCTCTATTTTCTACTGTTCACAATCCTACTTAACACTGCTATCCACACTAGCGAGGCTGGACTGATCTAGGACTGATCTAACCACCTTCCCCAAGAGGATGTGGCGACTCGGTGTAGGGACATTGGGCAGCATTCTTGCGAGTGTCCCCCAAGTGCGCTTTGAAGTTTAGTATCCGATCGATCATCACCCCCAGGTTCTTCAGAGCGGGCTGTGAGTGAATGATCTATTCCCCTACCTTGGTGTACCTAGCTACGCCTCATCTATTTTGCTCCGTCTCGTTGAGTTGAAAATATATTTTACGTCGAGGATTATTAGTGTGCAGCAGTGATTTTTCTCTATGACGGCTCTTACTATGCCCATCACCATGTTGACTGCGTCATTGACCTTGCCTTTCTGAAGCCGAATTGCTTGTCCTTCGACGCAAGCGAGTATCCTGTTACAAATCACCCGCTCAAAGAGTTTGCCTTTACAACTAAGGAGACATATCGGTCTGTAGGACGATGGGTCCCCTAAAGGCTTCCTCGGCTTCGGAAGGAGAACGAGTTTCTGCTGTTTTCATCGCTCCGGGAAGATCCCTTGTCTCAGGCACGCTGTAAAGACTTCAGCGAACCTGTCTAGCGCAATCGTAGTGCCTAGCTTCACCGCTTTATTTGGTATGCCATCCATGCCGAGGGCTACCTTTTTTGCGGCCTCCAAAATCTCCTCTGAAGTAACCGCAGGTACCTCTTCTGGGTCCACGGGTAGATCGCCGGTAAGCACGTTCTGTAGAAACAGGACGTACACTAACTCTGAAGCATCGTGGGGTAGGTTATCGCTGGAGAGCGCGTACCGTTGACCTCTGACATAACCATTTTATAGGCTCCGCCTCGGGAGTCCGAGTCTGCTTCTCTGCACACCCTTTTAAAGTGCTCGGATATACTTCTAGCGATGGCCGTGTTCAGCCTTTTCCTTGCTTCAATATATCTCTTAATGAGTTCATCGAAATCCGGAGAGCCTAACGAGCTAACTGAAGTAGAAAAGCTAACGTGCGGTTTCGATACTAACGTTGTACTTCCGTATAAAAAAACAAAAGAGAATGATGTTCATACCATTTTACACTATTTTATAACGTCTTCACCATGACTGAAATTAAATTCCCAAAGACGAACTCTGTATTAACTTCTTGAATAACAAACTTGAAATAAATTTATTTTACCATTCCAGGATAATCCAGATGTGGGTGATGTAACACATCGCAAAATTCTCCGTAAAAAGCTAAAGTGTAAGAACTTTGAATGGTACCTGAAATACGTATACCCAGAGAAATTCATACCCACAAAAGATGTACAGGCATACGGAAGGTAAGTTTCAGCAAATATAGTACTAATTTCAACTTTTCTAACTCTGCAAAACTTCTTCTAGGGTCGTAGCAGTGTCCAAAAATCTATGCTTGGATGACTTACAACAAAACAACGAAGAGCCATACAATTTAGGACTATATTTCTGCCACAAACCATCTGTATCAAAATCGCAATTCTTCTCGCTAACCCGCGATGGTGTATTCCGAAATGAGCTCAGCTGTGCAACAGTACAGAAAAGTTCTACTCCGCCACATTATATCGTCATGGCGCCCTGCCATACTAAGGATAGATTTAATGAAAAATGGGAGTATTCCAATGAACAATTGATTCATCTAAACAGTGGTATGTGCCTGGATCACAGAGGACGTCTCCATATACAAGATCACGCCGAAGTATCTGAATGTAATAGTATGAGTGAAACACAAAAATGGCGAATAGAACATTGATGACTGTCTTCTACACTTTTTTATATATATTATTTGTTAGTCATTCTATTTAAGTTTTTTTTTATATATAAATAATAATTTATCTGATGTTGCTCATATATATTGTTTCCCTTCCGTCGTCCAAAATCGTATAAAGGATACTTTTGTGATACTTTTTATACTCTCTTCCATCACATTGTAATAATAACTAAAACTTTTGTATATTGGTGTGGTCTATATTGTATAGAAGCAGTGTTTTCTGTTAAAAGAACGAAACTTTTATTCCTTTCAATATATCGACTATGTAAGATTTTCACACATGACAAAAATGTTTTTTTTGTGCAAAGAAAATAATGTTAATATTAAATAATGCTTATCCTATAAATATATATATGTAAATGTGAATATGTACATCTGTATAAAAAAAAAACAAAACAAAAACAAAAAACAAGACCAATAATTTCTGGCCTTATATTTTTACTTTTTAAAATAAACGAGTTCGGGCTTATTGAGATAAAAAATCTTCCAAGACTTAACAATTCCAGCTTAACAAAAACGGAACATTTTTCAAAAACTCGTATTTTTTATCATCACAAAACTTAATTTCTTATGTATTTGATTTTTTTTAAACAAAACCTAGAACTAAGTCAATTTTTAAATATTTTTCTATAAAAAAAATATATATTGTAAGAAATTTGTATATTGTATAAAAAAAAAACAGAAAAAATTCCGAAATTGTAAAATTTATGAATTTTTATTCAAATCAAAAAAAAGGAAAAATATATATATTTTTTATAAAGAATGTTTTGTTTTTATTACGTTCACTTTTAGTTAACAATCCCTGGATATCCGCCATAACGTCTTCTGGAAGCTTGTCTATTAGTTCACAGGCGGGTTTTTTCTATGTTATATAGATTTTGCGTTCTCTGGTGTTCCGCAAGGCAGTCATCTTGATCCTCTCCTTTTTATTTTATCAATTGATAGCATCAAACTGTACCGCTACATAAAGAGTCTTCTTCTTCTTTCTTTGATCCGTTAGCTGGCGGTCCGAGCGGGAGGTTCCCGCAGCGGACACGCTGCTGTCGGTGCCGCTGGACCTCGAACTCGACTCACGATTCGTTTCCATTCTTGCCGACGTCTCGAGCCTCGGTAATTGATAACCGTTGATTCTTTAGGTCACCCTCAATATTCTTTAGCCAGGTTTTCTTCGGATTCTCCAGCCTGCGGGACGGTCTCGCCAGAGAAATTTATATGGCAAGCGGTCATCATCCATTCGGCAAACAGGTCCAAACCACCGTAGTCGACGTTTTTGCATTTCTTCTTCGATCAGTGTCTGTTGATCGCATCTTTGTATAATTGTCTCGTTTCGAAGACAATCGCTTAGTTATACACCGAGGATCTGCCTCAAGCATCACATTTGGAAGACCTCGAGCTTCTTAACGTCTAGTTTGAGCAGTGTCCACGTTTCAGATCCATAAAGTAGAATTGGAAGGATCAACGTGCGGTAAAGGCGTACTTTTGTTTTGATGGAAATATTTGTTCGTTTTCATATGCACCACTTGAGCGAGGTGAATGTTGCTGTTGCCTGGCCGATGCGGCTGTGAACGTCAGACGTCGATGCTACTTTCGTTTCCTCAACCAATGATCCCAAATATTTGAACCTCAAAACCAGTTCGATTGGGCCCTCGATCCGCCCGTTGTGAGCATTTTGGTCTTCTCTGCATTAATTTTTTTTGTGACTGGGCGACGCGGGAAATGTCGTAAGGAGTATAGAGGATTGTAAAGGGCTTTTTCCTAATTGGCTGATTAAAAACATGTTTGCAAAAGAGCAACTGTCAGGTATATCAGTTGCGCAACCTGGACACTTTTCCTAATAAAATCAAAAACTGACTGCCAACCGCATTTAAAATTTCACACATTAATTATTCTTTTTTTTAGTCAGATAAGCATGAAGGCTGCATTCGAAAATTCAGCCAACTGCGCAGAAATGGCAGCACATCATTCAAAAAATCAAAATGGCTGCAGCCAGGCATATATATCCTGCAGCCTCCATGCTGCAGCCGTTGCTGCGATACTGCCAATTCTGCGCAGCCGGCTGAATTTTCGAATGCAGCCGAAGATTTGCGCAGACTTGCCAAGCAGGTTGCATTTTTGAACAACTGATGCTTGCAAATGGGGGTTGAAGGCTAATATCAAACCTCAGACCTTGTAAGAACTGAGTAACACCTACTGAACTTACAACCACAGTTTTGTCAGCACGTCGTAACCCCCGGGCAATACAATGGGGGCCTCGGTAGTCTAGAGGTAAGGCGACTGACTACTATTCCAGAGGTCCCGGGTTCGAATCCCGGCCAGCCCCACGGTTCTTTGCCTTTTCCACTTTCCCACCCACGACTCCTTCTTTCTTTTTCCCTCTTTACATTCCTGATTCCTCCTGTCATAGCCTTGCTGTACCAAGTTATTCTAGGAAAAGGACTATACTAAAAAGCATGCTGTTAAGAGTGCGGATGGAAGGCAGGGGCCGGTTCATGTAGCTCGAACGACGACAATCGTTCGAAACGAATTTGAATACGAAAAAATTTGTCTCGAAAAAATTGAGCGTTCACGTAGTTCGAAAGAAAATTTAAGGAAACCACATTACTAAAACACGATTTTCTTTACAAAAACCGCTGTAAAATTATACAATTTGTTGGCATCAACTTAATTAAATTTTTAAAAATAATTTACATATGTAATAACTTATAAAAGTCTACTTTTAAATTGGAAAATTAATCTTAATAAAATACAAGTGTTCGATAACATAAGAGCTTTCGAGTCAACAAACGAAAATTTGCAATTTTTTCGAGCTACGTGAACGCGAAACGAAAAAAAATTTTCGTTGTCGAGTTACGTGAACCGGCCCCTGGTGTGCAGCGACGAGGAGCAACTTCAAAGATGGAGAGATTACTTCTTCGCCACCTTAAATGGTTCACTTACACAGGAACCCCAGGAAAACAGCAACAATGCATAGCCAATAAGAATCATCACCCATGCACCATCCAAGACAGAAATAGTAGCCGCAATACATGCAATGGCCAATGGTAAAGCAAACTAACAAAAAAGGGGGGCCTAACAACATGTGACAACTGTAGAGGCATCTGCCTATTATTTACGGTGGTTAAAATCTTGTCCCACAAGAGGGAGGAGGAGGGTTCCACGAAATGAAGGAAATGATTTCATGATTAATGTAAAGAAGACGTTAAAATAAAGACAAGTATACTTAACAAGAATGACAAGAGGAAATAAGGAAACCTAACAGTCCGGAAGGATACTGTTCTATTCGCCTTTCAATCAGGTTTAAATTAAAAAGTCAGGAACATACATAATATGCCTTTATAATGTGGATAATTATTTTAATTTAATGTTATACATTTTATGTTAAATACTTATAAATATATAATATAGTAATATCCCCATCACTTTTTTATTAAGTGATAGTATTAAGAAAAATGCTTGTCTTTCTATAATATATTGATGAAAATTCTCATAACTGTCCTCTCGACTTCCTAAGCTCAACATTAGCCCTTCGTATATGATGATAGTTGGGCAATACTTTTCTAAGAAAGTCTATCTGTAAAATTTGCGACTGAAAATAGAAATTAAATAAATTTTAACTTAAAATGACTAATCATATTATTCAGCATACACTTTGTTTTTCCATAGCTTCACGCTGTAGGCAATCCTTTCCAAATATCACAGTATTTTCTGGTAAATCTTGCTTTCCTTCAAGTCGACAACCAGCACTAATAATACATCCATTTGATACATTTACGTACGGTGAAACATAGCTGGTGCATTCAAAAACATTCTTTTCGCCAATTTGAAGTGCTAGAACCGTACAGCCAACTTCAAAGACATTATTTGGCCCAATCACAAGAACTGGTGTCTTTTGTGGATCATACGATGGATGATCTTTTGGTACTCTATGAATTATTGTAGAATGCTCTTCGACTATGCAATTTTCTCCTAGGATAATTGGTCCTGATTCAGCTATAATCGTTGCGCGAGGGTGGATAACACAACCTGTGGAAATGGTGATATCACCAGACAGTACACTATCCTCACAGGCTACCGCCCTGGGCTGGATTTTTATATTGGGCTGTGGTTTTATACTATGAAGTATATTGTTAAAGTGAATATTATAATTTAAAAATTAAAAACTTACTCGTTTTCCATTTTTTTAAATTGTTTCTTTGAGATTAAAAGAATTTTCCGACAAGCTTTTTATGTGGACGAAACAAACTGTCATTTGATGAATTTTTGCTGTCAAAACAGTGGTGGTATTCTAATCATACAAAAATGTTTTTATTTCATTAAAAATATTTTAAACTGTTTTTTATTATTTATTTTATTTTAATTATACTATAATTATGTTTTTGAAATACAACAATCAAGTATTAAACTTGAAATTTAATTTTTGGGTCACTAAGACATGTCAGCTTGGCCAGCAGAATCTTTCGCCGCTTGGCCAACAACCCAAGAGCTACATCAGCCTCTAAACGCCAACAGGGGTTTATCGTCACCTCCTTTTCAACATCCTCCCTGCTCCTCATAACCCTAAACCTATTTTATCCCCCGTACTGATTCCTTCTAGCTGGACATACACCAAGCGGTGACCAACGACATGACGAGAGTTGAGGCTATGATATGTCCGTTAAAAAAATTATAAGCTCCAGCTCCTTAGTCCATTCTATTCTGCACCCATATTTGCATCTAGTACTCTCTTCTTTACATATAAAATGACAGTCGATACGATATATGTCGGACAAGTGTCGAGACTTGTCGGGTTGCACGTCGAACTTATGACCGGTATTGTTCGTCAAAATTCATTAAAAGTAGGTGATTTTTGGATTAAAAGAAGTTTTACAAATTAAAAAATATTACTGTATTAACACAGTTTTATTTAATATAAATTATGCGGTGTTTTTTAAAATAATTTCCACTAAAATGCTTTTGAGGTTATTAATAGATTTCCCATAAATGAGTAAAACTAAAAAATTCGCAATCTTTTCCACGATTGCAAAATATTCTACTTGCACACAAATTTTGAGATAAGAATTATCTTATAAATAATTTGCATTACCTGATTAAGTTGCACTGAAATGGCGGGATTTATAATTCCATTTGTATTTTTAACTATTTTTGGATTTTTTGAAATTATCAGCTTCCACATATGTTTTGTTCTATCAAGATATTTCCGGCATTAAAAATATTTCAAGATCGCAAGTTTATAGAAAATTAAACGAAGTAAATATTGTAAATATCATGGTAAATGGAAGTGGATAATCGGTAGACTCCTGAGCACTAAGAGGTTTACAAAGATGCAGAATCTCTGTTGCTATCCATGTTGAAATTGGTGCATAGTCAATTATTATTAAAAAAGGAAATGTCCATTAGGTTATACTATGGCAAGGATAACAAATAAAAACAAGACGAATCAATCTATAGGTAGCACGGCGGATTCTGCATGTACGCTGCAGTGCCTCTAGGGACAGACAATAATCGATTTTTGGAGGAATCTATTTAACCACTTCCTTAATATTTTTATAACTAAAACAGCGTTTACATTTTCAGTTGCATAAAAATGGTTACCGAAGCCGAAGCAGCAGCAGAAAATGCTGAACAACAATCTAAAAAAGCAGCAAAGAAGCAAGCAAAGGAAGCCGCGAAAGCCGCAAAGGTAGTACTAATTAAAATATAACAAATTTAATTTTCTACATCTTAAATGGTTACAGAAAGCAGAATACAAAGCAACCACTCAACAATCTACTACGACTGCAGATGATGCCGAAGACTATTCAGCTGGAAAATATGGCTTATCACAAATGATCCAATCCAGTCAAAAGTTTGAAGATAGAAAATTTGCCCAAGTCTCTGAGTTGAGTAAATATACAAATCAAGGAACAATCTGGGCTAGAGGTAGAGTGCATACATCTCGCTGCAAAGGCAAGCAATGCTTTCTTATTTTGCGCCAACAGAGTAGCACTGTGCAATGTATAATTGCAGTAAATGAACATGTTTCGAAGCAAATGGTCAAGTTCTCTGGAAAGTAAGTAAAACCCCATTATTTTCGAAATTAAATACTTTAAAATAACACTTTGCAGCATACATAAAGAAAGCATTATTGATATACATGTCAAAGTAGTGCCAGTATCATCAAAAATCGAATCTTGTACTGAGCAGAATATTGAACTTTCAGTTCTAGAAATTTATATTGTATCACAAGCAAAAGCGCAATTACCATTGCAAATTGAAGATGCTTCTAGGCCAGACAATATTGATGTAAGATTTCTTTAAAAATATATTGGGGAAAAAGTAATTATACAAATGAATATCATAATAGGATCCTGAAGGCCTGAATATTCGCGTTAATCAAGATACTCGTCTTGATAACCGGGTTTTGGATTTAAGAACGCCAGCTAATCAAGCAATATTTCGTCTAGAAGCTGGAGTGTGCAAATTGTTTCGAGATATTTTGACTGAAAAAGGTAATTTTTATTGCAATTTTTAGGGATTTAATCACTTGGTCAGAATTATGTGGCTGGGAGATCATATGTATTGGTACATACTCGTTTTGTCAAGATAAGAGTTTTTCGCCGTAAGAGTTTTTCTACTGATTCTTTCAGTGGGACTTTGTTTTGGATGTATAAGTATAAATAACTACAGTAACCGACTGAGAAGGGTGAAGGGCGAGTGTTTCGCGACTCAAAACGAAGTAAATACCACATTGGCCCACCAAGTTGGGGGTTGGGCGGTAGATTGACAACCTTCCATCGTAAAATCCCGCCCGTCACAATCCTCAAGGCAGGCCTCGGACAGGACTCAACGGCAATGATTCAGGCAACGGAATATGGAATTCGACCTTGGAACATGGAATTTCAGGACGCTTAACAGAACAGGCACTCTGCGTTCGCTTTTATTAGTACAACAAATATATACATAAAGATCACAGCCCTTCAATAAACCAAATGGACCCATTGTGGTATAATGGATCTAAAAACCCATACGGTACTCTCCGGTGGTTCATCGAATGGAAGAAGAGAGTTCGGAGTACCATTTGCATTTATCATAGAGAAGGAAGTATAATCACTGATTTTGGACTTGAAGCCAGTAAATAATAGAATATGTACGCTTCGCATTAAAACAAGACTACATAACATTAGTCTCATAAACGTCCATGCGCCCACAGAAGGCAAGACGGATGAGGAGAAAGAGGAATTCTACCTACCGAGTGAACTACAAAGTCTTATGCTTTGGAGAAGTCAAGAAGAACTAGTATTGCAATATCACCTCGGTCAAGGGCGAAACGAAGATCAGTTGTAACCTTCATAGCAGGTTCGCAGGTTTATAGCAGGTTCGCAACTGTGGGATTTGCGGAAGCCAGATTGGAGTTTAGAAAGGAAAATATAAGAATCAAGATATCGCAAGACTTGAGTAGATACAATTTTCTCAAAAACTTTAGCAAGAAAGGGTAGAATACTAATAGGGCGAAAGTCGGACAAATTAACGGGGGGATTTTTTAGGAATGGGAGTCACTAAGGCTTTTTTCCAGAGTAAAGGTACTCGGTACTAGGTTGTCAGGCAATAATTAAGAATATGCGTGATGGCATCAACGATTAAAGACGAGAGAATGTTAAGAAAGCGAGGAGAAATACCACCATAACCAACGCTATTGGACGAAATGGAAAGCAATATGCCAAGTACTTCAAGTGAGTCAACACAATAGAAATTAAAACCAACAGAATATAGAGATTTGGAAGAAGGGGAACTGGAAGTGGAAGACAGTGGGAAATTCGGAGGAGATTGAATGAAAGATGCATTGAGTAAGTTTACATCACCATCAAATGAGTTAAGCTTAGAGGTATGAATGCCTAGAGATCGAAGGTTAGACCAAAGTTGCTTAGGGGACAGTGCAGGAGCAAGTTTACGTGAATAAAATTCACGCTTGGCCAATTTGACTTGGCTATTGATCAAGTTACGAAGATTTTTGTACTCACTGAAGTAGCTCGGGCTCCTAGTTCTGCGATAGCATCTGTACAAGAACTCACGCCCAACAATCAATTTGCGGATTTCATAAGAAAGCCAGGGACAAGTTGGAGATTTATAAAGTCTGCTTGTAACTAAAGGGACACATTGATTAAATAAGAATTGGAAGAAAGAATTCAAGAGATCAACCTTAGTATCAACACAAGTTGTATTACAGATATCAGCCCAAGGTAAAGGCAAAGTAACTTCAGAAAGGCGAGCAAAATTGATATTTTTGAAATCCCGGTATGTAGAGAAATTAGGCAGGGAGAGAGGGTGAAAGGTAAAACGAAGGGAGAGAAAGAGAATATCATGATCAAGATAGTTGGCAGGAAAGATTTGGTTATGTTTAAAACACTTCCATATACTTACGGAATAGGTTGAGTACGGTTAAAAAATGCACCTTTTCTTGGGCAAATTCTATTCATATATGTAATGATTCTTCTGAACTAGATAACATTCATATTCAAATTTACCTCAAGAATTAATGATACCATATCTTCTTGATTTAGGTTTCACTGAAATTCATACTCCAAAAATTATATCTGCTGCTAGCGAGGGTGGAGCAAATGTCTTCACTGTCAGCTACTTTAAAGATTCAGCTTATCTAGCACAATCACCTCAATTATACAAGCAAATGGCTATAGCTGCTGATTTTGATAAAGTTTTTACTGTTGGTGCTGTATTCCGGGCAGAAGACTCAAATACTCATCGTCATTTAACGGAATTCGTTGGCCTGGATCTGGAAATGGCTTTTAAGTATCATTATCATGAGGTACTTAAGACGATTGGTGACACATTTACTGCAATTTTTAAAGGACTTCGAAATAAGTAATTATTTGGTTTAAGTTAAAATTCAAATTCTAATAAAAACATTCTTTTACAGTTATAACAATGAAATAACTGCTGTTGGCCAGCAATATAGTGTGGAGCCATTTAAATTCCTTGAACCACCATTAATATTGGAATTTTCTCAAGGTGTCGCAATGTTACGTGAAGCAGGTAAAACTTTTGATTATAAAACTAAGAAAATAATAACAAACAATTATTTCAGGAATTGAAACGGGCGATGAAGAAGACTTATCTACACCAAACGAGAAACTTTTGGGAAGATTAGTTAAAGCTAAATACGATACTGACTTTTATATCTTAGACAAGTTTCCTCTTGCGATACGTCCCTTCTACACTATGCCTGATCCAAATAATCCGAAATATTCAAATTCTTACGACATGTTCATGCGAGGAGAGGAAATTATTTCTGGCGCACAGCGTATTCACGATCCGGAATTTTTGACCGAACGGGCCAAGCATCATGGAATAGGTAAAATCTTTTTCTTTGCGTTAATTGAATGTATCTTTCTAATAGTATGTAACTATGTATTTTTAATAGATATTACCAAAATCGCATCCTATATCGAAGCATTTAGATTTGGTTGTCCACCTCATGCTGGTGGCGGCATTGGACTGGAACGAGTTGTTATGCTTTATTTGGGTCTTGATAACATCAGGAAAACTTCAATGTTCCCACGCGACCCGAAGAGAATAACACCATAAGCGATTTCTTTTTAAATTTTGTTTTTATCACCATATTTTAACACTTTATGTTTGTTTTTTTTTTCATCAGTTTGTTACTGTTTCGAAACCACACTTGAAAAATTAAATTGGAAACAAGTTTTTATACCTTAAATCAAATTATATATATATTTGCAATAAACAAGTTTAAAACATCATGACAAAAACTTTTCTTTTTCACTTTCGAAAACTTCTATCGTGTGATCGCAAACTTTGTCCAAATCTTCTAGACCTCTTTTGAGTACATCAATGGCTTTAACCTGTCGGTTGGCTTGTATTCTAAAGTGCATCTTATTTTCCGTAGGATGTGGTATTGTGTAGCCACAGAATTCAACATCTGGACTATTTAATGGTAATTAGTGGATATGCATTGAAGGAAAGTGAAAAAAAGTACTTACTACCGGCAAATTATAGATTTTAGTGCATTGCCCAATGTGTGACCTTCATCTTCAAATACAAAGGTTCTTGAGCTTTCTCCAGAACTCTCGTCACCAGCCAACTATATATAATCGGTTAATAGTTATTGTAATAAACTTATTTTCGCTTAAAATTTACCTCTCGTAGTGCGCCCATTTCTAATTTACTCTGTAAACAAATTTGACAAGTAAATGATTTTCACGTGGAGAATTCAGAAAAATATGTCGGTAATGCAGGGCCATAGTGAAAGCTTTTAAATTGTCATATATCAGACTTTTTTTTTTATTACTGTGGCGGTTTTTGTTAAACACGATTTCCAATTGTGTAAAATATCTGTAAAAAGACAAAATGTGAGTTATTCAGTTGTACAAATGTAAAATAAAAGCATGCCAATTTGTATGATAATAAGAGAAACTACGGGAACATAAAATCAAGTAATGTATAATAAGTAATTACTTTAATAATATATTATCAAGGGATGATCACTAGCGTTGGAGTCCTCTGTGAGCCTTGGCTTCCTCAAGAATCTTTTTTCCACTCAAGTTTGACGGAACCCTAGAGCAGTGGTCTCTAAAGTGGGGTACGCAGAAAATTCTAGGAGAAGGAGGTACCCCAAAATCATCAACATCCTTAATCTTTCAATTTACGTTTGCACGGAGATACCGTGTCATGGGGCTACACGGAATACGGGTTTAAAAATCGGGCAGCAATTGAAGCCTCAGGGTACTCTTGCCTTCTAAGTTCTCATCATTTCCAGCGTCACTCTCCATGATTGTCGATCTGTGCCATGTCTTCCAGTTTCTTCTTCCTAACTGCCTTAAGTTTTCCTCGACGTCCTCTATATATGTTTTGGTAGGTCGTCCTGGGGCGGTAGCACGTAAGTTATTTCAATCGACCTCTCCATACAAAAATTCAAGTGTTACAAAATTTTTTGTATGAATAGGTCGATTGAAAAAACTTACGTGCTACCAGCCCTGGTATCCTTTTCCCCGTTGGTAATTTCCCCAGCACTCTCTTTGCGGAGTTCTCATCCGCACCTCGATCAAAATTACCACATTATTATTAGATTTATAAAATATTATGGAGATGATAGTCTAGGTCATTGCTGTCTTGCCGTGGGGGCTGGACATTATCACAAAACCCTTCGCACGATGTTCTTATCGGAGAGTAATACATCCCTTTTACACATACAATAATTGCGCCAGAGTAACGTCTCCTGCGTAGGATTCAAAATGGTTGGAACTGGTACGAGACCACTCCTTGTATTTTTGGTATGACCTGCTGCACCTAAAGGTAAACTGTCAGTGAATGTTGTCGGGCAGCAGCTTCGAGGATTAGTTAAGCAATGTCATTTTATTTTTGTACCATTAAAATAGATATTGCCTCTCATGTCCTTTCGCATACAGACCCATGAGAAGCACTTTTCCTGCTTTGCAATCTTGCAGGAGGATCGTTGATAACATCAATGGCTGGTTGCAAATGATTGTTATTTCGTATATTGAAGAAAATTGTCTTCTTTCTAAATGACAATCTGTCTTTAGAACTGGACACTGTTGTGAAACTGCACTAGTAAAAGTTACTTTTGATATCTAGGACAACAGTAAAATAACTCTTTGGCAGAAATTCGGTAGTAATTTCGGTCTCGGTCCTACTGCTGTGAAACTATTACTAAGCTACTTATTTGGTAGTTCTCAAATCGTTTAAATCCAGGACAAATTCCCCAAGCCTATATTTCTACGCTGTGGTGTTCCACAGAGAGACTCTATGCAGAGATCAAGCAACATTATAGTACATATTAAACCCTGCAGTTCAGAATTCATCTGCCGTTCCATTGCGGCAGTGGTTTCCAAACTTTATGATACTACGGCCCCCTGTCACATAAAAATCCTTGGGGCCCCCCAATAAAATAAGTAAATTTGCGTACTCGGTGGGGTGCGCCATCTAGATCTTCGGTATTTCAACAATGAATAACTCCAACATATTTTAGCCGATTATGACAAATGAGCAAGATTTATTTAGGATATTCGCTACCATTTATTTTTGAATACAATGTCTATTAAATGACATCAATTCGATACGCAAAAATTGGCTGTTTTCGCTCGTTATAGCATCTACTTCGGCTCGTATGTTAGCTTTGAGTTCGTCAATTGTCTTCGGCTTGCTGGCATAAACTTTAGTTTTGTAAAAACTTCGGTGTGGCTTAAAAAAGGTTCGTCATACCTTTTTCACGCGGGGAATGACTTGTGGGTTCTCTGTCGACAGTTTTGTTTATCGACTCCGCCAGAGAGTGTAAAAGAGCTTCGTTCGTCATCAAAATGTTGTGCCAAAAATTTGGCTCGGAATCGATTATTTTGTGACAGCGTTTCCAAACGACGCGGCTTGTCCATTGGCAACAATCTTTGAGTAAGTTGCACTTTGTTTGGAATGAGATGAAGATCTTACTTCATAATTCTCTTTAGATTCTTTTCACTCACGTTTAAATCCGTAGGTCGGCCGCGATACGACACATTTGGATTATAGGTAATACTCTCTATTACCACTTCTACAACTTCATTGGAATGTCGAGGACGCTGGCGAGTGGCTACAGACCCTTACTCAAAGAAATTCTTCACCAAACTACAAATTGTGTTGTCTGAAGCAGCCGAATTTCTCCCTTATTTTTTACGATAAGTGCGCGCAGCTTCCACGATTGTGTTCGATGTAAAGCGTTACAATTTCAACGAGTTTTTTCGATGTGAGTAGACTCATAGTTAAAATAGTACTAAATGGTGTTTCAGTAGACGAGATTGTATAATAAAAAAGACACAACAAAATTTAAGTAGAAATTTAACAGAGAGCCAAAAAAAGTCAAAAAGATAAAGGCTCGGGCAGACGTTAGAGCCGGATTCGATCAAAAAGAATCGTTCTATCACATACAACAAAAGTGCTTCTTGAAATATTGCGAGAGGATACACCAACATGACTTCGTATAGAGCGGATTAGCAGCTTCAGTAAGGGAGAAACTCTGGAATGGAACATCGGAGTCGAGCCTCTACAAGCCGGACTTCATCTTCCACAAAGGAGTTAAAGTTAAAAATAAATTATTATTTCTTACTAACTTAGAAAGGAAATGCTTTAATAATTCAAATACACTACCATAAACGTTCATTATTTTTTGAAACATTTAAAAATTGATTTCAGTTTACTATTCAACCTGAAATTAAATAGAAAATCTATAGAATACATAAAATTATTTTTGATTAGTTTCGGCTACCGACAATTTAAATCAACAAATCCCTTATATTCTTCTAATTCTAAGCTGTTAAATCCCTAAATCCCCTAATTACGTTTAATTCATTCAATGGTCCTTTAACGTTGTCGTTAATTTTCACTCAATTTAGCTGATGTACCTAATTACAGTAAATATTTCAATTATATTGATTAGAATTCTATTTCATTGATTTCAAGAAAAATACCATTTTCCATAAATTTTCAAATATCATTTGACCGACACGTGGACAAAAAAGAAAAATTGTTGACCTTTCCATAATCCATAATCGTTAATCATAGACTAAATTTGGGCTAGTCCAAATAAATATTAATATGTTTCGATCTATTTTAACAATAGATGGAATTACAGTATTTCGAGAATATTATCAATAGTTGAGACTCTTTGTCAAGTCAAGTCCAAGCGTCCAATTTCTTGCTGGAATATTACCCACAAAGTACAATAGTATTAAAGTGTGGGTTATTTTTGCACCCTATGGCTTTGCGCCTTGTTTACATACCCCGTTCATAGGAACAACAATGTCGTATTATTCCACATTTTTCGAATTATTAATATCGCAAAAGTAGCTGCCAGGGGTATTAACTAAGTGATTTTGTTCCTGTTTTCTTTTTTGTAAAGCAAACAGGTGTAGTACCACCTTACTTTATTGGTACACGCATTCGATATTACATATATTAAAATCGAGGCCAACATATATCGATTTTTTCCTAGCTTAGGACTCGACAGAATTTTTTTAAAGGATTGGCATCAGTCTGTCACAAGACGTTGGTTATAATGCACGAACTATAGTCCTACCCTTATATCATTAGATGGTTATTCAAATACGGTAGTGTGTAGTATTAAAAACCTAGATAAATTTCATGCAGTAATAACAAATTGTGAACTGTACACACAAGTTCTAAAATAACGTGACTTAATTTAAGCGATTGTAAAATTTTATAATATCAGTTCTCTCTGATAAGATAAGTAGTACATAGTAGAAAAATATACAATTCACTCTAGATGACAAAATATATGAGAAAGTTGTTTGCAATATTTTTGTGCGAAGTGAGATTACTACTGTAAGAATATTTGTTGTTTACATAAAATATATTAGATATATTAGTATGTTGAAATCAGCCGGAAAACATATAAACGTCTTACAGGAGCTTAAAGCTCATACCAGCGATGTAACATGTGTCGAGTTTTGGGGGAATGTCCTTCTCGTAACAGGTTCAGGGTATGACGTACTTGTTTACTACCAATGATAGTATTTTGGCGTCATACTCTTTCTTATTTTAGCGATAAAACTGTGCGTGTTTGGAAATGGACAGCCGGCGATGGTTTCATGGAAGAGCCATTTTCACCACTTCTTGGACATAAATATGGAGTGACTAGCGTTAAGATATCACCGCAGGTAAATTTACTTATCGTTTTCTGTTATAAAGTTTTTATATTAGCAAATTCTTTCATTTATTACTATCAAATCGAGGTTTTATAAGAATTACCTATAACCAAAGACTTTTATAAAAGTTACCAACCAACATGGTTTTCTTGCAACTCATTAACTCCACTGCTGCAGTAAAAATTTTTGGTCCTTGGTAACCTCCATCAGGAAGAATTTTACCTCACACACAAAGGCCTCAATTCATCTACAATAGGCAGGTGAAAACAGAAGAAAACACGCCTTATCCTACTTCTCCGGAGTCTATCCCGACTCCTGGAAACTGGCCCATGTTCAGCCCATACCGCCCAATAGCAATTACTTATATTCTCTCCAAGTGATGGAGACAATAATAAACAAGAGGCTTTTGAGATATCTTGAACACCACAAAATGTTAAATGACAAACAGTACGGCTTTAGACCAAAAAGATCTACTGGAGACCTCCTTGTTTGTCTAACATAGCACCTCAACAAAAGTATACACCGATTTGATGACTCTGGCCTGGTTGCTCTAGATATCTCCAAGGCTTTTAACAGAGTGTGGCACCCCGCTCTAACTATACTCCAGGATATTGGTATTGACTTCGTTCTAAGGAACTGGATTAAGAGCTTCCTTTCTGGCCGTTCAATCAAGGTGGTATTGGATGGCGTCGAATCCGACCCCCACACCATCTCCGCAGGTGTTCCCCAGGGCTCAATTCTATCACCAGCTCTCTTCCTAATTTTTATAAATGACCTGCTCTCAATCCCTTCCAACCCACGCCACTGCTTTGCTGACGACAGTACACTACGTTACTCCTATGGCTTCGATACTGTAGGACAAGCACGCGCCAGACCTTGTCTGCATTATCGCAATCTCATGTCCATTTCAATCAACAGGGACATCGAACGAATTCTTGACTGGGGCCGCAAGAACCGTGTCGAATTTAATGCATCCAAAACGAAATACTGTCTCATCTCCAATAAAACCTGCACCGACCCTCCTTCTATTTCAGTGAGCAAGCAGAACCGTCTTTGAACATCCTAGGCATAACACTAGCCGAAGATCTGCGCTGGAATAATCACATATTCCAAATTGCTAAACAAGCATCACAGTGCCTGGGATTCCTTAAAAGATGTAAATTCCTCCTTCAGCCGTCGGTCAGGGCTACAATCTACAAGTCCTACATTCGTCCCCGTCTCGAATACAACTCGTATATTTGGGCTGGGGCCCCGGGAACTACCTTAATCTAGCTGGACAAGGTGCAAAGCCGCGCTCTCAAACTTATGGGCGAAAGTGCCATTTGCTCTTGAATTGACTCATTAAGCCACCGAAGGAATGTCGCAGCTCTTGCAAAATTTTACCGCTGTTACCACAACGACTGCTCTACTGAAATAAGTAACCTCATGCCTCCACGGTAATTTTTCTAGCGCTACACTAGACTTGTCCGCTCGGATCACCCTTATAGTCTCAGCCCTTAACTTCGCGCACACTCCGATTTAGAAATTCGTTTATAACAAGAACAACGCGACTGTGGAATAAATTACCTCAGTCAGTATTTCCGAACTCAACACCCAAGAGTTCAAACGCAAGGTTCACCACCATCTCCTCCAACACCCACCCGACTCCCCCTAATCTATCCTATCTTTCTCTCTATCCTTCGAGCTAAGCTTACTACTAGACATTGCACCATGATGTGTACGACATGATGGACTAGTAGTACAAAGGGTGACACCTAAGCTTAGACTATCACATAAAAAAACCCGTTCCACTGCTACTAATTTACTGGAGATCTCTTCACACACAGTTAGAGGCTTTGTAACTGGCTGCCAAATTGACTTAAGACAGACTTAAGCAAGGCTTTCGACAAGCTCTCCCACTCTATTACAGCTCTTAAACTAAAGAAATTAGGCTTTCCGCTTGTGGTATGGTTCCAGTCGTACTTAGCCGACAGAACCTACCAGGTTCTATTCCGCGGAATCAAATCTAAGAACATCGAAGCGTCCTCTGGTGCCCCGCAAGGTAGTCATCTTGGCCCTCTCTTTTTTATTTTATCAATTGACGATATTGTTACCCAGCTAAGGCAAGTAAAATCCTTATTTACGCTGATGACATCAAACTGTATCGCCACATAAGGAGTATAGAGGATTGCAAACTTCTGCAATCAGATCTCAACACCTTCTATTCTTGGTGTTCCAACCAACAACCGTGTGCTTAATATTAGTAAATGTGAGATCATGACTTTTTGTAGGAAACGTGGTGTTATAACTTATGACTATACTTTCCTTGACAACAAGGTCTCCCGTATCTGTAAGGAATCTGTAATGGATCTAGGGGTTAGGTTAGAAAGTAAGTTGGATTTCTCCACCCACATCAATTATATCTCCTCCAAGGGCAATCCAGTCCTGGGATTTATAAAAAGATGATCCAAGGAATTCAACAACCTACGCAATACTACGCTTCGCATGTATGGTCTCCTTCCTACTCCTCCCATGTTAGTAGAATCGAATCGGTTCAAAGGAAGTTCATCCGTTTTGCACTCAGCCACCTCCCGTGGGATGACCCACTTGCTCTTCCGCCTTATGAGAACAGACTTGAATTGCTCAACTTAAGCTCTCTCCATAAGTGCCGTGAGGTCCCTGACGTTATATTCGTTCATCGGCTGATGAATGACAAGGTGGACTCTGGTTTCTTAAGAAGCCGCGCGACATTTAGAGTGAATAACTACAACCTGAGAGGTGAACCTGTCTTGCACATTAATTTCTCTAATACCAATTATGGCATGTTCGAACCAGTTAATCGCAGGCTTATAAATACTAACGATAATAGGAGTGTGTGTGTATGTGTGATTCTTTCGATTTTCTATAATAAAATAACAAATCATACAAAAGCAACCACAATTAGAAGCAATGACCTTTTCCAACATGACACAAATTTTTATTTGCCGGAAAAATCAGAATTACAAATCTGATGGGTTGTATTTACTTATAGTCTATTAAATGAAATATGCCTCATACAATAATCACCTAGAAAAATGCCGGAAGAATAAATAATATGGGGTGGTAATATATTTTTCGTGTTGCTTTTGCAGTCATTGTCGTTGGAAGAACATTATCGTTAAAATGTTTCTATAATGTTATAGAAGCTTGTACAGAAAAAATCGCGGTGATAGTTTGACCCAATTCTAAAAACTGGCCAGTATATTGATTGTAGCTGATAATAAGTAATGATATGAATTTAGCTAAATACCTACCTTTTATCGGAAGTCTTTTATAGTAAAAAGAGTGTATACCTCAGAGTTCTCGTTTCGACATGAAACAAATACTGTCGGCTTTTTAAAAATATAAACATATTAAGCGGTGAGATGTCGTGAGATTTGGCTCTACCCCTCCTCCATAATCCCACGTGAGATTTTTTTCAAATTCTGTAAAATGGCTAGTATTTACACTAAACATGCATTTACGGGCGTAAACACAGCAAGTCGGCCCTTTCGGCGGGTCGGCCTCACCCAGATCGAACGCCATAAACTGGCCGGTGGCGACTAAATAATCGAAGGGCGTTCGCATAATCGTGATAAATGTTTTTGTGTAGGATTTAGCCATCTTAGTGAAGAGATGTGTTTTACTTTATTTAACCCATTTTTCTCGCTAACACCGATTTTATCTCACGCTGTTTTACGCCGAATCTCTTTAGAACGGAAAACAAGGAGCGAACTAACTGTCCCGCAGAAGTTCTACGTTAAACCGTATACTACTACCAAATTTTGGTCCCTTCCAGTTTCGGCTCCCCTAAAGCTTCTGACATCCTCCAGATGTCATCTTCTGCGGCTTCAGTTGGAGCATAACATTGGACCACAGTAGTACTTCTTAGTCTAGTAGGCAAACGGACGGTAATAGTCTTCTCAGAAACTGGTGACCAGCTAATGAGGTTGGACCTGGCTTCTTTTGTGAGTATTACGCCCCTCCTACGGCTTTTAGTTTCGTTTCTCCCAGAATATAAGGAAGACTCACCGTTTGGGCAGATATGTTCCCCGGCTTCGGGCCATCTGTCGTCGCTAAGTCCCATGAACTTGATTTTATATCAATTCATCTCGTTTGAGGACTTCTTCCAGCCGTCCATCAGCAAGCAACATATGAAAGCTATTTAAATTCTTGCATACTTTGCTTATTTTACTTAAATTACCTTTTTTTTAAATTCGAATAAATTTCTGTTATCGCATTTTTAGCTAAAACTAGGGTTTCTTATCATTTATTGCGTTCTCGAGCCAAAGCCGGCGTTTGGCATTTTTGCACCCGGTGCAGTATGACATATTGCGCCCCATCAGCTGTTAATTTTTTTAATCGCATTGAAGGACAATGGAAAAAGACACGAACACTATTTTTTTTTTTTTATGTGGTAGTGCTAAGCTCAGGAATCACCCTTTGTACTACTAGTCCGTCATGTCATTTGTCACGTCATGGTGCAATGTCTAGCAGTAAGCTTAGTACGCGGGAGGGGTGAGGGGAGGAGGTTAGGGATTATGAAGGTACGGGAGGGTATTGAAGAAGGTGGTGATGAACCCTGCGTTTGAACTCTTGGATGTTGTAGGAGCTCGGAAATACCGACTGCGAGAGATTATTCCACAGTCGAGTTGTTCTATTTACAAACGAATTCATGTCTTGTTGAGTGCGTAAAAAGGGTAGTTGCAGGTGCAAGGAATGGGACGAGTGGGCTAATCTGGTGTTGCGGGTATAAGATTGCCGTGGAGGCAAAAGAGCGTTTAACTCGGAGGAACAGTCACTATGATAGTAGCGATAAAATTTTGTCAGTTCCTACGGTGGCTTAGGGGGTCGATGGTGGAGCAAGCGGTATCGGCATTAATTAACTTAAGGGCCTTTTTTTGGACCTTATCTAACCATGCTAAGGTTGTTATTGGAGCGCCGCCCCAAATGAGGGAGTTGTATTCGAGAAGAGGCCGAATGTAGGATTTATAAATAACAGCACGGGCCGATGGCTGCAGGAGGAACTTGCACCTCTTAAGAAATCCCAAGCACTGGGATGCTTGTTTGGCGATTTGGAATATATGGTCATTCCATCGCAAGTCTTTGGCTAATGTCACGCCTAAGATGTGAAGGGATGGGTCCGCCTTTACTTCCACGCCATCCACTGTCAAGGATGGTGATGTGTTGATCTTTTTCTTTGAAATAAGACAGTACTTGGTTTTGGAGGGGTTGAATTCGACACGATTCTTTTTTCCCCACTCTATAATAAGTTCAATGTCGTTATTAATAGAGTTGAACATTAGTTCACGATCATCAAGACAGGATCTGGCATGTGTCTGTCTTGTATCGAAGCTGTACGAGTACCGTAGAGTACCGTCGTCAGCGAAGCTGAGAAGTGGGTTGGAGGGGATTGAAAGTAGGTCATTTATAAAGATGAGAAATAGGGCCGGTGATAAAATTGAACCCTGGGGGACCCCCGCAGAAATGGGGTGAGATTCAGATTTGACGCCATCCAATACTACCTTAATTGAACGGCCGGAAAAAAAACTTTCAACCCACTTATACAGAAGCGAGTCAATTCCAATAGCTTTGAGTTTAGCTAACAAGGCTGAGTGCCATACCAGTGGCGGTTTCAGAGGGGGGTAATTGGGTAATTACCCCCCCCCCCCCCCCCGCCCGAAGATTTGCGTTCCCTCAAACAAACAAGTTAATTGTATGGTGAATCTAGTCGGCGATCTATGACTGTGAATTTTTTCTCCTGGAGAGTCGTGGAAGGAACCGATACCCGTGACTTAAGCTAAAATCGCACGCTATGTAAACAAACCGAAGTTAACTGCTCAAGCGCCGAAAGAGAAGTGATGAACTTCTTCCTTTGCACGGGTGCACGGGTTCCTTTTTCTAAATATACGCGACATACGTTGAAACTATTAGTCTCTTTGATATTCAGCGGTGTTCCACATTTCGATTTTTATGAAATTGATACTCGAAATCGAAGTGTTCTACATTTCGATTAGTTCCATGTATGTGAAATAAAAATTCCAAATCGAAATTAGATGTTCCACATTTCGATTAAATCGAAATGTCAATCGAAATAAAACCGTTTCAGTTGTTGTTTGTGACTTGAAAGTGGAATAGTAGGAGAAGCGCTGTGATTTATTTTTAAATGTAAATATTTGTAATTTATTTACAAAGGTAACAATTTATTTAAGAAATTATTTTTCTTTTATGTTTTTAAAAAACTGAATAAAGTATTATTTTTTAAATTTATATTTAACTTTTCGTATACTAAATTTAGTTTATAAACTATTAGCTATTTTATCTCTGACCCTAACAGCATCACTTCTCTGTTCATTAACATTGTCTGCGTCGATAACTTCTATGTATATCTGCATTTGTGATGGATGTTACTTCATAATCTAGTAATATTATGAAGTGCAACACAAATGTGTACTATTTGTACAGCTTATATTGTGCATATATAAATAATTCAAAGGGAATCAAGAAGATTCATAGGATTTGATCTATCCCTTTACAATCCTCTTTAATTTTTTTCTTTGAAGCTCTCTTTCTTCAATTACTGCAGCTATTAACACAAAATCTACTGTTTGGGGCACACAATTTTTTAATTTTTTTTAACTCGGACACAAACTATGCTCAAAATAAATAAAAATTTTAAGTGTCAAAAAAAATTTTCGAAAGTGATTCCGAACAAACGAAATTCACTCGGAATTCAGAACATCAATTTTGAATTCGAGTGAAATTGAATTCCGATTTCGATTGCATTTCACTCGATTTGTGGAACACCGCTAATTAGGTGCGTTTTTTAAATCTATTCTGTCCTGGAACTTTAAAAAAAACGCTGTTACTATTACTCCTATTAATTTTTTGACGTGATAACGTCTTATAAATCGATGAGTATAGGAAGTCATTATCCCCACCACTACTTAGCGACGGGAACGGAACGGGACATTTTGCTCTAATGACTTCCTATACTCATCGATTTATAAGACGTTGTCACGTCAAAACTGACACAACCTAGCCGCGATATTTTTATTCCAGTTACTCCCAACCTTTATTATCGCGACTCCTGAAACGAGTTAAATTTCATCAACCAACCGATGACATACGCTTTGGTGGAGCGAGGAAGAGCTAGGGAGACAGGAGAATTCAGGGGGAACCGTGACGTTGCCGGAATTCGACCCCGGGACCTCTGGGATGGTAGCCAGACGCCTTAGTCCCTAGGCTACCGAGGTCCCAAAATTCTTGAAATTATCTACAAAATTGCTAAATTATCTGAAAAAATATTTCAGTTTTTTTCTTTTTTTTAATTACCCCCCTAAGGTAGTTGGCTGGAAACGCCCTTGTGCCATACTCTATCAAAAGCCTTGGAGATATCTAGAGCAACCAGACTAGACTCACCGGATCCATGCAGACTACGGCTGAGGTGTTCGGTAAGGCAAACTAAAAGATCACCAGTGGATCTTTTTTGTCGGAAGCCGTATTGTTTGTCGTTTATAAGTTGGTTGGATTCTAGATATCCCATAAGCTTTTTGTTAATTATCGTCTCCATGGTTTTGGAGAGGATAGAAGTGATTGCTATTGGGCGGTAGTTGGAGGGATCGCTGGAGTTACCTTTTTTCGGTATTGGCTGCACATGAGCAAGTTTCCAAGAATCTGGGTAAACTCCGGAAGAGTATGATAGGGCAAAAAGTTTGCGCAGAGGTTTAGCCAAAGGTGAGGCGCATTGTTTTAAGACGATAGGGGGTATATTATCGGGTCCAGTGGATTTGTTGACATCGAGCTCCTTAAGGCACCTGTACACCTCACGAGTCCTGAAGAAAACCCTGTCCATTAAATGAGCGCTGTGCTCGAGGACCGGGGGTAGCGTATCATTTTGGGGTAGAGAAGAATTTGAAGCAAACAGAGATGCTAATAAATCGGCCTTGGATTTTCTGTCTGTTATCACCTTTTCATCGTGGATGAATGAAGGAGTTGTGGAGGTGGTGAAATTCTTCTTGATGGAACTTACCAAGGACCAGAAGTTTTTGCTACCAGAGGTTGCATTAAGGAGTTTACTTTTCAACTTGCTGTCAAATAAATTTTTGACATTCCTGATGGTGACTTTACAGGAATTTCTCAGTTTTATATACTCTGCACGGAGCGATTCACTCGGGAAGCTCTTGTAAGCTCGAAAGGCGGCTTCTTTATTCCTGATTGCATTCATACACTCCTGATTAAACCATCTGTTGGGCCTAGGCTTCACAGATTTAGTAGAATGAGGAATGAACAAATGCATTCCTGCCTGTATGATTCTAGTGATACTGATAGCGGCAGAGTTGACGTTTTTATTACGGAAACACTGGTTCCAGTCAGTAGATTGGAAAAAATTAGTAAGCCCCAGCCAATTGGCCTTCCCATAATGCCATACAGTTCTTCTGACTGGTTTGGGAGGGGTGGGAAATTTGAAAGGGAAGCTAGCGCTAACTAAGCAGTGGTCCGAATTGCCGAGAGGTGCGCTTTTGCATATTTTGTAATGAGCCACGTCATCCCTAACGTAGATGGCAATGCCCCTATGGGGAGACAGATTATGCACTAAAGTGTACCCCGATATCTGATATTGACTTAAGTCATTATCGGGTGATATTTGGGTTTCACTAAGTGCGAGGATTGGGGGTTTAAAGTTTAATAAGTGGCACTCAACAAAAGAGAAGTTCGCATGAAGTCCACGAATGTTACAGAGGTCAATAACAAAGCTTGACTTGTAACGGGACCTCGGTTGCGCGGGTTCAATCGCCACATTCCTGGAGATATTTCCCGGAATTACATCTGCCGCAACCATCAGAGTCAACGAAATTTGCCTGCGTTAAAGTGTTATGCCTTTTGAAACATTGTGGAGTTCCTTTAATATATAGCAATGAAGGCACGGAAACGCCTTTTCAATTTTTTCTTTCGAATTTTTAAAATATTTTAAAATCTAAATTTCTGAAAGTGCGCCCGGTGCAAGTGCTATGAAAGCGGAGCTCCTGTCTCGAGCTATATCTTTATCTCCTATATATAGCTTCGTTCCCAAATAGCTCGATTTCACCTAGTCGCTTTTCTGCTTTATTGACTCGATTTCATCGGCGAACCCGATAGCGGCAATAATCCCTCGTCTGACTGGCTGTGTAGTGTCCTACCTACAACTAGTTTTATCACAATGCGCACTAGGTATCCAGCGTTATAAACTTTCGCCGATCTTGCTCCACCTCGCGGTGTTAAAAGCATTTTTCACGTCAAGATTTATCAATGTACAAGTCTTATCCATCGCCAGTGCCGGCCCTAGCCCTTGTTGAGGGTGGAGCGAGATTGTCTTTCGGCGCCCTTTGTCCGACCCTTTCACTTCACATAAATTGTATTTCCATTTGTCCTAGATAATATGGGCTGGGGCCCCATAAGGATTTTGATGGTGGTTTTAGGGTCACAGCCCCGCCTGTAGCGGCAATAGAGGAAGTATGATTTCTTAGAGTTGCTTCCCCGACGTTTCGGCAGCAGCACCACCTTCTTTGGAGGCTGTTTGGTTGTTTGTATTTCATGGTTAGGCATTACGGCTGGTAAGGTTAAGATGGGGGAGAGAGTCACCTTCTCGTTAAAAGAGACTTCTCCATTCTCCATCAGCCGAAAATTGCAGTGTTCACCATCCTGACAACTTCGTCTCTGTGAATTTTATGCGGTGCACTTCCTTGCACGGTAACTAGTTGTTTCGTGGTCAGAAGAGTCTCCGAATTGTTAGTCGCAAGCACGCTCATTTTGACGCTTTCCGCTATTTGACAGAAGGTCGGCTTTGGAGTCGTTCTAAACTTCATTATGGGTGCATCCGACTTTTCTGAAGGCTTTTCAAACCGTTTGGCGGTCGTTTTTTTCGAGTCGTCTCTCCGATTAGGTGCCCTTACTTCCGCAGAAGATCTCCCAATAAAGGAGTGATCTCAACGAACTTCATCCCTGCGTTTACGGGCTCAGACTGCCCTCCCTACCTTTCCTTTACTGGGACCACATTGGACATCTTGAAGCATGGATTCAAAAATATCTCGAAATTGCTCGAAATTGTTTTTCGCATTCATTTTGGCGCCCCTTATCCCTGGCGCCTAGAGCGGCCGCTCTACTCGCTCTACCCTAGGGCCGGCGCTGTCCATCGCTATTCTTGCTAAGAATATTGACACCATCCGCTGCCGATTTCCTCTTTGAAACCGAATCGCTT
Source organism: Thereva unica (assembly GCA_949987705.1). Taxonomy (NCBI): domain Eukaryota; kingdom Metazoa; phylum Arthropoda; class Insecta; order Diptera; family Therevidae; genus Thereva; species Thereva unica. The sequence goes on from OX465281.1 coordinate 247,494,556, forward strand.
TTCCGACAAACCACATTCTATATCGGCGCTTGGGAGTATGTAATCGTTTGTATAACACTCTTTCGAAAAGCGTGTCAATGGTTTAAGGCATATCGGTCTGAGGGCCGATAGGTCTCCTGGGACTTACCAGGCTTCGGGATGAACACAACATCTGACGCTTCCATTGCTCAGGGAATATTCCTTCTCTCAGACAGTGAATACAGACTGGCTGCCAGATTCGCCGCTCTGTTCTGTATACCGCCAGCCCAGGGCCTTCTCCAAGGGCAAACCTTTTCGCGGCTTCCACAATTTCTTTCTGCCTGACGTCTGGGTTGTATGTATCATACACGTTTACTGCAGAAAGGCTGTCCATGTCCTCGTTCTGTGGAAACAGGGTGGTGCAGCGGTCAAACTGAGCCCTGTGTTGCGGGAAAAAAGATGCTTGCTTACGCTTAATCGATGACATCATTACCCTGTATGCTTTAGGAGCCACTAAAGCTAATTTTAATATTTTTGTCTTTTCTTTATGTACATAGATTTTTTATGATAAAATCAAATAATAGAAACTAGTTGGGATGCCTGTTACCGAAATTCGGTCACAAAAATAATAAATCACGATTTGTTCGAATTCAAATTCAATTTAAATATTTTTATTTAAAAAAAAAAAAATTATTCGCAATGGCGAATTTTTAATTACTATGAAACATTTCCATTGTCGCTCCAGAGCATCTAAAATTTCCCAGGATTTTTGTAATCGCATCCATGACGTCTTGCTTGGCTATGTGGTAAAATGATAAATGCCATTTACAGTGTCATTTGATAAATTACACTCAGAGCTAATCATTGCAAAGGCAGCATTATACGAACGAATATTTGCAAAAAAAATTTTTAGAACGATTTTTAATACCACTTTTATTTGAAGTTAAACCTTCAAAAAAATTATTGAAAAAGTTATTTTGAGAAAGTGGAGGTAGATTAACTTTGCCTTTATAACAACACAAAGAAAATGCCTCAGTATTACGTAAAGTTACTTCAGTCAGAAAAGGTTTGGCACGACAAAAATGACAACTCATATTAAAAGAACCACAGGAAAACGAATCAAAATTAACCGGAATAACATTCAAAGCCCATTTAAAAGAATCAGTCAAAATTTCTAAAGGTGCAACACCATCAACAAACATTTCATTATGAAATGCATCAACATTCATTTCATTCACACCACTATTCAATTCATTATTTGCAACATTGATTTCATTAGCACTACGTAGATTTCTAACGCGACTTCTAGTATTTTCGCGAAGCGATCTAAAATCGACATTCGAGTGTCCCCGTCGTTGTCTTGGCATTTCGAAAAGAAAACGCGGAAAAAAACGTAAGTACTCACCGATAAATTGCACTCGAAATTCGCAGTTAACTGTTTGGAATGACAAAAATACAACTCAGATTCCGAGAACCATACGAAAACGAATAAAAATTACGCAGAATAACATTCAAAACACACTTAAATGAATCAATTAAAATTTATAAAGGCACTCGCCAAAAAACGAACGGCAGCGCCTTACACAATACAACTCAATAATACTATACACAAAAGAGTATAAATAATGCACGCACAAAGTGACCGAGTTTTTTTTATGTCAGTTATGCCGCCAAAAATCCACACAAACGCTTGTTTTTCTCTGTTCATTCGCTTCACTGAAACGGCATTTGTGTCAATCGTAGGCTACTCAGCTCTACGTTGATGCTCAAAAAAAATCAAATTTTCCAACGGCTTTTTAAAATCCGAAAAATTAAAATCGCTATAACTTTTTTATTCGTGAATCGATTTCGTTGAAATTCCTTATTACAAAACTATGCCATAAAAAGAACATTTTCTTAAAATTTAAACGAAATCGGTCCACGAACAAAAAAGCCTTAGCGTGTACAAACTTTTTGTTTGCCTATTAATATATAAGATAATAAAAATCAATAAATTTAGATGTCCCAGAAAATTGATCAGATATGTTTTTCCAAAATAAATTTCCCATCGATATGACGAAATCGCCGCTTTACATAGATTTGAAACCAGGCACCATCAAAAATGTATGTCCATATTTCCAATCGATTTCCTTGGGTAATATATATTCAATTAACAATCGAAGAAGCAAGGGTATTACATTGACACTGACCTTTAAACTGACCTCAGAAATTGATTAAAAAAGTTTATAAAAGTTCCTGAATAATTTATAAATTTTAAAACGTTTGGAACAAAATACACGAAAGGCCTTAACGAACAAAAGTTTCTAAAGTTTCTGAAGTAATGTTTTGAATGATATAGACGTGTTCATGTCTAAACACCAGGATATACAACCAATTAATAACAATTAAGAATTCATCTACGGTAATTACGTAAAATATAAAAATAGAACATATAACTCATTTACGTGGAATATTTTTATTCGATCCTTATTTATCGCTGGATATTCAGTCATGAGAAAAATTGTGTCCTTTTGTTATTTTATACCTAAAGGCAATTAATAACCATCAACCTATAAATAATTCAATCAATTGTTTGTCCCGGACCCCTGTCAGGAGCATACAACGCAAATACTGTCTTGGAGAATACGCCCGTTTCCGACTGGCACTTACCCATTTGTGTAGTATAATTCACGACATATAGAACAGGGGTTAAATCGTTTAGAATTTGATTATGAACGATTTTTTATATTTGGTAAAACAACTGGTTTCCCCAAAACAGATGGGGAATACTATATTTGCGGATGTAAAACATTAAAGGAGTTTGAATATTTTATAACTTTCCTGTGATTTGAAAGCAAGAGTTGCTGATAGCATGTTAAGTGGATTAAAATATATTGTAGTGCTGTGAAAGGGGGAAAAGAAACTTTACTTAAAATCTAGAGATGATGTTATCTGAAATAGTACTGGGTTTACAGTTAAAAATGATAGTAAAAAAAGGATAATAATAAAAAATAATTCCCCGAGAAAAAATAAAAGGTTGCCTTACAACGGGCGAACACCGGCCGTGTTTGAAACATAATCCTAGGACTTGTGTTGGGCATAAGAAGCATGTTTGTCGGACTGTACGGCAGTATATTTGTTGAGAAAAACATCATTTCCTTCACAGACCGACTTCTGGCGAACCTGGTTTTCTTATGCATTGATAACCTTTAAGTATGATAATCGAAAAGCCGATTGTACCTAATGAAAATTATCAATTTCCACACATCACACTCAGCAATTTATTGGTGCAGATTCTTTTTTTGGGCCAAATTTACCGTCTTATGCCCATTGTGTACAGCTCAGTACTCGGCCATTTAATTCTTTTGGACAAGTTTAGCCGTCGTTGGCCCGTATGTGCTCCCGTTAAAAATAGTTAAAAACTCTACGGCCATCGAGGTATATTTTTAAGCTGTAAGGCCGTCTTTTATTTTTACTTGGGTCATAAAAAAACATTGTAAATCTCAATTATAAACTCAGGTTGAACCCAACTCCAACGCGTAGACGCGGATCTAGTCGAATTATGATCGACTGCACTCGACTCAACTCTGGTACCTGGCTTGAGTTAAAGTAATGCATATAGGTGCGAGTTCTGTAGTTGGAAGTTAGTTGACAGCAGTATCTCTGTGCTTTGTTTGTGATTTATGCCGTGAGACGAAAATACAACTCAACTATTCAACTCATCATGTATACATACGTTTCGTAAATACCCTGTATGTTAGTGGATAGTGGAGATAGCTCTCTCTTTAGAACAGTTTTTCTACTTGTGTAACTGTGTCATCTGCAGTGCTAGGTTCAAAAACTTCCGTGTCTGTGTTACCGAGAGCTCACCATCTGGAGCCGCAGGTGGAGCAGCTGAAACCATTCCACTCTGCTTGAGGGGCAAAATATCTTTTTTGGCCTCAGAGTTATGGATGAGAAACCGTACCTTATGACGCCACTAGATTTCGCCAAAGGTGCTAGCGAGTCCTTTCTAATTACAAATGTAACCGCTCGGCCGTCACCTTTCGGATCCTGCAGTTTCGTAATCTTATACGATGATGACTGTAGCTGTGGGTTACTCAACCGAGTTACATCCAGAATAGCCTGAATCTCGGCTGGCTCCTCTGGGATCCAGGAACGCGCTCTTGGTCGACTCGGGATCTCATCCCTCATAACGACTTTGAGCCTGGCCATGCTTCCCCGATTCTGGATATGATTATTTATTTTATAGAGATCGATCGACCGTCGGGGTCCTGACCTCAATTTTCCACCATTTCTTAGCCCGAATGTCGCCATCTGGAGTGGTAGCACGTAAGTGGTTTCAATCGACCTCTTCATACAAAAAATTTTGTAACACCCCTGCTAGATCGCGTTCATCTATAACGGCGATCACGATCTAAGCTTTTAGCACTTGGCTATAGGTCCTAGTAGTAGGAGGAAGTAGATTGCTACTTTTCCTATTACGCTTATCCTCAGGGTAATTAGCTTCCTCAAGGAATCTCTACGCTTTGGTGTTGGGTTGCCAGTTTGCGAAGTATGCTCGCTGACGACCCGCGTCGCCCACCTTATTGAAGCTTGTTGCTTCTCGGTGATTTCATCCCTCGCAACTCCCTCGAATCGAGCAAGGATACTTAAATTAATTATTATTATAAAAAAATCCCTTGACTTTTACAACTTTTCCCTGACTTTCAGTATTTCCAGAAAAATCGTAGGCGGGCAGGAAGAAAGAATAACAAAGAAAATGTACTTTATTATTGGGTGCGGCTTGAATTTCTTGTAGTGTTGAGGTACAAAATATTCCAACCCACGAATATTACAAAAATTAAAACAAAATTTTCGTATCGGGTCTTTAATAGCAAAACGCTGATACTATTCGAGATACTGAAAAAGGGTATGGAAGCCTATATATTAACTTTCGTTTCTTTTATTTCCTCAATTCTGCCGGTACTAACTACGCAAAACTTAGCTGTTATCACTTTAAAGAAACTTTTTTTGTACATCTGGTACTTACTCATGCCCACTTTTCACCGCTTATTAATTATTGTTAGTAGCTATTACCTATTCCAACAAAACAATAAATAATGATTGTCAACAAAAACATTTATTCAAAAAAATACATTTATAAATTCCCTTGGTGTAGGAAATTCTAGATGATATTGTTTAAACATACATGAATACTTGTTTCTCTCATTCAATAACTTAACATCATTATAAGTAGTTGCCAAGAATATATAAATATCCTTTACTTTCGAGTGCGCTTCCAATTTCTTAAAATATTCTAAAGCTTCATTAATCATATCCATACAATCCGACAATCTCTTAATTTTCTCATCATTGTTTTGAGATGAAGCAATCAAACATTTCGCAAACAAGAATATCGTTTTAGCTCGATCATAGATTCCTCCGTTTGTTAAAATTATTTCCATGCAATCTTTAATAGTTTTTAGCGCTTTCTGAGGCATTTTCATGTACAGAAGAACATAAGCAAATATCATATTAATTATTGCTGCATCATATTCCAAGTATTTCTCTTTAGCAAATGCAAGTGCTTTATTTAAAATATCAACAACCTCAGCAGCGATATGTTCATTCGTTATCATACTATATGCAAGTAAAACCAGCCCTCGAACATATGTTAAGGAATCTAAATCATTTGCCTCTAGTAATTTGTCTAGCATTCTTCTTGCTATTGGTAAATTCCTTCTAGCAATATAGATAGAAGCTCTTTGTAAAATACTAGCGTTTTTATCAAAAACATACAATTGACAACACGCTTTCATGCCTTCTTGCCATTTGCATTTATGTATGCATTGTGTGATTGTTATGTAACAGTCACAAATCATCCAGTTTCTAGCTAAGGGATCGCGTCTAAAGCGGTCTTTTGCATGATATAGTACAGCTCCGCATAAAGTTATTTCTCCTTGTACGCTTAACCAAAGTGCTAGACAACACAAGACTTGGCAAATGCTTTCGCTATTTCCAATATCACCGAAAATCCAGGATTTATTAAGTTTTAGGAGTTGCTGGGAACATAAAGATGCAATTTCATTTTTACCATAAAGTGTCCATAGAGCTCCTCTTTCAGCTAATGTATTAGCTAACAGCTCCATCATTGAATTTCTGCAGTTTAGATCATCGCTGCGTAGTAATAGCTCAAATAACTCGGATGGTTTGCAGCCGTAAAGTGCAGCAATTTTTACAATAAATTGAATACTCAAAGAAAGCAGTGGAATCATGGCTAAATCTGACTGATCCGGAACACATTTCTCATTCGGTTTAATACTCCGGCTGTTTAAGATGCAGTACCATGTATTTGCCAATTCTAAGCAGTGTCTATCGCCACATTCCTGTGCCAGCATAATACTTTCCTTTAAGCTAGCAAGTGCCTCCTTGTCGTGCTTGAAATTTGTGTGCATTATTGATAAATTTAAGCTGGCATACTGGAAACCCTTAGTTTCGACAGGATTAAATGACTGCACAGGACTTCTATCAAATGATCTGTGTAATGCATCAAGAGAACTAAAAAAATCTCTAAGCCGTAAATGATTCATATAAGACAAAAAATGTGTTTGTGAGAAAAGCGGATTATCATTAATGATTTCATTCAGTTTCGACTGCAACTCGATTGGTGGCAAGGCTCTTAATTCATTTGTTTCTAGTAGGGCACTTTGTTGTGCTATAAATAACTCAGCCTGCTTTACTGACCACTTACTGTGGGTATTTCTATCCCGGTAAACAGTTTGCGTGTCTAACACCGATTCTTCAACACTGGAATTATTGTTTGGACAAATTGCTAATGCACGTACACCTTTCTCGTAGTACATGCTAATGCTTTTGTATAGCCCCATTATTTCTGGGAATGTCATGCGATCTAAAGTGACTGTAATCCGTCTGATGTACAAACCCACAATACCATATTGGCTAATGAAACTATTCTCAGAAAGCATTTTATCCATAACGTTCTGCATATCGAAAACATCGAATAAATTTTCAATACCTAATGTGTTCAAGTCGTTCATGCATTTTTCAAAGCCTTCCAAATGTGCCGGCTCAATTTTGTACTTCACTGATGTCAGCATATTGTGCAGGTCCTTGTAGGTCATATCTGGATATTGGATGAGCTTCAATATTAACATGCAGAACCTTCGTCTTGCTTGCGATGGATAAAGTGCTCCCATGTCGCTGGCAGATTGCTTGGCCTATATATGAATAAATTATAACTTCTTAATCGATTAATTAATGTTTAATTGGATATTTACCTTCAAGTAGTACTGGACCAAGAGGACAACTGCTATTTTGTGTGGTGTTAATACGTCAACTTTATGAGCATTAAAATTTGTTAAAACCGGGTCTAATGCGTCCAACTCCTTTCTGAGATCCATTGTTGTGTGTTTTATTTATGTTTATTAGAACGAAATTTGTGGAATATTGTTCAGCCGGCTGCCATCGCACAAGTTATTAGTGAACTGTCATTTGGGAAACGTAAACAGAAAAAAGCTTTGTTTTGTGGGTATGGAAGTTTTTCTGGAGCTTTTCACTTTAGTGTTTTGATAATCGATTTCCGCTTTTTAACAAAAAACCAGTAAAATGTAACGAAAAAATCTTGGATTCAAAATTTTAATGGTTTTATTTAGCTTGACCTCGTATATTTCTTTATTTGTTTGTTTCTTTATTTGGTTCAAATCTTGCGATAACTTTTTCCACTATTTATGCGTAACCGATTTTTATGAAACTTTGCACACACATTGAGTTCCCGTGACAATGCATTCTGACAATCTTGTACAAAAAATTAAGATGACGCTTCCAAGATGGCGAACAAATTTTGCCCAATGGGGCCCAATTCCATTGAAAATCGGTATGGGGGGTTTTTAGGGTCACAAATAACGCTTCTGTGTTCAAAAATTTGAAAATTCAAAATGGCGCTGGTATTATAGTTTGCATAACTAATCAATTCACCACAATTTTGTAAAAAGTAAAATCCAAAAATGACGAAATTAACACTAAAAGGAATACAATAATGACCAGGTTATTTCATTCGAATAATTTTTGATGTTTTGAATACATCAAAGTTAAGGTTTCTGTATTGGGCTGAGAACTGTGTGGCGTTTCGAATTTGCAATGTTATTCGAGCCATACTACGCAAAGCCTGCGCAAACAGACAGTTCCACAATCGAGTAGTTCTATTTATAAACGAACTACTTAACCGTAATGTGCGCGAAGAAGAGGGCTGTAGCGTCTTGGGGTGAGCCGAGTTGGCTAGTCTGGTGTTGCGGAAAAAGTTGCCGGAAGAATTGTCACTACCGCTGCAAACCTCGGGGCCTCGGTAGTCTAGGGGTAAGGCCTGACTACTATCCCAGAGGTCCCGGGTTCGAATCCCGGCCAGGGGCCAGCCCCACGGTCCTTCGCCTTTTCCCCTATCCCACCTACATAACTTTCCTTCTTTCTTCTTCCCTCTTTACATTCCTGATTCCTTCTGTCATAGCCTTCCTTAGCCTTTCCCCGCTCCACCAAAGCGCATGCCATCGGTTGGTTGATGAGATTCAACTCGTCTCAGGAGGCATAACACTCCAGCGAGTTGTTTCTCGATGCCCCGATGTCAAAGTCGCGATAGTAATGGTTGGGAGTAGGTGGACTAAAAAATATTGCGGGAAGGTTGTGGCAGTTCCTTCCTTCGACTAGAGCTGCTGTTCGACATTGCACTCTATAAGAAGAAAATAGATTGTCAACAGTATAAAGGAAGGGCCTTTCCTGAGACTCTAGTTTTTCACATAAAAAAAAACGAGAATACGATTCCATACGATTTTTTGATGTTGCCGGATTGTCTGGTACAGCGTCCGATACTCGTGCCTCGACATCGCTTCTTCTATGTCGGCCGCAACGTTATTCCAGTACGCTTCCCATTCCAATTGCCAGTTAAGTTGATGTTTAAGTGGATGGCGGAAAATGCTGTTCACGATCAATTACTGCGTGTCCGGTTCGATCAGCTCCTGAATGTGCATTGAAGTCCCCCGCGAGTATTATTATTTCGGTTCGAGGTATCATATCCAGCGTTTGTTGAAGGTTCGTTCTTGTACGAGTCCGTCCATGGGCCGGTTCGTGTATGGCGAACGACGATAATCGTACGAAAAAACATTGAAGTCGAAAAATTTGGTCGACGAAAATTTTAGTGTTCGCATAGGTCGAAAGAAAATTGTTCGTGTCATAATGAAAAAACTCGATAACCCAAGACCTTTCGAGTGCCTTTCGTCGGCTTCAGACGAAAATTTTCAATATTTCTATAATATATTATATTATACGCGAACCCGAGACGAAAAACAATTATTGCTGTCGACATACACGAACTGGCCCCTGGTCTCAATTGGCGTATAAATGGATACGATATAGGTCTTGATCGTTTCACCGATGGTTATAATCGCCAAACGCTCGGATATTGGTTGGAATGTGATAACGCTGCTGGCAGCCAGTCGATCGACTATAAACCCGACGCCGACCTCTCTTCTCCCACCACCGGAATAGTAAAGAGTGATCGTTTCGTCGATTGTTGGCGGGACGATCATCAATGTCCCGCATCCGGTAAGTCTTAGTTCCGATAGTACAGCAATTGATATTTTGCATTTCAATAATTCCATTGCTATGATTTCCTTTTGACCGACGTGGTGTCCTGTTCGTACATTCTACGCGACGAATTGAATTTTTATTTTCCACTTACCCACTTCTCACCAGCAGGGCAGGTCCCCATCGGCTGCCTGAATGCAGAAGCGTTATTTCGTGAATAGTTTGTTCGTGTATCCATACGGTTTCTTGGCTAGTTTCTTCGATTTCCCGATTCTGGTCAATTCAGCAAATCGACCACCCTAATCCTTTCACACCCTGAACTTGGGACCAGACGACGACGGAGTTACCATATCATTAGCGGGAGAGTATCGTATATGTGCTCAAGGCTATAACAGAAAGTGTCCTTGGTCATGTCTCCTTTCTCTTCTGTCTTTGCAGGTGCGTTCAAGATCGATAGGATAAAGAATTTTGTTCGAGAGTCGTATTGAACATAGTCGTTCACTTATTGTCTTGAATTCTATAATATTATGTATATTATGAACCCTACTCCTAAGTGATGCTCCGTTCCGCAGCGGAAGTTACCAAGACAATCCGTCTCCTATCCATCCAATCTCTTGTATCGCGAGTATTTCGATTTTGTAGCTTCATTTTGAATACATTCAACCAAAAAAATTGTAAATAAAAATTATAAAACAAACTTTATCCTTCATTCAACAGGGAGGAGTTTTAGCTTCTTCATCAATTGATGGAACAATTAATTTGTGGGACGTTTCAACTGGAGAAAAGACAGATACATTATATCAAGAAAATGGAGAAGCTATTCGCTCATGCTGCTTTAGGTATAAAAAATGATTTTCTGACATTCTAACAATAAATAATAAAAAATTTGCATCATTAGCCCTGATGGATCATTCATAGCTTCATCAGACGACAGCGGCGCAGTTTGCATATGGGGACAAGACAGAATTCTTATGAAGTCATACTATTTAATTTGAATCACAAATAATATACTTAATCATAAATATCTCAGGGTTTTACATTTTCATGAAGAAACAGTATACACAGTTGCCTTTTCATCCGATTCAAGTGTTCTTTTAACTGCCTGTAATCAGGGAAATGTTCGGTTAACATTAATAGACGCAACATGTGAGAGTAATATTTTAATTTTATTTTATTTTAAAATATACTTAAAGAACAATGTTAACACCTCTTTTTTTATTTCATTAGCAGATCAAAATAATTACGTTCATTGCGCTATCGATAATGCTCATGATTTGGGAGTTTTATCAGCTGACTTTTGTAAACTTATACATCGAGATCGTAAGTTAACCAAAAAGAATTTTGTTTTATATATGAGATATTTTGTTAATTAGAAATTATTTTGTAGCTTCTGATAGTGAAACTACTATACATACTGTTGCTACTTGTGGCACAGATCAATATATTAAATTATGGAGAATATATTGTAAAGAAAAAACGAAAGATAGTACAACAATTTCAAGATTAGTTCCTTCATCACCGCGAGAGCATATTTGCGGAAATTCAACAATATGCAATACATCTGTTATGAATGCTGAATGTGTATTGAATTTTCAAGCGCATGGATGTACTATAACGTGTGTTAGGTATGAATAGAAAATTTATTATATTTTTTTGCCTTTTTTACAAGAATCTGTTTATTTTATAGTAAATGTGTTGTTGTTGGGATGAATATAGGTTCACCTTAACAGCCTATAACAAGGAGTTGAGACGTTCCGAAAGGATTGTCTGGAGGAAACACTGTGAGTGCCTTCAGGCTCTACCAGAAGCATCTAGACTCCAAAAGCTACTTTACAAAGACTCCTTCAACGGAGTGGGCCTTCTCCAAAAGGAGGATGGCCTATACCTCTAACCATGAAGAAACCTTGAGACACCTGCTCAGAGAGCACTTTCCAGGGTCAATCTTCCAGACCGTTTATCCATTGGATGCTGGGTGCAGTCATAGGACCATCCCAGCCCGTTATTCCCGTTGTCTTTCTGGGAACATCTTCGACCATGACAAGGTTAAATGGGCAGTGGCCTCTTTTCAACCCTATAAATCCCAGGGAGAAGATGAAATTTTTCCGGCACTTCTTCAGAAGTGCCTTGATCTGATTCTTGACAACTTGGTCTGCCTGTTTAGAGCAAACTTCAACTAAGGGTACATTCCGACCATCTGGAGGAAAGTGGTGGTGGTTTTTATCCCCAAACAGGGCAACAGACCCCTAGAGGCGCCAAAATCTTGCAGACCTGGGAGTGGAATAAAATACCGCGGCTAGGTTGTGAGTTGTGACAGTTCCTTTCTTCACTTCTCTCTCTTCTCTCTATCTTCCGACTTGAGCTGCTGTTGGACATTTCAAAATAATAGATGGTCGACAGTACAAAGGGGCCTTCCCTAAGCCTCTAGTGTGTCACATAAAAAACAGACCTCTTAGCTTAGGTGCAAGCTGGAGCGCTCCCTTCCTCTACATAGCTCCCACTTCGCTTACTCTAAGGGTAAGTCAACAGAGGTTGCTTTACACCATCTGATCAGTAAAATCGAAAAAGCCTTCCTCGCTAAAGAAACTGCTTCATGTGCGTTGCTTGACATCGAAGGTGCTTTCGATAGCACTGGCTATGATTCTATCTCTAGAGCACTGGCTCTCAGAAATCCGGATCCTCACACGATTGAGGGGATAAATGCCATGTGTAATAGGTTAAATATTAATTCTAGTAAAAAAACACGAGCTAAGAACAATTATTATTTTATTGAAAAAAAAAAAAACAAATGCAAGCCAAGTCAAATCTAATAAATCCCACGTCCGTCGCCAACGCTTGCCTGCTAAATTCTGTCAGAGTTTTATTATTAATTTACAATTAACTCGGGTTACTATGTTTACAGTTCAGCCAATCTGCAATGACAGCGTCCTCGCTGTCCTCATTATCCTCGTAGCTCTCTTCATCCTCGTAGGATTGTTCGGTTTCGCTCTCATCCCCTGGGGGCAAGCTGCACCAGCGTTTTATCCTATCACTCGCAAATACTGATGAATACGTTCGTTGCGTTCGTTTATAATCTGGTAAATCTTCGATTACATGTCGGTCTTTATCCAAAACCTTTGTTACGATATATGGCCCCTTATAAGACGGCTCTAGTTTTCGCGACGTTCCGGTGCTTGCTGGTTCGTTTTCCACCAACACAAGATCTCCAGTGTCGTACTTCGTTGGCTGCCTATGTTGGTGATCAAATCTTTCTTTCCACTTCGCCCTTTTCTCATTAATAAGTTCCGCTACCGCACATTGGATTTGTGGAACATTTTCACGGATATCCTCTTCCTCAGCTTGAAGAACGAGTGTAATTTTATTCTGAAGTATACCCCTGGGATCATAGGCGAAAACTATCTCGTGTGGACTGCGTCCTGTTGTTTGATTCTTTATCGTATTGAGAGCCCATTGGATTTCCCTCAACCGCTCGTCCCATTTCTTATCTTCTCTGGTCATAGTGGTCAACATAGATATCAATGTCCGATTCACACGCTCCGCTTGTCCGTTGGCTCGCGGAGTTCTAACAGCTACCTTTATCTGTTGAATGTCGTTAGCTTGGCAATACGCTTGAAAGTTCTTTGATGAAAAAGCTGTTCCTCGGTCCGTAATTATTCTCGTAGGCATACCTACAATTCCGGTAATCTCATTCAAAGCTTTCAACACGGGCGCCGTTGCTGTATTTCTTACTGCTTTGACAATCACGTACTTCGCTAGCGAGTCGACGATGGTAAGTATGTGTATGTTACCCTTGCTGCTTCGTGGGAAAGGACCCGGATGGTCCAGGTGTACCAAGGTTAAATATTAATTCTAGTAAAAAAACACGAGCTAAGAACAATATTATTTTATTGAAAAAAAAAAAAAAAAACAAATGCAAGCCAAGTCAAATCTAATAAATCGCACGTCCGTCGCCAACGCTTGCTTGCTAAATTCTGTTAGAGTTTTATTATTAATTTACAATTAACTCTGTTTCTGGGTTACTATGTTTACACATGCTTGTAGATCGTGACATTTCTTCTACCCTAGGTGTCTCAAACTTTAGTGTTTAGGCTATTAGCTAAGGCTGCCCTCAAGGTGGAGTCTTATCTGAATCTGGTTTCGATGTTATCGGTTATGCAGATGATCTTGCCATCATTGCCTCTGGGAAGTTTGGCTTGATCATTACATAAGCAAATGTTTCTGCCCTATGTCCCATGAGGGACTAAACGAGTTTAAAGAAGAAGAAGAAGAAGAAGATTACATAGGTCATGAGAACAGCACTGCTAGAAGTTTCTGGCAATCAACCCAAATAAGGCTGTCCTGGTACTTTTCTCCAAACGGTACGAAGTGGATCTAGGTCCTATCCGTACCTAGGGTATCACAGTTAAGTGCTCAGACTCAGTCAAATGTTTGGTAGTAAATTTAGACAAGAGACTGAACTGAAATCCAACTTGACTGCGTCATCAGCAAATCTACAAAGGCTATATGGGCCTGCAAAGGGCTTCTGGGGTCTTACACCAAAAATGATGTGCTGGATATACAATACGATCGTTAAACCTGTGATGATTTATGCCGCTATAGTTTGGTGGCCTAAGACTAAACAGGTTACGTCGGATATGCGGATCTGTACCACAGCTGCAATGGAGGCAATCATTGATTTGGCCCCTTTGCACATCTTCATATGGAAATCCGCCGCCATATGTGCTTTGAGACTTTAAATCTCAGCCAACTGGCCCTATACGGTCAAAGGACACATGGACATCCTTAACAATATCCCAGACATTTCCATTTGCCGCGTATCCGACCATATGGTTAGTGAACTACGGTTCCAAAGGAAATTCAGAGCGACTATTCCGGATCGTTCTGAGTTGGAGAAACTTATTAATAATAATAATAATAATAGAGTTTCTCTTCTTATGAAGAAGGCGCACTACTCAGCTGGGCTGAGAAACATTTACCACGACCGTGGGCTCGGCTGAGACATGCAAACATCCTTCTTCTTGGGGATCCAAAACATCTCCACTGGTTTACTAATGGGTCAAAGATGGAGTGTGGCACAAGGGCTGGTATCGCAGGACTCAACACTAAGGTCTCGATTGCAATGGGTAAGTGGCCCTCTATTTTCCAGGCTGAAATACATGCCATTGCGACCTGCGCTAGGCGCTCAACCTTGAGAAAGGTCGGAAACGCGCCAACATTAAAATCGTTTCGGACAGTCAAGCTGCTATCAAAGCACTCTAAACTTAGAAGTTTTCTTCCAAAATAGTTGCAAGGTGTTTTGACGTACTCCAGAGCCTGACCAGAAGAAATGAGGTCTCGCTCTGCTGGGTCCCCGGACACTGGGGTATCTAGAGGAATGAGGATGCAGACAGCCTTGCGAGGGAGGGGTCTGAGACGTTGGCTCAGGGCCCAGAACCCTTCTATGGCATCTCTTGGTTCACCTTCAAGTCCCTGGTAGAGGAGTGGATTATGGGACTAAACCTAGCCTATTGGGAGTCAGTCCCAGGTCTTAGACCGGCTAAAGGTCTTATATGAGACCCTTTGCCTTAAAAGCACTATCACTTTAAACAGAGCGGACCTCTAAAGAAGGACTGCGGTATCACTTCCATAACCTAGGACTGTCTCAAGAGACAGAATGCCGACTCTGCATGGAAGGCGACGAGACTCCCATACATATTCTTTGCGCCCTGCTCTGATCTGGCTTAGAAGAAGGACGGTTATCAGAGAGTTTTTGAGCCCTGCTCGACTGCGGTTCAAATAAACACCTTCTTGCCTTCATCCGGAAGGCTGATAGTCTGTTCCGCTAGTGGGGTATGTACACAACAGGCCTAACTTGGCCACAGTGTTCACCATGTGAGTTGCCCCCTTACTCTTACGGATCTTACTTATGCAAAATAATATTACTTTCATAATTTTGCTACTATTAATCATAGCTTTATTTGAATTATTAATAACAAAAGTATATGTTTTCATAGATTCAACAAACGCGGAACAATGTTAATATCAACTAGCATAGATAAAACAATTAAAATATGGGATTTACAAGGGAATTGCCTTAATACATTAGCAGAACACCTTCGATATGTCAATTGTGTCGCAATTAATGGAGATTCAACAATCATAGCATCAGGATCGAACGATCGCAGCGTTCTAATATGGGACTTAACTGGAACATTAACATTAGACTCACACATCGCCGGATTAAGATCATTAGTATTTAATTTAGCATCTAGTCAAATTGAAATACCACTTGATCTGATTTGTCCAATAACTCATGAAATAATGACAAATCCCGTAATTGCTGAAGATGGCTTCACATATGAAAGATCGGCAATAGTTGAATGGTTCGATAGAGGTAAAATAACATCACCGATGACAAATGAGGAATTGAAAACATTAGATGTAAGCGATAATGATACATTAAAAGAGAAAATTGAAGACTTTCTAAAATCATTGGATTTTGATTCTTTTAATGTTGCAGAAGATGATACACAAGATAATTGAAAGGAATTTTTTTTATTGTGTTTTTATAACTAAATTTTTTTATATATATGAAAAAAACATAATTGTAACATTTATTACAAAGTTATAATAATTATAAAGAAATCTCCCTTTTTGCAATATTTTGCCTCAACTATTTAAATGTGTTTTGTGGTTATTTGTACACTATTTTTCTTTATACGTTGTTTTTACATAAATAAATTACAAATTTCTTGATATTTTTTGTGATGAGTTTTTGAGTTTATTTCAAGAGAGAGGTTTATGCCAATTTGAGCGAAGACATCAATTTCAGTTCGATCATCTAAGTCAGCATATTATGTGTTCAAGGGGCTGCGTTTAACCCTACAATTTGCTTCCATGGCATTTGGGTACCTCGGTACTGCACTGAAATCGCCGTCGCGTCACGGATATGGGTGGATAGACTATCGATCGATCGGTCGAGAGATCTAGTAGAGATCTCGGTTATGGTTCCCACCGCTAAGGGATTACAAGAATTGTCCTTGCGCCCACCTACTTTTCGGGAGATGCAGATATAGTGCCGCTCCAGCAGGTTCAAGAACTGATTGAGTTCTGTCGCAAGACGAACCGGCAATTCGTCATCAGGTGTGATGCAAGTGCTCACCGCTCCATCTAGGGGAGTACCGATGTAAACGAAAGGGTGAGTGTGTTCTAGAATTTCTTTTCTTGTTATGAATAACATAGATATTGCAAATAGGGGATGCAAAGCCACTTTTATCACTGCTAGTAAAAAGGAGGTGCTCTAGACTGTCGGATCATCTGCACATTAGATGTGACATTGTGTACCTCCCGCATATATGCGCCTCTTCTTTTGTGCCTCCCACATATCCTAAGAAAACCAACTGGTCTAAGGCCGCTATTACATTAGGATGCCATGGCAGCGCAGCCAGCAACGTAACTATGGCTACATCAAATTTTACAAGTTGCCAAATGCAGCGGCCAATGTGAGATGCCAATGTCAGATGTTATTTTTAAAATGGTAATCGAAGAAATAATGTTGTTGTATTTGCGTCGCAAAAAGGCATTAAAAAAAAGGAATAAAAGGCGCTATTGGGTACACCCTTTTTTAGCTAATCGTGCTGACAGTGGCGTGTTCCAAAAATTGTATGATGATCTCAGAACACACCCCGACAAATGCTTTAATTATATGAGGATGTCTTTGAGGTCCTTCGAAGAACTGCTATCATTGTGGAGAAATGCCTTGACAAAACAGGATACCATCTTCAGGAAACCTATTAGTCCAGAGGAGAAGTTATTGGTCTGAATATTCCCCTGAGGAACTATCCCAAATCGCTGGTCTGCTTTGCACTTCTAAAATAATTCTTTCCGTAGCGAAAAGTTCCATTGCAACACAACAATAAACCCAAATAAAATACGGAAAGTGACAGCTAATCGGAGTAACAAAATTCACCGGCGACGTAACCAAATAGATCTGGGATGTGTGAACGTTATGGCCACGCTTCCATTCTGGATACGTGGCCAGGCCGTCGCCAGGTCTAATACTCATAATGCAAATGTACATATTCCAGATGGCTACGTTGCTGGCTACGCTGCCATGGCATCCTAATGTAATAGCGGCCTTAGTTTCAGGGGTTTGTATCCTTGAAATCAGACCTGCTTGCTGTTTTTATCAGCTCAGTGTATGAACTGGAGAATGCGTCCACGCAGCTTACTGGTGCTAATCTCTTCCTACCATGACAACAACACTGTCTCTTCCTTTCAGCCGTCGCGTAAAGTGCCCTGGTGTAACGACAGGTTAGCTGCAATGCGTAAAGATGTTAGGAGATTGTTCAAAAGGGCAAAACATACCGGGAATTGGGATGAATATAGGTTCACCCTAACAGCCTACAACAAGGAGTTGAGACGTTCCAAAAGGATTGCCTGGACGAAACACTGTTAGAGCCTTCAGACTCTAGACTCCAAAAGTTACTTTCCAAAGACTACTCTAACGGAGTGGCTCTTCTCAAAAAGGAGTATGGCTCCAACACCTCTAACCATGGTACCTGCTCAGCGAGCACTTTCCAGAGTCAATCCTCCAGACTACTTATCCATTGGATGCTGGGTGTAGTCATAGGACCATCCCGGACCGTTACTCCAGGAGTCTTTTTGGGAACATCTTCGACCGTGACAAGGATAAATCGACAGTGTCCTCTTTTCAAGTTTGTTATGACAATATTGCTTTAAATCCTCGGCTATTCAGGTCGGCAAGAAGTTCGTCGATCACGATAGACCATAAGAGGGGTGATATGATGTCTCCTTGAGGACAGCCTTTACGGTAATCGATTCACCATTTACCTCAGCAGTTATTAATCTGCTGCTGAGAAGCGATGTGATCCATCTCGAAGTGGGGATGAATGCCTTTTTTTACTGCTGCTTTATTGATCGCATCGAAGATGACGTTGTCAAACGCATCCTCAATATCTGCAAAGGTGCAGAGAGATTTTTTTTTGGCCCGGAGGGACTTCTGAATATCTCTCACTAGCACATCCTCCCGGCCAGTAGGCAAATTGCAGTGAAGTGGCTCCGCTATATAGTAAGACCGTCTCTAATATGCCTGTCTAGAACTTTCTCCATTGTTTTCAGGAGAAAGGAGGAGAGGCTGATGGGTTTTTGCTTCCCTATATGATAGTATAAAATTTCACTCCCTCCAAAAATATAAGAGAATTCTCTCCAGTTCGTATTTACAATCTCACCACGTCTCGATTTAAATTGGATATTTTACTGCGGCAAATGAAGTAAGAAATGTCTCCCCACTTCGTATTTTATAATCGCACGATACACGCTCATATCCCAGTAGTACATTATTTTTGAACCGGGACATTTAAAAAAGTTGAGGCCTTAGTACAATTTACTATCGTGTACGGGACAAATGTACTGCCTCTTGTAAGTCCGGCTTAACTCTACTCCCAACACTGGAATAACTTTACATCTTCTCCTCTTTTCCCTCAGGGGTTGTCCAGCATACACTCAGAGTTATCAGGGGTATATACGAAGATCCACCATTAGGTTGCTACAATCCCCATCAGTCGATAAACACTCAGTTACTAAAGAAGACAGTTTTTCCTATAGTAAGTGCATAGCAGGCGAATGAAGAAAGCTTCTGTTAAACTCGCATCTTTCATGAGAATATTAAACTGAAAATGTCACTTTTATATCTTTTCATTTTTACTTTATTAAGCGAATTTGTAACAATGAATTTCGCTGAAACTAAACTTTGTGATCCAGAGATTTGCAATATGGGTGGCGAGTGTATAATGGTAGATAACGTTACAACATGCCACTGCATAGAAGCATTCTATAAAGGCGACAATTGTTCTGAAGCAGTGTCTCTTTGTACAGAACAGAAACCATGTAAAGCTGGAGCTTGCAACGAAGTACTCGGTGGTTACTACTGCGAATGTCCATTTGGATATGCGGGACAAAAGTGTGATCAAATTGTTAAACATTATGTTAAAGTGCATCTGCTGTACAATCAAGTCGTTTATATCAATGAAGATTACGATTATCTGCTTATAGTAGGAGATTTCGGAAAAGAAGAGATCCTGTTTGAATTTAATACAACCGATCGTCCTATTGATGCTAGATGGTATGTACCAAAGGAAGGACCGAAGAATTTTAAATACAGCAAAAATTTACGGGCATTAGCCAAATCGTACAAAGTTAGAGGAGTTGATACCTTGCCCTTCAATAAAGGATATTATGTTCATTATAGAGTAGCTTTCAATAGAATTGGTCATTTTTCATTAACGATAAGAATTATAAGTTCGGCAAACAAATTCAGGGCATTTGAGTTTGAATATAAAATATTTTCTGTTGGTCGCTACAATCTGTGTTATCCGGAGGTTTACTTTGAATTTTGCCAAAATCCTGATACTCCATATTTCGTAATGATGCATAAATACAACAAAATCAGTCCTGTTATCAAGAAAACATGCAGTAATTCATCTAATTTTGAATATAAATGGAGTGTTATGAACTATTTCAAAACAAGTATGAAATACAATTGGTATTTAACCAAATTTTTAATAATTTCCAATTTAGGAACTTTGCTTGAGTTTAAGGATCAAAAAACCCGGCAGCTTACAATATCGCCATTTACTTTAGATTTCAATGATATTGATGAAAAATTCAAATCAATTTACACATTGAATCTAGAATTGACTGAATATATGTCCGATGGGAAACATGCAAAGGCTTATGGAATGGTGAAATTGAGGTAATCTGGCTTAATTTTCATTTTGATAATGTTTTTTAATATTTTCAGTGCTATGTAAAGACTTTATGGAATCCACCCGTGGCTGTTATTATGGGTGGTCATTTTAGACAGACATTCGTGAGAGGTAGAACTACTTTGGATGCTTCACAAAGCTTAGATATTTTTGCTAAGAAATATAGCAAACGACTGAAATATATTTGGAATTGTTCAAGTGTTGTTAGTAACAAATATTGTAGGAGCAATAAGCAAGGTAAGTCTTTTTTTTAAGTATTGTATTTTTGTACTCGGAAAAAATGTAGTTGCATTGTTAAGCTGCCCCATGGTGTAGAACTGCATGTAACTTGAATAATATCTTTTTGGGTCCATACTCCAGTCAAAATACGGGTTTGGTTGTACTTAAAGTTGCGAATACCAGATTTGCTCTAGTATAGGTTTTTTGGGTCGCTGAACACGAAAATCGGGGTCATTTGGTTCGGAAATGGGCGGAACACCCCTAAATTTGCAAAAACTACCCCCAAAAGGGGGTATTTTTGATGTATTCGCGTTCTGAGTCTATAGATTTGGCCAAGAATTGGTTTCCAAGGGTTTTTTGGGTCGCTAATTAAGAATCTTGATGATTTTTTTTAGGTTACATTAATATTTAACCCTTTAATTACGTAAAACTACCCCCGAAAAGGGGTGTTTTCGCTATTTTCGCACTTTTTGCGACCAAATTAGGTCCATAGGGGTTTTTTGGGTCGCTGATAACGAATTTTAGGGATTTTTTAATGAAAAATTAATATTTCACCCTTAAATTAGCTAAAACTACCCCCAAAAAGGGTGTCTTTGCTATATTCAAACTTTCTGCGTTCAGATTAGGTGCAAAGGGTTTTTTGGGTCGCTAATCAAAATGAGCATCCCATGTCTTGATTCAATATATCAGCATCTTCAGTGCTGTGGATAGTGACAATCGGCTCTAGAATTGAACTTTCCAATTCTGCAACGTTTTCAAAAAGACCATTTTCCTCTAAGTCTAAAGTATCAACACAATTTTCGCAGCTCTGTCCCTTACATGATTTGCAGAAGACACTGCACTTTAACCCTAATTTTCTGCAGCCGCATTTTTTCATGCAACCTTTTTTGCAACCACATGAAAATTTTTTCAAAAATGTTTCTGGAATTAATGGGCGTGTTGTAAAAATAGGCTCTAAAATGTTATCCTTTCCCACTTTCCATCCCCATTCTAAAGGGTTTAAATCATTGTTCAGGGACCAGTTTTGACACTGAAGATACACTCTTTTTGTATGTTCCAGTACAGCATAATCTGTTGGAGGAAGCTTGCGAACATCCAAATCACCAAATAAATTTTTAAAAACATTTAGCCTTATCATGTTATATCCTTCGGGAGTAGTTGGTTCTTGCCCATATAATTTTGTAACAATTTCTAAAGCTATTTTCCATAATTCTTCTATATTTGCTTCAGGGTTCAAGCCAGTGGTGGTGTTACAGTAAGTAAATACTAAATAAATTGGGGGAAATATTAATTTTTTATTAAAAAATCACAAAAATTATTGATTAGCGACCCAAAAAACCCTTTGCACCTAATCTGAACGCAGAAAGTTTGAATATAGCAGACACCCTTTTTGGGGTAGTTTTAGCTAATTTAAGGGTGAAATATTAATTTTTCATTAAAAAATCCCTAAAATTCGTTATCAGCGACCCAAAAAAACCCTATGGACCTAATCTGGTCGCAAAAAGTGCGAAAATAGCGAAAACACCCCTTTTCGGGGGTAGTTTTACGTAATTAAAGGGTTAAATATTAATGTAACCTAAAAAAATCATCAAGATTCTTAATTAGCGACCCAAAAAACCCTTGGAAACCAATTCTTGGCCAAATCTATAGACTCAGAACGCGAATACATCAAAAATACCCCCTTTTGGGGGTAGTTTTTGCAAATTTAGGGGTGTTCCGCCCATTTCCGAACCAAATGACCCCGATTTTCGTGTTCAGCGAGCCAAAAAACCTATACTAGAGCAAATCTGGTATTCGTAACTTTAAGTACAACCCCCCCCCCCCGTATTTTGACTGGAGTACCAGTTGATTTTCAAATTGTGGAATTCTATTAAGAGCTGCAGTGGGTGTGTGTACTTTGTACGCGCATTAGAGGTTAAGGCCCAATTACAATGACCGGATCAGAGCGGAACTGAATCGGATTGAACTGTCAAAGTGGTTTTCCAAGCATGCGTTTTCCATTTAACCGATTACAATGACCGGATTCAAACGCATTTGATCGCATCTGTGCCGGATTCGTTTTAGTTTGTTTAGAAATCGCCGGATTGAGCTGTCAAAATTTTGGTAAACAAACGCTGGGAAAGTTTAAGGTGTTGTTTGGCTTGGTTTTCTATGTTGTTAAAAATGTTTTCGGATGAGCAATTAATCACAGAAGTGAAAGATTATGAAATATTGTAAGCCAAAGAGTGGATATAAAGTGACGTTTAAACGCGGACTGATCCGTTCATTGTAATCAGTGCAGTTTCCTATCCGTTCTGATGCGTTCTTTTGACATTTCAATCCGCGTAGATCCGGTCATTGTAATTGGGCCTTTATACTTCTTTGGCGTGATTTTAAGACTAATTTTTGATTTGCTTACAATTTATTGGAATTTTTTTCTTTTTATTTTTATTTCGTGCGTTAGAAGTTGGACGAATCGTGATGCCGACACGTTCCAGCCTGTCGGTTATACCAGATTCCAACCCCAGCTAAAATTACCTACTAGTCGACTCATTAGGCCTAACTACAATGCTCTTAACATGGGCTTATGATGCCTCATCATCAAAGCCTCTAAGTCTGGCTAATTTTCGGTCAAAACGTAATGAATGTTAAGCCTTATATGCGTCGCCAGCTGGATCAGCTTTTATGTACCTGATAATACTGCTGGCATTTTAAGCCCTACTCTCTTCCTTTTGGTTTCTTTCTACCTTAGCTATTGTTTGAGCACATTTAGCTTCTCCTCCACTCTATTCCATAGATTACACAATCGTACCATTATAGTCTATGACGTTAATTGCTCTTAGCCGTGCCTTTAGCTGTCGGTTACAGCGCAATAGTTTGCTCGTCTAATCTCCGGCATTTCAAAAGGAAATGGTATATGTTGTGTCCTCTAACACATTTAGGAATGCCGGGCATTGCATGGACTCATCTTGTCCGAAACGATAAAGGTATGCCCTGGAACACACATGTCTACTTAAGAACTTTGCGAGGATCGTAACTCCATGCTCTCTCGTGACCCATCCCTCCACGTTTGTTATGAGCCTGTGGGTTCATCGACCGAGGGTAAACTCATTCTACTTCCTTTGCCACTACTTAAATAAACGTCACTTCTAAATTATGGTCACTTCCCTAGCTTCTTTTTCTAGTAGTTACTCAATTAAATTGAGCGGGTTGGGGTAATTGAAATATAATACGGAGTTTCGGACAAATACAACATCAATGGTGGTGCCGTGTCGTGTTTTTGAAATCAATCGATCATTATTCGTGGTTAGAATTACATGACTTGGAGAAAGTTAATAGGTGGATCCGAATCTTCGCCTCTGCCAAGAAGTTCTCCGCAGTCTTTTGTGTATGGCTATAATACTTATTTCAAAAATTAGATTTTTGATTTTCCGTAATGTATACTGCTATCACAACTTGAGAATTCAGACTGTTTCACAGAGCTAACCTCTTAACCGTTCAAAATTGACGTTCCTCAAGGCTTCTTCCATGGTCTAAGCACGCATCAACAAAATAAAAGATTACATAGATAATTGGAACATAGAAATTAATCAGGGGTAAAGTGTAATAACGTGCTTCAAGGATCCATCAGGTAAAGGACATAGAAACGCGCGGCGGACATAGAAAGGACAATCCTGACATTTATGCTACTGACTTCGTAAACTAGTTATGCACCCGAATGAATTGCTAAGAAAAATAGCCAGTGAAGGAAACTCACGCAAAACAAAATATAAATGAATAGTAAACTTGAAACACACAAAAACATCAGCCTACGGGCGATCTAGAAATGAAATACATATGCTGGTAAAATAGCTCTGACAAAATAATGTAAGTCGGCGAAACAAAAATAACAGCGCAGGCAGTTTGGCGTGGCCAATTTGTTTGTGCGCATGAAGAATTGGAGTTGAAATGCTTGCCCTCTATTGCCTCCATCCCTTTACCTATATCGTCCATACTGCGCCTTCTCGGAGAGAGTTTTCGGACCGATAGGTGATGAGTTTGCGCCAGGATGGCGAGTACTTCAGCTTGAAAAACAATGGGGGTAATGCCCAGAGCCATGGATATTTTACTCCTTGGGCCATAAACACCTAGTCCTGTCCCTTTATGGGGTTTGGACCCGTGTAACAAAAGGCCGTGCTTCTTCTAGTCAAGAGTGGCAGGAATGGTATCGGACAAAGATCGGATCGATAAATGATGCAGAAGATCTCCTGCCTTAAAGGACAATAGCTCCCGTAGGCTCAGTGCCCCACCAGAGCCTCCTTTTTCACTACTAGGTGTAGCGGACGCAGGCTCAGTAGGTCTTCCTGGCAGTCGGCCAGGTGCTTTGAGCCCATGTAATACCAAGACAGGCTAGTCTTTGCACCCTGGCCAGCTTAATCAACTAGCACCTTTTGTTTGGTTTTGACCCACCATGCGATGGGTGCATACGTGACCATGAGCCTTACGGACCTCGTATATAGCCAAAGAGTAAGAATGGTGATAGGACGCCCTCTTAAGGAAGGACAACCTTTAGCAGCCATTATTGTAACGGATTAATCATTCATCTCAGCAGTTGGCTGTTGATCCGTCGCATGTCTTGAATTTGAGGCTTAAGTCTGCGGCGCGTGGATTTCTATAGTTTGGTTTTTGTTTGTTTGTATGGCGATTGTGCCATATTTCAACTGAATCGCCACTTTTTTGACGTGACAACGTCTTATAAATCGGTTATACCGGAGCGCGTGGACGGAGAATGTCCCGAAACGGTGTGTGGTGGGCGTGGCCTATGCGCATGTGTGAGTAAGCGACGCCGGCTCCGCCGTATATTGGAAATAAAAAATACTGAATAAATAATCACACTGTTATTGTTACATTTGAGAATAAATAAAAATAAAAATACTGCAAAATTATATGTATATTGTGTTTATTATATATTGCATAACGAATAACCAACATGGTAGGTGTCACGGGATAATCGCCCGGGGCACCGGTTTTTTTTACTCAAACGACTTGTCACGAAACACGACTAGCACAGGGACCTCAGTAAATTCTTTATGAATGTTGTCCTAAATTCGCCAGTTACAAATCGTTGCTATTTGTGTCCTCGTATACGGTCCTTGCACAAGATTGTCCATTGTCCCTGCTTGTACACGTTGGATTTGCGGGTCACGATAGCGATGTCCGGACATCTTTTCACTGAAAATATTGGGTATACTCGGAAGCCTAAAGCTTAAGCAGGTAAAACTGGAATATTTCGACTCGAAACCGTGACAGAAGGTGGAAGCAGTTGTTAGGTAGACTAAGATGGGATCCCAGTTGTAGTAATTCAGTAGGTTTAGAAGCAAGCTCATTTTTTCTCTCTGAAACCACTAGTTTTTTTTACATATTTCTATATTGTTGTAATTTTAAAAATTCAAATGACATACCTTATAAATGTTTTCCTTACAGGCCCAAAATACTTAATACCGCCAAACAGCTTATTATTGGGAAACCCTTACAACTTCTCCGTTACAATTAGAGATACAAAAAGGACATACTTGAATCATAGCACCTGGCAAGTAATTACACCAGTAAATGAACAAATTCTCGACATAAATATAAAATGTATAAGAAATTGTCTGAAAGAACAATTTGATAGTCACGAAATCTTTCATGTGATTGGCGAATGTTTAAATTGCAACAACAGCATCGATTCAATTGTATACAGCTGGATTGATAAAAACAATCAGAATATCCTAAGTAATAGCTCTAGATTAATTTTAAGCAGTCAAGATTTAACTGGAAGGGAAGTTCTTGAATTAAGTTTAATAGTTACGGATAGCAGTAACAGAACTGGTTTCTGTACAAAATCATTTTATAAATTAAAATTACCATATGAAGGTACATGTTTAGTTAATCCAACACAAGGTGAAGAATTTTATACAATTTTTAACATATCATGTCAAAATTATCATTATAATGAAGAAAACTTCATTTATTATAAATTTTATGATGGTGCGAAATTAATAACAAAAACACCGTACAATTCAATTATGACACGATTAAGTGAAACATTTGACAGGTTTTCAGCAGTTCGTGTTGAAATTTGTACCAGAGATGATTTTTGCAGCATTTTTATAATGAATGTTTCGTTAAGTTCGCATGTCAAATCGACTAGTTTCGATGAATTTTTAACATTTTTAAATTCAAATCAAATGGAAAATATTAATTATTATTTTAATCGTGATGATTTTGAAAGTGGAAGCATTTTAGCGAATATTATTCTTAAGAATATGAATAAAATTAATAATATTAATGAGAGAAGAATAATACAGAAGAATATATTTGATGTAATATCAAAAATGACGGTGACAAGCGGTAATATTTTACCAATGTTAAGTTGTTATGTAAATGCTATTCATAGTATGGAGGTAGATTTTTATAATTTAAATTATATTGAGAATTTTGTTGATAAAATTGCTTTAACAATGCAAATTTTAAAGAATCATCCGGAACAAATTGATTATTTACAATATACAAATATAATTGAAAATAATTTAAATATTATTGAGAAGTTATTTCATAAGAATCATACACTTTCACTGTCAACAAATATTGATAATAATGATTTTGACGAATCATATCCAGATTATGGTGTATTTGATTATGAATTAATTGATTTTATAAATAATTGGAATGAAATAACGAAAAATATCGAGATAATATTACAAAATCTTGGAATAATTGCGATAAATTACTTTGAACCATATGAAAATGGTATGGAAATTAAAAGAAATTTAATAGATTTTAAATATTTTGTTATTAATAACGAAATTTCAGAAGAATTAGTATTAAATGGTTCATTAATTAAAATTCATATTCCATCTGAAACATATTCAGAAATATCACAAATATTAAATAATCCAAATGAAATTGGTATACAAATATTACAAATGACAGAATTGAATCCATTTTGGTGGTGTCCAGAACAAATTGAAATTAAATCAAATATTATATCTTTATCATTATTTAGTGATAAAATAAAGAATATTAATTTAAGTGGATTAAGTTTAAATGATAAGTATTATGATATTTATTTTAATATTGCTGAAGAAACAAGTTTGACTGGACAAACTGTTTCAATGCCAACAAGTTTGACTGGATCAACTATTTCAATGCCAACAAGTTTGACTGGATCAACTAGTTCAATGTCAACAAGTTTGACTGGATCAACTGTTTCAATGCCAACAAGTTTGACTGGATCAACTGTTTCAATGCCAACAAGTTTGACTGGATCAACTATTTCAATGCCATTAGACGTTGGAACAAACTCAACAAATTTATCAAGTACTACAGAAAACATTAACAAAAACGGTTATTTATGTTTAGAAAATACAATGGTTATATATGATTGTAAAATTAAAAGAAACGCAATGTTTATATATAAATTTACAAAACTAGATGATGATATAAGAATAATAATCAAAATTGGTATAAAACCGACATATTCAATGATAACAAAAGACAGTATGATTGTTTCAAAATCATTAAAGCAACAAAATTTTCCAGTAATCAACAATGAAAGCATTGATTCAATTGCATACATTGCTATATCATCCAACAATACAATATCTAATACTACAAAAATTAATTTTTCATTTCAAACAACATCATATTCATGTAAATCATGGAATTTCGAAACAAGCCGCTGGTCAACAGAATACTGTATTGTTGCTGCCGATACAAATGCTTCGACAATACATTGCAAATGCAATCACATGTCAAATGTAAATGCCGAAGCATTTCCATTACCAAATGAAATAATTTTACCTAGAAGTATGGGTGAAGCATTAAGTGAAAATTCAACATTTTTCATTCTAGGCATGATAATTTTAATAACATTTATTCTACTTATGATATGGGCATGGAAAATGGATAGAACTGATTATGGTGATATCCTTATTAGCAATTACAATCCAATTAATCGTTATGAATATGTTGTAACAGTAGCAACCGGAAATTATCCATTTGCTGGAACAACAGCATGTGTATCGATACAATTAAATGGCACAAAAGGAAATAGTGATACATATAAACTATATCGTCATGGATATAAAGGTTTATTTCGACGAAATACAATAATATCATTTACATTATACACCGCCGAACAATTAGGTAATATAAGAAGTATTACACTATCGCATGACAATACTGGTCGTTATCCATCATGGCATTGTTCAATGGTACGTGTTAAGGATGTTAAACAATTAAGAGAATATATATTTCTAGTTGAAAAATGGTTGTCATATATTTATAATGATACAATAACAATAACAGTTCATTTAGCAACAAAACGAGATTTAACAAATATGACATTTTTATTTCGGGAATATTTTACAGCATCGTTATCACAATGTATTCTATGGAGATTAATATATAATTCACATACAAAAGAATTGATTAATCGAAAAGAGAAAGTTATGATAATATTTACTGGTAAAGTGGCGGTTGCATTGACTAGTGCATTCTTTTATGGTAAAAGTAGTTTGTATAATATTGAAGAGGAAGAGGATTACTATGGGAAATATATTGCTACGGCTAGATTTATTCTGATTACAACGATATCAGCGTTTATATCAATGGCTGTTTCTTTTATTTTGATTGGGATATTTGAGCAGTCAAGAAGTCATCCGTTTGTTGAATATAAATTAGTGTTTGCTCGTTGAATTTATATTGATTATTTAATAAATACATTTTTTTTAAAATATTCAAACATATTCATTGGTAAAATAATTTATTTCAGCAAATTTGGTTATGTCAAATGTCATGAATGTACATCTCACATTTAGCCGATGACGTCCAGGTCATCAACGCTTGGCTTGGTCGGACACCTTGGCTTCTGTTGCGACCACCTCGGGTTCCTTGATGGACAAATTTAAAGGTGGCAATTGGCTTTAGACTAGATTGATGACATTTACTCGGGGATCCTAAATCCTGTCGCCACCTCTTCCTGTACTTATAACCTCTCGGCTTCTCTTCATCCTATCTATCTATGTGCCCCTTAATCCCTCGTGGGACATAGGGCGGAAACAGTTGCCCTCCAGCGGACTCTGTTTTGCGCGACAGCTCTTAGCTCTGACCAGGATCTCCCAGTAGTTGCGGCCTCTGCTAGTAGGGTTCTCCTCCACGTTGTTCTAGGTCTTCCAACTCGACGGGATCCTTGCGGGTTCCAGTCAAGGGCCTGTTTGGCTAGATTTTCGTTATCGCGTCGCAAGGTGTGGCCAACCCAATTCCATTTCCTTCGCCTGATTTGGTCGTCTATCCTTTCTTGGCCGGCACGGCGCCATAGCTCTTCATTTGAAATTCTATCTTGCCAGCGGATTTTTAGGATACGACGTAGGCATCTGTTTATGAAGACTTGTAGGCGCCCTGTGATAAATTGGGTGACTTTCCATGTTTCGCAACCGTATAAAAGAACTGCCTTAACGTTGGAGTTGAACAGCCGCAATTTGGTGTTGGTTGAGATCTCCGTTGATCTCCATATGCGGAACAAGCATGCATATGCGCTTCGTGCTTTATTTATTCTGGAACTGACGTCTTCTTCTGCACCACCATTTTCGGTAATAATACTACCGAGGTAGCAGAATTTATCTACCAGTTCCACGTCACGGTTATTCAGCGCAGTTCGTTCAAGTGTGTTTGCATTTATCCGCATTTCTTTGGTTTTATTCGGATTCAGCCTTAAGCCTGCTCGACTACTTTCTGTTGCCAAATTGTTTAACATGTTTTTTAGCTCCTGATGTCTGTGGGCCAGCAAACAGATATCATCTGCGTAGTCGAGGTCCTTAAGGCGATCTAGCAAACCCCACTGTATGCCGCCTGTTCTACTATCTAGAGCGCCAACAAGAATGTCATTTATTACGATAAGAAATAGTAATGGGGATAGTAAGCATCCTATACTGGATGACATTAAAAGAAGTACGAAGCGTGTTCGGGCTAATATTGAATCGCTGTCTACAGCAGTGGCTCAGAATCTCAATACACTCAACTCTCTGTTTACAAAATTTGAAAGCGTCTTCGACGGGAAAAACTCCCCCTCTACGGCGGTAGTATCTGATAGTAGTACCTGCAGGTAGGGGAGCAACTTCTTTCCTCACCCGGCTTCACGGCTGCTTCTCCTTCGGAGAGTGTTATTCTCCAACAGGCTGCCAGCAATCAAATTCGGTCCGCGAGGTCTTAGGGCGCGTCGCAAAAGTCGTAGGAATGGTCGAAGTCGCCAAGCCACCATTCGGGAAGGTGCCACCCACTGACATATAGTAATGCACTGCTAAATGAGCAAAATCCCATACAAAGAAATGGCACCAAAAACTATTCCTGCCTCGCTCCCACGTTAAATTCCAATAAACTGTAATCGTCAGCGCATGTCAGCGATATAAACATAATTAGAAAAAAATAGACAGGTATAGTTTTCGTTCTTCTGTCTCACTCTTGAGCTATTTTGAAAACTTCGTTAAACAGGGGAAGTAACCGCCACGGTTTTGGAATAAATACATTTATTTAATGAAAAAACTGCTAATAAATAAAAATGAGTGATGGAAATTTGTTTCCGTTAATTATAACAAACATCTTATCCCTTGTTTTCTCCTAAATTCGAAGAAATTTTTTTTGTTTGCATGAAAAAGGTTTTCCATTTCTGGAGAAAAATGGTGCCATTCAGCATCGTCAATCAGCAGTCCATTACTATATGTCAGTGGTGCCACCTTAAATTCTTCATCCCATGTTCTAATGGCAGAGTCGACCCCTACGTCGGTCTTGATATCACCCTCTTCCCCTCCAATAGTTGATGTTCCCCCCCACTGAAGCTACAGATCCTCTGGACCTCGCACCCCCTTGGTTACCGAACCAAAGACCTCGGCATATCTTCATCTCGCGATTCTCTCCTGAAAATAAGGCGGAGACTATGCACTGGCCCTCGATTCGCCCGTTGTGAGCACTTTGGTATTTTGGGCATTGATTTTTAACCCGTATGACTGGGCGATGCGGGAAATGTCGTATAAGATGTCCGTTGCTTCGTCATCCGTGTCGGCGAAGACGGCGCTATCGTTGGCGAACGTTAAGTCGGTTACGAAGTTGTTGTCGTATCGAACTCCGAGTCGTCCATCGAATGCTTCACGCATAATTGAGTCGATGACAAAGCTGAAGAGAAGTGGCGAAGCGACGTCTCCCTGTCGGATACCCGTTTGAATCGGGAACTCCTCGGATAAGTCGCTTCGAATACGAGCCATGCGGTTGAGCCATCGCACGACGCTTGGCGAAGTTGGTTGAAGACTCTCCACAAGCTGCTCCAATCGATGCAATCGAAAGCGGATGAAAACGACGACAGTTCGTTTGCGGCAATGAATTCTTTCTTCCATTAGCTGAATGAGAGCAAATATTTGATCAATGCATCCTCCATGTGGTCTAAATCCCGCTTTTTCTTTCCGGGTCGTTTGCTTTCGATGATTGTTGTAAATACTTTGCTTTGGGGCACGATCCGAATGCCATATGTGTGTTATGAGGACATAAAGTTGTTGTGATAAGACATCATATTCGGCCTTGAACATCTCGGCGGTTACTTCGTTTATTCCCGGCACTTTTCCATTTTTCAGTAATTTTATTGCTATCTTCAGCACGATAATTGTCGGTTCGATATCAAGAAACTGATTCGTCGGCTGTTCGAAAATCGGCTGTTCGGGTGCTGGACCTTGCGGCGGATCGAGGTTGTACAGCTGGTGGGAGAATTCTTTCTCTCCACCGCTGCAGGCGTCCATGGGCAGAAGTCAGAAAAGTTGCATCCGATTTTTTGATGTTGTCGTTTGTTGATGTTGTTTTGCCGCTTATTCGCCAGATTGTCTGGTACAGCGTCCTGTACTCGTGCCTGGACGCCGCTTCTTCCATGTCGGATGGCGGAAAATGCTGTTGTCAACGATCAAGTTGTTTGACGATGCGAATGAAAGCAGGCGTAAGCCGTTGTCCGAATTTGCCCATGGTTCCTTCTCAGCCGGTTCGATCTGCTCCTGAATGTGCATTGAAGTCCCCCGCGAGTATTATTAATTCGGTTCGAGGTATCATATTCAGCGTCTGTTGGAGCTGATCGTAAAATTCGTCCTTGTTCGGGTCCATGCTGGTTTTCGTTGGCGCATAAACGGATACGATATGGGTGTTGATCGTTCCACCGATGGTTATAACCGCCAAACTCTCGGATAACGGTTGGAATGGGATAACGCTGGTGGTAGCCCGTCGATCCGCCTTATACCCGACGCCGGCCTCTCGTCCCTCACCACCGGAATAGTAAAGCATGATCGTTTCGTCGATTGTTGGCGGGAGGATCGTCAATGTCCCGGATCCGGTAAGCCGTAGTTCCGATAGCGCATCAACTGATATTTTGCACTTCACAATTCCATTGCTATGATTTCCTTTTGACCGACGTGATGTCCTGTCCGTACATTCCACGAGGCGAATTTAAATTCCATTTTCGGTGTTCGGCCAGTAACCCCCTGCACACCAGCATCCCTGGTCCCCAGTGCTGGCGCATCGGCTGCCCCGGATGCAGTAGCATTAGTTCGTGAATAGTTAGTTCGTGTATCCATGCGGTTTCTTGCCTAGATTCTATCATAGTGCATCGGGCGCATGAAACCCAAGCACCGGCCCTAGTTCAACTGCTATGGCTTATAAATAGGGTGTAGTACAAAAGATCAAGTAAGTATCCGTGGTACTTATGAACCTTGTACCTCACTAAAGAAGAAGAAGAATATGGAAAACTTTTACATGAAATTATATATTAATTAAAGAAAATTATTTTAAGAAATATTTACCTGGAAAAGTTAGTGTGTACTGCACCTAGTTCTGGGAGAAGTAAATTTTTTTTAAGTTAGTTAAATTATTCTAAATTCAATTAAAAAATGTGAAAAATTATGCATTTTGTTGTCTTTCGAATAGTACATAAAGAGAGCAATTCCATGACAGTGAACTAATACCCTACTGTCGACGGATAGCTCTCTTTATTTTCATATTCGCTTCTATGAACAAGCTATGGGAAAAATCTGTGATATAGAAAAAAAAATAAATAAATATAAAATTTAATACTGAAAATAAAAATAAAAAAATAAATTGCTACTTAACTTAGATTTTTTTTGTATAACAAGAACATTGACTGATTAGAGAAAGAGTCTTACATGGTTGCATACCTATAAGAAAAAAACGTTTCCACTTTGAAAAAAAAAAAATAAAAAAAAAAATATGTTTTTTTTTTCTCTCAAGTACTATTAAAACACTTATGATATCGATAACTAATGAACACGTAATATGATTTCGCTGTGAACAAGGAAATTCGTTATCGTTTTGCCCCTTTTCGATAAAAACGAATTTTATTATTTCATTAACGTTTTTATCAGCTTCATGTTCAGACTTGTCTTGTGATTGCGTCACTAGATGAAATTGTCGCCTTCCTTCCGATTTCTGGAGAAATAAAAAACATATATTAGGTATTATGTAGTGTCTATTTTCAAGGTATTAAAAAAGAAAAGGCTAGTCATGTCCAGTGAAATTCTGTGTAGTCGTTAAGGATCAATTTACTTCGTCGCCCCGTCATTACAGAAAAATAAAAGCAAGATATCGTGTTACGAGCTGTTCATTTGGAATTAGTTCCCAACTTAACGACAGAGAGTTGCTTATCGGCCTTGCGACGTTTCTTTGCTCGACTAGGTGTTCCCAAGTGTCTTATGTCTGCTAACGCTCGCACCTTTAAGCGAGCTGCCTTAGACTTGCGTCAATTGGGACCTATACTGAACTCCAGAGAATGCAATGGAGTGGAAATTTATTGTGGAGAGAGCTGCTTAGTGGGCCGCTTTTGGGAATGCATTGTTAAATTGGTGAAGGACAACTTGATGACTATTGGCAGAGCAGTACTAACGGCAGAACTACTGCAAACGAACTTGGTGGAAGTGGAATCTACTATCAACTCTAGACCTTTGACTTTCTGCAGCGAAGACCCTATAGATCTCTCTAAACTGACTCCAAGCCATTTTCCCACCCATTCAACGGCTCAGAACCACACATCATACTGAGCGTAAGTTTCCTTCTCAGCTGGAAGTTGGTGAGGTTATCATCGTGTATGATCAACTGTCACCTAGACTTTTCTGGAAACTTGGGGTGGTAGTCAACATTTTCCCAGGACGCGATGGCAAGATACGTTCCTGCGAAGTGCGCCTTTCAAATGGTATGATTCTTTGAAGATCGATTCTATACCTTTACCCTCTTGATGGAATGGATGATGGATGTGGAAAATTATTCGGGCATGTCACTCCCTATGTGCCAGCCTTTACCATCTTCGTAGAGGAAATTTTAGATCCTAATCCATCTACGTACTCTCGTTGCATCAACCTTCATATTTTAGTCAGTTCGTCCTTTAGCGTGCGCTTATAATAAATCCTTTAATTTTGAACTCACATATTTTCATTTATGCATAATTTAGTCTTTTTTAGTAACTCAATTTTTAAGTTTTTACGACATTAAGCATAGGCTTCTGCGACTGTTTCACGATATCCTACATGAGCGCAAACTTGCATACCTCAACCAGTTTGTGCAGCTTTCGCAATTCCTCAGACATAATAGTTCAATAATTGTTTTTCTTCGCAGCACAGCTTTGGAACTCTTTCCCTAAATTATATTAAACTAAATTTGAATCACCCAATATATCACTCCGGCCCGCGAATCATAAAGCATTTTCAAAGTTGCACGCGATACCATTTGGGTTGGCCACCCATGCTCTAGATATTTCTAAAGTTTTTGCCCGTCTATGGCACCCTGCTCTGTTGCCTAACCTCCAAGCTATTTTGGTATCGACTCAGTTCTAAGGAGCTTTCTTTGTGGCTGTTAAATAAAGGTAGTATTGGATAGCTTCGAATCGAATTCCCACACCATCTCGGGCGGAGTTCCTCAAGGATCAGTTCTTTCACCAACTCTTTTCACGTCAGTGCTACATTCTATATTCGGCCCGCAAGTATAATTCTTTTTTCTGGGTTGGCGCCACCAAAACCGCATTAGTCTGGCTGGACAAGGTGCAAAGACGCGCCATCCAAATCATCGGAGATGACAGCCTTTGCACCTCCATTGACTCTCTCAGCCACAGCAATGTATCAGTATTGTCAAAGTTGTATCGCTGATGAGGTCTGGATAAATGGAGTTAGTTGGCTATTGCGTAGAACTGGGTGGTATTTTAAAGGGGTTTCATATTCTCCTTTAAATCTGCAGTGGTTGTAGATTGCTCTGTGAACAGCACCGGCCCTGGGGCAGAGCGAGTGGAGCGGCCAGGTGGTAAGGGGCGCCAAAATGAATGCGAAAAACAATTTCGAGCAAAAAATTAACTTTTGATGGCACTTTTGAGGGCGTTGTTTACAGCTAGCCAAGTCTATGTACTCTGCAATATGACTCGAGCACGCCACACAAGCAGGGAGCACTGACTCCAAGACCGATCGTATATGGCCTTAGACCACATCCTGCTCGAAGTCCATGGAGTAGGCTGAATGCGACGCATCGAAACTCGATAAAAACCGCAATCGTAAAGTGTAAACAATCTTGCTAAAGTTATGAATGGTACTTCGTGAATGTTCTACTAACGATGGACTTCGGATACCAGGCGAACTTCGGTTCGAATTAGCCTTCCAATGGTAATACGGCGCTCTGCTATGGGCGACCGTCCTTTCTCGCCCAGCTCGTGGTATCAATATAGAAATACCTAAAAAAACTTTTGAAGATGGAGCACTTCTTAATGCTCCAAACATTTCTGGAGTTCACACAGCTCCAAAAAAAAACGATCTACAAGGCCAGTTAGATATTTTTGGATCCACGAATCAAGGTGTCAAATATAGTCCCAGGACAGTTTTCGGGATTCTTTTTCAGAGATGGCAGTCTGAGCCAGTAAACCCAGGGATGGAGTACGTTGAGATCATTGAAGAGATCTCCTTAGATCTCCTGCGGAAGTAAGGGCACCTAATCGGAGAGGCGACTCGAAAAATTGACCGCTTTCAGAAGACGGAGTGGTGCAGCCCGAAAACGTTTTACGCAAAATTTGGAAGCTGACTACTCCCGTGTAGAGGCTGGTAGGGTCTGCGTGGCCCACGAGGAAGAAAGGGATACCGATTTTCTTAATAAGAAGAGGGTTAGATCTTCTGGATGTTCTCCAGGGCATAATAACCCGGCGAAAAGGGTGAAGGCTTTGACCATACGGTGTGAAAAACCTTCAGAAAAGTCGGAAGCGGCGACTAACAATTTAGAGACTCTCCTGGTAATGAAACAACTAGTTACCGTGCAAGCCAGTCTTCTGGAGGTGATAGTCGAATTGGCTCATGGCTCAGAACAGCCCAGGTCCCTAGGAGTCGATGCGCTCATTATGATAGGCCGCCTGAAGCCCTGGAAGGAGCAAGTCCTGTTGCTGTATCCGGGACCAAGCTTTTTGTAATCGGGTACTATCCGCTAGCAACAGAAGACCCATTTGGCCCATGTTGAAAAGGCTGGAGGTCCAAAAGAAGACCCTAAGGGTGTAAGAGTGGAGAATACTCCACAAAGTGCCCCGCATAAAATTCATAGAGATGACGTTGTCAGGATGGTGAACACTGAAATTTTAGGCTGATTGTAGGAGAAGCCTTATTTAACGAGAAGATGACTCTCCCCACCATCTCAAGCATACTGGCTGGGGCAAGCCCTAATGCTCAACCATGCAATACAAACAACCAAATAGCATATAAAGAAGGTGGCGCTGTTGGCGAAACGTCGGGGAAGCAACTCTGAGAAAATATGCTTCCTCTATTGCCCTCTATCTCAGTGGACAATAAGAATGTAATGGCTGACCCATCTCTTAACATCCTAGGCGTAACCTTATCTTCTGATCTGCGATGGAATAATCATATATTCCAAATCGCCAAACAAGCTTCCCAATGCCTGGGTTTCCTCAAGAGATGCAAATTCCTTCTTCGGCCAACTGCTCTGGCTACAATCTATAAGTCCTTCATTCGGCCCCGCCTTGAATACAACTCGTATATCTGGGCGGGTGCCCCAAAAACCACCTTGGCTTGGCTGGACAAGGTGCATAACCGCGCCATCAAACTCATTGGCGATAGCACCCTTTGCTCCTCCATCGACCCTTTAAGCCATCGCAGGAATGTAGCAGCCCTTAGCAAATTTTACCGCTATTACCATAGCGACTGTTCCACTGAAATCAGAAACCTCATGCCTACACGGCAAATTTTTTCCCGCAACACAAGACTAGCCAACTCGGCTCACCCGCATACGCTACAGCCCTCCTCTTCGCGCACATTACGTTTTAGTAGTTCGTTTATAAATAGAACAACTCGATTGTGGAACTCCCTTCCGCAGTCGGTGTTTCCGAACTCATATAATATCTTAGAGTTTAAACGCAAGGCTCATCGACATCTACTCACGCACCCTCCAGACCCCTAACCTATCCTTTCTCCTCTATCCTTCAAATCAAGCTTACTACTAGACACTGACCATGACTTGAACGACATGACAGACATGTAGTACAAAGGGTGATTCCTAAGCTTGTATTTACCACATAAAAAAAAAAAAAAAAAAAAGTTGTACTACTATAGATCCCTAATTCAGCGAGAAACACCTGGATCGCCTCTGTTCCGAAGTTGTTGAAAGCATCCTGTAAGTCCAGGAAGGCTGTTAAGTGGCCTGTTTTTTTTCTAAGCAAGATTCTACAGTAGAAACTAATACATGCAGTGTGGTGACCACCTACTATCCTTAGAAATATGAAGGCTTGGAATACCTCTATTATGGAGATTCGAGTTTATGGTACTAGGGATTTTCGGAGCCCAGGATTGTGCTGGAAATAGTTAGGGAAATGCAGCCAACACCGAAAAACATCCTGGGTGATTAAACAGCATTAGCGGGCTTGTTTTGTTAAGTCATCAATCAATCGCAAAACAAATCCTGATTGGACAAGGCAGCTGCGGCGTTTTCGTAGGTGCAATTGGTGAATTTGCACCGAATGAAATTGGACGGCTCGCAATTTCAGAAAAAAAAGGTTTTTCCATGCACTAATTTTCATTTATTAAAAGAACTCCACAAAATGTTTGTGTCGTTTTCCATTGTCATTCACTGCGATCAAAAAATGAACAGAAATGATGGGGCCGCAATATTGCATACTGCACCGGGCGCAAAAAAGCCAAACGCCGGCCCTGTTTATACCAATGAGGGCTCGTCTATAAAGTACGATGCAATTTTCATGAAAATTCTTGTGTAGTTTTGCGAAATGAAAATTGCTAATAAAATATTACCGTCGTGCATCACAGTTTAATAAAAAACGAGAACTTCAGAAAAACATGAAAAATTTTATTCCACGCATTAAATTTGTTTAATATATCCGCCATGACAAAAACAAAAAAAAAAAAGTGTAACGATGGCAAATGTGGCTTTGTTGGCATAATGAATAACAATTAAAAAAAATTCAAACAGTCATAAGCTTAAAACTCCTTATCTTTCCCCACAAAGCTCCACAAAGATAATAACGCAAAAACCTCCACTAAAATAGAAGAAAAATCCCATAAAACCCCAACCAGCGACTGACTACATGAGACTTTCGAACTTAGCAAAAAAAAAATAAAAATAATACTCAAACACAGAAATCACGTGGAAAGGTAAAACCGATAAATGGAGTAAATTCGTTTTTCGCTAATTATCACCTGAAGAAGCTCGGAGTCTAGAAGAGCGACGGATGATACGAAAACTCCCAACTGGGGGTCGGTTGTCATGAAAAATTTATGCATTTTACAACTTCCTTCATGAATTTCATTTTTCATAAATATTTTTTATTTTGTGGAGGTAACCTTGCCTACCTCTATCTACCTGTTTTCGCGTCAACAAGCGGCCGTTATATTCATGGAGATTTTTCACTAAGCAATCATCACATTCAATACTGCATACGGGGGGGCGATAGGTGTTGACTATACACCGCACAACGCAATCCAGCTACCGGTCTATTTGGTTAGCTTGTTACCAGGTTTCTGTGTGCGCATACAATCGCTTTTGAAATGTGACGGCGTCGTATTGGCATTTCATGTAGAGCTTAAACGTACCTAATTTCTAGCTAAAACAATGATTCCAGAATCTTTCAAGGTATATTTTTATACAGAGCAAACAGACACCAGAGAGACAGAACAGGGAAGTTACCTTCGAATTGTTGCTGATTAGAAATTGTTTTTTTTTGCGTTATAGATCGTGGTGATCACACTCATAGAGATCATGTTAAAAATTTTTATACTCCTCTTACCTTTAACCCATATTTAACAAAACCCACATTTAGTAGGAAGATGATTTGCATGCAGATGATTTCATCCCGTCTAAAGATGATTTCAGGTCAACTGGTCTAAATCACCGCCAACTCTGCCGTTGTCTGGTCCCAGGTCCAGGGTGTGGAAGGATGAAGGTGGCACTGGACGAAATAATCCTACTGCATCCGGGGCAGTTGATGCGCCAGCACTGGGGACCAGGCATGCTGGTGAGAAGTGGCTTACTGGTCGAAGACCCAAATTAGTCACACCGACAATGGAAGTTCAATTCGCCGCATGGAATGTGCGAACAGGGTATCAGTTGCTGTGCTATCGGAACTACGATTTACCGGATCTGGGACACTGACGATCGTCCCGCCAACAACCGACGAAATGATGACGCTTCACTATTCCGCTGATGAAAGACGATAGGCCGGCATCGGGTTTATGGACGATCGACGGGCTGCCAGCAGCTTTATCGCCTTCCAACCGATATCCAAGAGTTTGGCGGTTGCAACTATCGGTGGAACGATCAAGATCCATATCGTATCCGTTTATCCGCCAACCGAGACCAGCACGGACAAGAACGAATTTTACGATCAGCTTCAAAAGACACTGGATACGATACCTCGAACCGAATCAATCATACTCGCGGAGGACTTCATCAGCTTCAACATGGAGGAACAGATCGAACCGGCTGGGAAGGAAAGATAGGCAAATTCGGACAAGGAGTAATTAACGACAACGGCTTACGTCTGCTTTCATTCGCAGCGTCAAACAATTTCATCGTTGGCAAAAGCATTTTCCGCCATCCACTCAAACACCAAATCACCTGGCGAAATCCATCCGGTAACGATTAGGCGGTGCTTGACGTTTTGATCAACGCAAGATTCCGATCGACACTGAAAGACGTACGTGCAATGCGTGGGCCTGACTGTGGATCGGACTATGATCTCATTCGAACGAAATTACAGATGCGATTACATAGAACGAAGAAAACGGCGCCACCAGCAGCCAAGAAGAGTTGGGCGTGCTTACGGGACCCGGCCATTGGGTAAGAGTTTCAAATGGAATTATCTAACAAATTTGCAACGTTCGCAATACCGGAGGATATCGATATAGAGAAAAGCAAT
Organism: Thereva unica; assembly: GCA_949987705.1. Lineage (NCBI taxonomy): Eukaryota > Metazoa > Arthropoda > Insecta > Diptera > Therevidae > Thereva > Thereva unica. The sequence goes on from OX465281.1 coordinate 247,535,488, forward strand.
TGTCGGAGTTTATTGTGGGATGTGCAATGGAGTTGTGTCCACCTATCCGTAAACGGACGTAGCCATGGACCTCGAACAGTTGTCTGGACCTCATCGATCAGCGGAAACGAATGAAGCACGTCGACTTTGAGTTCGACGATTGAACAAAGAAGTTCGACAGAAAATGAAATCGGAAAGGGAAGCGTACTGGAATAACGTTGCGGCCGACATGGAAGAAGCGGTGTCGAGGCACGAGTACCGGACGCTGTACCAGACAATCCGCCGGTTAGGCAGCAAAGCAACTTCAAATAGACGACAACATCAAAAAATCTGATGGAACTTTCGTTACCTCCGCCCAGAGAGAGAATTCTTCTTCGTCGGCAAAGTATTTACGAAGATCATATCTACAATCGAAGCTATAGAAACATCGAGAGCAAACGAGGCGGAAAGAACAAGCGGGATTATGACCATATCGAGGATGCAAGTACGAATATTTGGCTCTCCGTCTGCTAATGGACGAAAGAATTCGTTGCAGCAAACGAACTGTCGTCATTTTCATCGATTTCAAATCTGCTTTTGATTGCATAGATTGGAACTTGTGGAGAGTCTTGGAAACCGAGCAGGTGCCATTGAAAGTCATCCAACTTCTTCAAGCGTTGCTCGATGGCTCCCGCGTCGCCCGTCAAAATCAATGCGAAAAATACCAAAGTGCTCACAACGAACGGATCGAAAGCCAATGTTCACCTTGATGGGACCCAAATCGAACAGGTTTCGATGTTTGATTGAAGAAAAGAAAGTGGTATCGGCGTCCAAGCTTCACAGCCGCATCAGCCAGGCAACAGCAACATTCGCCTCGCTCAAGTGGTGCATTTGGAAACGAACAAATATTAGCATCAAAAGAAAGGACACCTTCTTTAGGAATCTGAAACGTGAACACTGCTCAACCAGGACGTCAAGAAGCTCGAGGTCTTCCAAATGCGGTGCTTGAGGCAGATTCTTGGTGTCTCACTACTCGATCGCCTTAGAAACGACACAGTGGGACAAATATGCGATCGGCAGACACTGATCGAAGAAAAATGCAAAAAAGTCGACTACGGTGGTTTGGACATGTTTGTCGAATGGATGATAACCGCTTGCCACTTAAACTTCTTTCGCAAGACTGTCCCACGCAGACTGGAGAATTTAGTGATCGGCATCGAAGAAAACCTGGCTAAAGAAAATCGATGGCGACTTAAAGAATCAACAGTTATCAGTTATCGAGACTCGAAACGTCGGCAAAAATCGTCGAGGATGGAATCGAATAGTGAATGAAGTTCGATACTCAGCGGCACCGACAGCGGCGAATCCGTTGCGGGGACGTCCCGCTACCGGCTGCTTAATTCTGTCAGTCAATGACCTGCATAGAAAGGAGCAGAATCCAAGGCCAGGAGTCGGGATAACCCTGTTACCAGGTATGTCTTATACCAAGACTGGGGAGCATGTTGCCAGATGTAGTATTCCATACAGCATCTTCTGCTGCAGCTGTTGCAGTATCCGAATGTATCTTTTGAAGTAGTCTGACTTATGGCTAGAATCAGGAAACAGTGCAGTCCGGGGATCACCCAAAACAAAAAGAAACACAAAAATATTATTGAAATGTACATGGCATAATCGATTTGACGATTTTAGTAACCAGATCAGAAAGTATTTTTTATGAAGTCCGCTTAAGAAAGGAAGAGTAAAAGTTTAGCAACTGAGTAAGCTAACTTCACCTGGTCGCAGGGCCCAACTTCAAGATCTCGATTAGGGAATCCAATCCCGCGAATGCGGTATCCCGCACTATTTTTGCGGGATCAGTAGTGCGGGACTAGACGTGCAGGATCCGCGGGAAAATTTTAAACATTAGTCCAAAATTTGGCAAAAGCTTGCGGAAAAATTAGGAAGTACAAATGATATTTGTATACATTCGATTCCATCAGTATAACCAGCAAAATTCCACTCCGTTCGCTCTCCGCTTCGTTGCTTTCCGTTGCGTCCAGTAAAATTGAGGCTTTGCACTCCACGAAGTATTTAAATTCATTAGTTGAAGACATCTGCCTACTAAGCAATACAGCTTTAACTCAAAATCGTCTCTAAATATATTTATGTGTGTGTATCCGAACGTGATCAATTACTGAGTTTCCATGCAGAGTTTGTCCTGGATTAAGTCAGAGTAAGCGCCAATGGAAACGGGGGTTGGGTAAAGTTTCGTTAAATCCAAAAAAAACTCGACGAAGCACGTCGCCTTAAACCGGGTTTTGCATATGGTTTTGTTTAAGTGCGTTTGCTGCACATAATATCAACGGAGACACGATGTAAAATTATTTATCTGTCTCATCAACCCAGAACGGTCATGGAGTTAACTTGATGGGAAAAGCTTTCTGTAAACTTAACGAATACTCTACTCCTGTTCATGGAACAACATTAAATGTCAAGTTACTTTATAAAATCCATTTTTTGCAGTTCCGCAAATCACGCGAATCCGTTGAATTGTTGACCTCGATTCCGCAGACTTGCGGGATTGAGATTTTGATGCGGGATTGGATTCCCTAGTCTCGATTGCAATGGGTAAGTGGCCCTCGGTTTCCAGACTGAAATACATGCCATTGCGACCTGCACTAGCCTCAACCTTGAGAAAGGTTTGAAAGGCGTCAACATTAAAATATTTTCTGACAGCCAAGATACCATCAAGGCACTCTCAACGTGGAAGTTTAGTAGCAGAGCCTGACCAGAAGAAATGAGTTCTCCTTACCAGAAGAAATGAGGTCTCGCTCTGCTGAGTCCCCGGACACTGGGGTATCGATGAGAATGAGGCTGCAGACAGCCTCGCGAAGGAGGGTTTCGAGACGTTGCTCCAGGGCCCAAAACCCTTCTGTGACATCTATTGATTCACCTCCAAGTCCCTGGTAGCGGAGTGGATTATTTTTTTTATGTGACAGACCAGAGGCTTAGGGAAAGTCCCTTTGTACTGTCGACAATCTATTTTTTAGTATAGAGTGAATGTCGTACAGCAGCTCTAGCCGGAAGATAAAGAGAAGAGAAGGAAGTAACTGTCACAACCTAGCCGCGATATTTTTATTCCACCTACACACAGCCATTTCGCGACTCTGACATCGGGGCGTCGAGAACAACTCGCTGGAGTGTTATGCCTCCTGAAACGAGTTGAATTTCATCAACCAACCGATGGCATGCGCTTGGTGGAGCGGGGAAGGACTAGGGAAGGCTATGACAGGAGGAATCAGGAATGTAAAGAGGGAAGAAGAAAGAAGGAAAGTTAGGTGGGAAAAGGCGAAGGACCGTGGCGCCGCCGGGATTCGACCCCGGGACCTCTGGGATAGCAGTCAGGCGCCTTACCCCTAGACTACCGAGGACTAAACCTAATCTATTGCTGCCTACCCTGCTGGTGGGTTATCTCACTGACCATGTAGGACTTCGGTATCACCTCCACGACCTATAGTCTAGCCAGTCAGACAAGCTTTAATAGACAGAAGAGATCTTAAACTTGATTTAAAACAAAAATCGAGGAGGTGTTATGAAGTGCATTTTTAAAGAATTTATAACATAAGGTCTGTCAGAAGCTAGTTAACAAAAATTGTCAGACAGACAAATTTTTTCAAAAATGGTTCATTATTTACTTACAAATTGTATAAATTTCAAACAGGTGTTTTGGAAAAAAAAATCATTGTTTTTTAACAATATTCATAAAAAATAACAATTAACAAATTTTTACTAGTCTGGCGGGCGTTACATGTTTTTTACATGGGAGCTTAGACTACTAGGATTGTCTCAAGAGACAGAATTCCGACCCTGTATGGAAGGTGACGAGACTTCCACACATATTCTTTGTGAATGTCCTGCTTTGTTCTGGCTTAGAAGAAGAACTTTTATCAGAGAGCTTATGAGCCCTGCTCAAGTCCGGTCTTCCTCAATTAAATATCTTCTTGCCTTATTCCGAAAGGCTGATAGTCTGTTCCACTAGTGAGTTACATACACAATAGGCCTAACTTCGACGCAGCGTTCACCATGTGTTTTGCCCCTCACTCGTTAAAAAAAAGCTAACTTCACGGGGGATTTTTTCTTTCTTTTTTTGAACAAAACAGACAGAAATCGTTATCATCATTTTCATATCATTGTACTCCACCGATTAATTTATAAGATTAGAATTCTTTTTTTTTGTTCTCTCTTTACCGGCATAAAAATTTTTATATAATAATTTTACTAAAAAAAATCCTTATCACACTTAAAAATTAGTTTGATAAATATAATAATAATAACTAGTTGAAAAAAAAACACTCTTCTAGTAACTTATCACTTCAAAAAATTCTAATTTGCAAAAACTTTATTACATTTCTCGAGTATAATATTGAAACACTATAAACACGTGACCGCGATCGATTCCCCCAGCAACGTCCTTAATCCATTGATTGTGTTAAATTGATTGTAAAAACGGCGGAGAGGGAAAAAATATAAGATGGATGATTGTAATAAAATAAATATATAGATAAGAGATATTCAACAATATTTGAAAACCAAAAAAAGGCAAAATGAAAATCACATGATGTTAATAAATTATAAGCTGTGTTTTCCATACCAGCATAAAACCATGTTTTTTTTTTGGTTCTACGAAAATATCCTTGGAGATAAAAAAAAACAAATTATACCACAAAATAAATATCCACTTTTAGATGTTTTAAAAATGTCGTCTTACCCACATTTTTTCATATTTGAAATAATTATGATAAAAAAAATAAAAATTAATACGTAATCAATTTATCGAAAATATAATTTCAAATTAATATTAAAAAAAAAATGTTTTATCACTAATTCACCACATGCTTATATTATTTTTTTTTTAGTTTCTACATAGTAAATAACCACAATTTTAAGGTTGTTTCTGAAATGGGCTCCACAAGACTAAAGAATTTCTTTATATACCCACCCGTTGATTTTACAGCCAACCTGTAGATGTATATTATGGGAGCTTGCTAAGTGCGATATATATAGTATGTTTTTTTTTTTCAAATTGTTGTAACTGTGGAAAGATGGAGATAAGCTCGCGCAAAGATAGCGCCATATAGCGTAATGCAGGTACAATATACCTATATGTACATATATATGTATATATGTTAAAAAAAGTTACTCAAATATCGCACAGGTACAGAAGAACAGGCGCAGTGTGATAAAAGATAAGAACAGAAAACGCGACGGTACCATGCCATATTTATACTGTAAATGTATTCGCTTAAAGCTTTGAAAGACAGGTGAGTAAATGATCTACACTTGTCATAAACCAAACATTAATAATCTTCTAGCAATTTCACAAAATGAAGTTTAAAGTAAAAGTTTGTTTAATTTAAAAATTATATTATCCAGACTCTGGTGGGCTATAATAATAGTAATAATAATAATAATAAAAATAATAGAGCATCTTCCACTGGTATATAGTGTGGGTGTGCATGATCTTCAGAAAAAATAAGTAAACTCAAGTACAGCACAGAGTTGAGGAGCAGAGAGTAGTCTTTTAGATAGATTAAACTTTTCAGCTAGAAAAAATGTCTTTACTCTGTTATCTGTTTTTCTGTTCATTATTAAATAAACCACCTGTATATTTTCTGAGACAAAAGTAATGAGATTGCACCACTTTTTTTGTTGTAACATTAATATCAATGTCGCGGGTCAGGCGCTAAAGTAGAAATTTAGGCGTGTCCCAATTTTTCATAGATCTACAAAAAAAAAAAAAAAACAAAAAAAAAATGTTGTATACTATGAAGAAGGTGGCATGGCGCCTGAAATTCAATTAGTCAAGATAATGACGTTATCATCACGATATTTCGGGGTAATCAATGACGTTTAATAAGTGTACTACTACTACTATAAAAGAGAAAGAAAAAATTATTGGAAACAAATATTTCTATTTTTTCGAATTATCGGAATTTTTCTTATCTTTTTTTCTTTAATAGAATAAATATGGTCGTTGTCGGTATTGTAACAAGGAGGTTTGAAAAATAAATAACAATTTTTACTTTGATAATTTCCCCGCGCTGCTGTTAGAGAATCTATAACACAAATATATGTGTCATAATACATGCCTGACACTTGAACCGGTTCAGTTGAAAATTGGTTGTTTTTTTTCAAATATTACATGTAATTTTGATGATTTGCTTCATTGAAATTGTTAATGATTTCCTTCTGTGAGTTAATATAAAAAATTTCTAAAAAGTTTACGATATGAAAACGTGTACCGGCTTTAGGAAGGGAGGAACCCGAGCGACCGCCCGAGGGCGCCAGGTACCAAGGGGCGCCACACAGTAGGAAAAAATGGCCAAAACCCCTAAAATGAAGATTCTATTTCGGGACTTTCTCTTTGCGGAATTTTAAGTAGGGTCCCCGAGGATCACAGAACATCTGTCTTCGGGATACAGGCACGTTTTTCCCTTTGTAGGATCAGTTCGAAAGTGGCCGTTACAGGTGACGATAGCTGCAGCTTCTAACACATATTGTGTATTGAAAATAACTATTTGTTAAATAGTGCCAATTAGTGCTTTTGAGAAGTTTAAAAATGGATTCTGTTCGTGAAGGTGAGTGGAATTAAATCGAATACGTATAATCGTGAAATATTCATTGCAGAATTATTGATATGAATTTAAATCAATCAACTTTTTTGCAAAACGCAGAGAAAAACTAATTTTTCAAATAACTTAAAGTTTATTAGTCGTCCTCGCTCGATTTTTTTTTCACTTGTCATAGTCTAAATAAAAAAACAAAAAGTAAATTAAAGTGCGAATTTGGAGATACAATTTTTTTTCTGAAATCGCGAAAAAATCGTTGCACAGCAGGAGGTAATGAAACCAACAAAAAAGTCCGAAATGGCAAGGAATCTCTTGGAAACTATATAACAGGGGACCAGTAGTGTATTCATTTATTAGGTTATACTCTCTAAAAATGAACCAATGAACCAGAGCACAAATCAGTGGCGGAAACAATGGGGGGGGGGGGGTGGTCAAAGGGGCATTTCCTTCCCCCAAAAAAATCACCAATTGAACTAGGAAAACTTCTATATATTGTATATAATCCTAAAAACGACTGTCTATTTCAACGAAAAACTAGTTGGGATGTGGGTTTGACCCCTTCGGTCCACACGATTAACTTCCTAGTATGTTGAACGAAGATGGAATAAACTGACTTCTTACGTTTATACTTCTTATAGTTATACGTTTAGCACTAGTGGAAACTGGTGATAAAGCAATCCTGAGAGAAGCTAGTTCAAAAATAATTATAATAGTGGTAAATGTGCAAAATTTTTCTAGAGAATTTGTTTGTCCTGAACGTTTAGCAAACAAACATTTCCTTCGTATTTCATTCGCTACACTAAAACGGATGTTCGAATTTGTATTGAGCGTGTTGATAAACTGGGAGCATTTGGAAATTCCAAAGCTTTCCGGAGGTAGATATTAGCAAAACCAATCAATGTAAAATACTTGTTAGACTTGACCCAAAAGAATACATTTTGCGGTAGTTACTGGAAATCCCAGGATTAACCGCAATTTCCTGAAACTGTATCACGCGTAGAAAACAATTCCCGTCAAAAAGTGCTAATCCAAATTCGTAATGTTTGTAAAGAGTAACGAAATTTTTGCACAATTTTTAATGGTTGTCGGATTTTGACAAGTGATGTTTTGGCTATCGATGTGCAGAATCTCGAAAGGATCACTTCGTTTAGAACGGGTCTCATTCCATCGAGTTTATTATATAATTAGAAAAACTTATCAATGTATGGTCTTTCTGACACTTGACACATCTGAAGTTTTTCCATTTAAATAAAAAAGGCCCGACCGAATATTATGAAATTTTATTCAGGAAATTTTTCCGTTAATATCCATTTTCGGCACCTCAAAGAAGTCGATGTTTGGTTCGTGCGATATTGTGCAGGTACAAAAATCACTTATGACATTTAAACGGCTCGACCGAATATTATAAAAATCTTTTCAAATTATATTGTCGTTAATACGCTTGGAACGGGACCTAAAGTAAGTCGATATCTTGTGTGGTTCGGGCAATATCGTCCATGTACAAAAATCACTATGTCGTTAAAAACTGAAAAACGGCTCGACCAAATTTTATAAAAATCTTTTCAGATCATATTTCCGTTAATATTCTTCGAACGACACCTCAACGAAGTCGTTATCGTTTTTGTTTCCCGCGATATCGTACAGGAAAAATGACCACATATTTACGCACGCACACACACAGACACACATACTTCCTTCCAAATTTTTGCTTAAAATGCTCTTGGGACCTTGAAAAATAAAAAAAAGTTGAAAATTTCGATTTCGATTTTCGGACCCGTGTGATAGAAGACATCGTTTAATCTTGTAATGACAATGTAGGGGTGCGCATATTTTCCAACCTATTTCTACCCTTTCTACCGTTTTTACTGCTTCTATACTGGTTAGAGTAAATTTAATAAATATCCTACATTTCAGAATATGTTATTTGCAACCTCAATATTGCAATATTGTTATTTGCAACCACAAAAACCCCCAGATACCGATTTTCATTGTAATCGGAATAAAATTGGAAAAATTCGTCCGCCATATTGGCGCGGCCATTTTGAATTTATAAGTTTTAACCACAAATTCGTTATTAGCGACCTAGATTCCAACTTTCATTGAAATCGAAACATAATTTGCTAATATTTATTTGGGTGGCCATTTTGAATTTCGGTCATTTTTCGGCGGCCATGTTGAATTTCGAAAATTGGGTTACCAGGTGTTTCATGGAAGATCCCCACGGAACTTCATGCAAATTTTCGAAGCTCTGCAAAGACTGCGTGCCCGCTATAGCGCCCACATACATACATACATACATACATACATATATACATACAGAAACTTTCTTTTATAGATTATGATAAGGGCGCAATGATGTAAATTAGTTTAAGCAAAACATGTTCCTCCACTAAAGATCCCAATTCACTTACAGGCCGCCGGTAGACACTGGCCTTTCAGACGAAGACTACAGATTACTCAGTCAGACTGAGGGATGATAGTTCAGGTACCCGCTTGACAGGGCGTTGCATGCAGGTAAAGTCATGATCCCCTATAAACACACAGGCGAAAACGACAGCTTAGCTTGGCAGGTTGTTAATTCAAGTGCAAAAATATGCATGGCCTCAATGAAAACTTCAAGGTGACTTCAGACTCACGCCGTGAACACCCGCGAACAAGCGTGAATGCGAGTGTGGATGGTTGCTGCGCATATCTCGCGCCTTGCTTTACGTTCCGAGTGGATATGGCGTGAATTCTTGCCGTAAATTCACGGATTGAAAGTGAATAGAAGATGTTCAGACAAGAACTGACGATAAATGCCTAAACACATAAAGATGTTCGTCAGTTTTCTTGGACTGCAGGCCCCATATAGTTGGCGGCCAGTGAGTGTGTGGTGATACTTGGCCTCAAGGAGAAAACTTTCAGACCACGGCCTGCCGGTGACCTGTGTGTAAATGGGGGCTTAAGATATGGCTAAATCATACACATTTTTACGCGCTTATGCGAACTCCAGAAGGTAGCATAGTAGCCCCTCGATCTAAAATTCCAGTAACCAGTAGAAGCTGCTTCAGAACAATATTCGGAATGCCATTAACATTGGATGACTGCGTTGTTAAGAAGAAGATAAACATGACTTTATCCATCTTAATCTAAGTACAATCATAAAATTAAAATATGAAAATCAGAATAAAAATTTCAGAGTTTCGCGATCATTATAATGGAACCAGGAACTCATCAACCATATTTTAGCGCGTAGCAATTTGGTCCAAACCTTTTCATATAACAAACTTCATATAACAGCAAGGAAGTATAATACTGCTAAATATTTTCTCTGCAACAATTTTAATTCTATTTTATCTATTTAAGACCAACAAAGTTCTACCTTGACCAGAATATACAAATACAAATGCTGCACAATGAGTTGTGAAAAATAATATTAATAATAAAGTTTTGTGTTTTTTACGATATTAAAACAAGGCGGAAAGTAAAAATACAAAAATATTCAAACTCTCTTGCACAAAAAAGGCACAATCTCACATTTTAAATCCAACAAGATAAGCGCTTCATTTGAAGAGATAATTAAGTTGATTTAAACCAGGTAATTGTTTGCATTTGCAGCAATAAAATCCGGCCTATTTGTAAATCTTTCAAGATGTTTCATGCACGTTATGTTGATAAGATAATCAAGATAACGAATAAATCTGTATCATTAAGCAGGAATTTTGCAAGCCTTCTAGATGTTTAAATAGGGTCTGATGATTTTTTGGATTTAATGAATTATTTTTCCCGACATTCATGCGCATGCATGTGCTGCGATCGTGAGTATAGAAAATATTTAACATTTAATCCCTCATGGGACAGTTACCCTCCAGCGGACTCTGTTTTGTGCGACAGCTCTCAGCTCCGACCAGGATCTTCCATATGTGCGGCGTCTGCTAGAGCGCAGTTCGTTCGAGGGTGTTTGCATTTATCCGTATTTCTTTAGTTTTAATCGGAGTTAGCCTTAAGCCTGCTGGACTACTTTCTGTTGCCAAATTGCTGCCAACATGTTTTTGAGGTCCTGATGTCTGTGGCCCAGCAAACAGATATCATTCGAGTAATCGAGATCCTTAAGGCGGTCTAGCAAACCCCATTGTATGCCGCCTGTTCTACTATCTAGAGTGCCGACATTTTTTACCATAAGAAATAGTAATGGCGAAAGTAGGCATCCTTGTCACACTCCTGAACTCACCTCAAAGCTATCATATAATTTGCCATTATGAAGAACTCTGCATTTGGAATTGTTGTATACTTTTATCAATCCTATTATTTTATCAGGCATTCCACGTCGCCGTAGTGCCTGCCATATACAACTCCTATTGACCGAGTCGAACGCTTTCTCATAGTCTACGAAAGCAAGGTAAAGGGGGATCGTAATTCAATATACTGCTCCACTGTGATTCTCAAGGTGTTAATATGGTCTATGCAGGAGCGGCTTTTCTGAATAGAGCTTGCTGCCTTCTAAGCGTGCGGTCTACTGCCTATCTTATGCTAGTTAATAATATGTGGGACAAAATTTCACCCACAGTAGATAATAAACAAATGCCTCTCCAGTTGTCGTATATTTTTAGGTCCCCTTTTTTGGTATTTTGACCATGATATCTTCCGTCCAATCCTCTGGGAAGGTACAGTTATTTCCAGGATTGGCTGTAGCGCATCTACTATGTGGCTTGAGTCGGCTTTGACAATTCTGGCGGCATGCCATCTTTTCCAGCTGTTTTACCATTGGCCATTGCATGAATTTCGGTTACTATTTCCGTCTGGGATGAGGCCCGGTTGGTGATTCTTATTGGTTGTGCATTTTTGCTGTTTCCCTGGGGTTCCTGTGTAAGTGAACCATTCCAGGCGGTGAAGAAGTAATCTCTCCATCTTCCATCCGCATTCTTAACGACATGCTTTTTAGCAGAGTGTTTTCGCGAGAGCTGTTTGGTGATTTGGTACAGCACCTTACTGTTGCCTGTGTTTGCCGCGTTTCCCTCTTTTTCTCAGAGCTCATTTATCTGCTGCCTTTTATCACGCCGGACACTTCTCTTTACCTCCCGGTGTAATTGGGAGTATTCCCGTTCAAGTTGGTGACGTCTTTCGGGGTCGCTTGTAGAGTTTACGTTATTTTTAGGGCCCTCCTGCGTTCTATTTTTTGCCAGGTTGTGTCCGAGATCCAGTGTTGCATGTTTCTTTGAACATAACCGATCCTCGTTTCCGCAGCCGTCAATATAGCGCCCTTTGTCGTACTCCACAGCTCTTCAATATTTGTGCCGTCAGAAACGATTTGCTGGTTTCATATTTTTTGCAGGTTGCCAGCAAATTCTCGTTTTTTACCGCTCTCCCGCAGAAGGTCTACGTTAAACCGTCTACGGTTTAAAGCATCGCGTTGAACGTTTCTGATTGCTGCTTCTAGTGTCTGCTCCCCTGAAACTCCTGACATCCTCCAGAATAACTCTCCATCTACGGCTGACGGTCACGTGATCTCTCTGATTTCTCGCTTTACCATCGGGCGATACCCAGGTCTCTTTGTGTATCTTCTTGTGGCAAAAGTAAGTTGCACCTACCATGAGTTGGTGGGAACTACAGAACTCGATGAAAAGCTCACCATTGTTATTGGTAACTTGGCTTAGGCCGTGATTTCCAATTGTTTGTTCAAGGCCGGTATTGTCATGGCTGATTTGTGCGTTTAAGCCACCCATTAATACAATGATGCCTCGCTTTGGAATAGAGCGAAAAACCTCATTCAGTCGCATATAGAACTCGTCTTTGATGTCATCTTCTGCGTGTTCAGTTGGAGCATTGCATTGGACTACCGTAGTACTTCTTAGTCTGGTACGCAGGCGCACGGTAATAATCCTCTCAGAAACTGGTGACCAGCGAATGAGGCTGGACTTGGCTTCTTTGGTGTCTATAGTCTATGGTTACATACTTTTTTATTCATATTCAGTCACTCAGTTGTCATTTTCAGAGTATGAAACCCACTACTGTTCATTGGAGGCTGCAACTAATTAATTGTGTTTTGTTTCATTTAAATTAAAACATTTCTTTTGCCAAGCTAGATTTTGCAGATAGTTTTTAGAATGAAACTTCTAGAAAGAAAGAACAATAAGTATGTATATAAAATATTCTGCTATCGAATAATATTATTCTCAAATCGACTCATCGATCTTATGTGCCTGCTTCGAGTAAGTGAATGTAAACAGGACTATAGGTGCTGAAATCAAAAAACGATTGCAGCATACTGAAAATATCAATATCATAGCTGTCGCCCCTCTCTTAGACCCTAGGTTTAAAAATATACACTTCCAGGATGCACTAGCATGTTCAAAAGCAATTACGAGCATTAAAGATTTACTTTCAGTAATACCAACATACTGATTTGAACAATCGCTTGATGCAGAACGCACTCAAGAAAACCCTAAAGATATATGGAATGATCATTATATACTCGTGAATGACACATTTACCATTTTAAAAGTTTTTGATTTTTGCACCAAAACATCTGTTCATCATCTGTTTTTACATCGATGTTTATCGCACATCGATGTCAATATCGATGTTTTTCTAATATCGCTCATCCCTCCAACGCCATTCCTACGTCTTTTAGTTTCGTTTCTCCCAGAATATAAGAAACACTCACTGTTTGGCAGATATGTTCCCCGGATCGGACCATCTGGTCTTGCTAATTTCCATGATCTTGATTTTATATCGATTCATCTCATTGAAGACTTCATCCAGCAAGCAGTATTCTCACATTCACAGTGAGTCTTTCTTATATTCTGGAAGAAACGAACAAAGGTTATGTCCAAAGAAACCTGCAACACTGGAACTCTCAGACACAAGATCGGACTGTACTGTATACCTCAACCAGTTTTCGCAGCTTTCGAAATTCCTTTATTGCTTAATGATAATTTCGCGTTTCCGCATGTTAATTGGTCGTAGTTCTTTCTTTGTCTTCTCAGCAGAGCTTTGGAACTCTTCCTAAATTATATTAAATTAAATTTGTATCACCCAATATATCACCCTGGCGTTGGGGATCATAATGCATTTTCAAAGTGGCCCGCGATACCATTTGGGTTGGTCACCCATGGTATAGTAAAAATTAGAAAAAATTCAAAACTCTGTCTCGATTCAGCGCACCGGCTTAAAACTTTCAAACTGTTCGAAAAATTGTAAGCATTTTCGAATTGAATATAATTGCCCCAATTTTTATGCAATCTGATATAGAAGCACACGCTTCCACCTAGTGTCAAGATTCAGAATTAGTGAAAAACAAATGTTTTAAATTAATATAATGTCGTCTGTCCCCGCTTACCAAATAGTATTTAGGAAAAGCACTAACAAATAATAATATGCAAAAAAACTTGTTGTTCTCTCCTCTTATAATACCTTAAAACGTTAGCCTCTGACGTTGTAGTTTTCGACTTATTTTTAGCCAAAAACTTGTTTGCGTTCTCGAAAACGAAAACAACAAAAATCTTAAGTCCGCTTGCGGTACACACTCTATAGCGCTCCTCAGCCCAAAAGAGAGTATCGCACTATAAAGTCTAGACTCGACAGTCAGTCGCGGTGGTCGCTCCTCTTCTAGCTTAAAATTGTACTTCGGGCGATCTTTTTGTGGATTTATTATTATTATTATTTTTGTTTTTTATTACATTTTTAATTTGGCAATAAAAGTGATACTAGCGCCTATTAAATTTACAAAAAAAAATGGCATTTCGTCGTGTGTTGTGCTTCTCCAGTAATCCAAAGCAACTGGCCAATGTCTTCGAGAGCACCTTCGTAAGATGTATGTCATCTACAACTGGATCGAAGAACGTTGGCTTCATTGGACTCGGCAATATGGGCGGGCATATGGCAAACAATTTAATTAAGAAGGTTTGTTGTATTTTAATTGTTTGATTAAACATGGCTAGAATTATATCTAGCTTGCTAACTCAAATGTTTACCAAAGAATTTTGCCTTGTCTAATAATAATCAAGATATAACCGCAACTGACTTAGTTCGTTCGACTAGAGACAATAGGCGACGACACTACTTGTTGCTATGCAAATTGCGACACTTAGGGAACACTTCACTGGAGGTCAATTTATCGACTAGTTTTCCTGGTTTTGTAAGTTTTCTCCTTTACAGAAAGAAGCATTTTGGGGCTTCAATAAGACTCCATCGGCCCTTCAATATGCGGTTTGGCCCCGGTGGGGCCATTATTCTGTGTAGTGACGTGGAAAAAAGCCGGCTGGTTTTATTTTTATCAAAAACAGCGAGTGTGTGACAAACACAAAAAAATATAATCGAGGCACGTTTCAAGTTTTTTTAATCAAGATCAATAGACGTAGATTGGTGCAATATTAAGATTGGGGCGTGTTTGTTGGTAATAAAATGCTTGCCGAGATTTTTTAAAGCAAAATCTACAATTAAAGAATTTGTTGTCATTCTTCTGTAGGTGAAATTTTCGCAAACTAGGACAAGGTGAAAAATGTAGTTGATCCTTTGCTCTTTTGGTCTACATATGTACATATATATATGCATGTAACCTTTTGGGTGACTATAAATTAACATTGAAGCTGATACGGGCTGATTTTTGTTGTACTTTTTTTACTGCACAACTATAATACATACTCGTAAATATAAGAAAATACAGAATGTTGATTTAATAGTCGCGTAAATAATTTGATTTTTTTTTGTTACCAAAATACATGTTCTATTTATATATAATTATTATATATAGAACTAGAAGAATACATGTGCCTATCGAAAGCCAAAGGAATTAATAGAACAGCAAAGTGCAACTTTAAATACAAAGAGACAGAAATGAACTAGTTTACGTTACTTAATCAAATATTTAATTTATAATGTTTTGATGGCGCGAAGAAGTATTTTAATGCCATTTCAACGTTTCTAGACTATAGTAAGTTAATCTTTTCATATTTACACAATAATAAAGTGCAAATTTCATAGAATTTGTACATGATAACTTCGAATGCTCTTATCAAAAATTATTTGCATACATATATATGTATGTATGTATGTGTACCTAATGTCAGTTAAAAACAATAGAGACTAGAAACTAATTGCAATCTTTTTTTCTCACAAACAAACCGATTAGCAGATAAAAAGCGGAGTAATTTCGTTCGACGAGTCGGCCTTTAATACCTTCCATGTAGAATCATTACATTAATCATTGGTACCACACATATTCGTCATCATCTGTACAGGGCCGGCGCTTGGTTCTTTTTGCACCCGGTGCAGTAGGCCATATTGCGCCCCCATCAGCTGTTCATTTTTTTATAGCAGTGAAGGACAATGGAAAAAGACACAAACTCGGGACAATTTTTCAGTTTTTTTTTTCGAAGGTTAAAATTTTTTTTAAATCTTAATTTCCGAAATTGCGCCCAGTGCAAGTGCATCATTTGCACCTATCAAAGCATCTCTCCACTCAGGATTTGCTTTGTTATCTTGCTTTTGTGCTGCGCTTTAACTTTGCAAACCCCTCCCGCTAATGCTATTTCTTTAAGCTTCGTACTGCTTAAACTTCTGGTAGATGGTCTTTGGCGCCGCTGCAACCATTCTTTGCACATCTACCAACCTCATCATCTGCTCCAGGATGTTTTTTGGTGTACTTCCTTAGTTGTTTCAAGCACAATCCTGGGCTCCAGAAATCTATAGATCATAATAAAAGAGATAATCGGTGGTCGCTGAGCTGCATGTATTAGTTTTCACTGTAGATAAAAACATTCCACATTGGCAGCCTTTCTAGAAAAAGAAGGCGCTTTCAACAACTTCGGCGCTTTCAATAACTTCAAAGCAGAGGCGATCCAGGTGTCGAGTTATTGATCTATAATAGTATGACACTAGCACGAACTGCAAACTTAAGAACTATGACACCGTGCCGACCTAGAGAGGATAGTCGACGGAAACAGGCGAACGAAATAGAATTGATTGGCCACATTTTGCAAAGGACAATGGAAAAAGACACAAACACTCTGTGCAGTTCCTTTAATATATGAATATGAAGGAACGAAGGCACGAACACTTTTTCAATTTTTTTAAGTGCCCCGTCCAATTGCGCCCGGTGCATTTGCACCATTTGCACCTATGAATGCGCCGCCCCTGCATCTGTACCACTACAGCCAATTATTGGCCTTGGATTCATTCAGCATGTCTCTCCATGCCGTTCGGATCCTGGCTAATGTCCTTCAATTACGTACACTTAACTTAATTATCCTCTATCAGTCTTCCTCAATGGAGTTCATGCATCGCTTCTTTGGTCGACCGGAATTTTTCATTCCATTAGGGATTCGATTTATCGCTATTTTAGCAAGATCGCTATCGTTAAGCATTTGTATGTGTGCAAGACATTTTAATTTACTTAATTTTATTGGGACCCACAGGATAGCATGCGATCGCAGCGGATTTTTTTGGAACTAAAAACATGGCGGCCAGTAATACACATCAGCTGTCATAACTATTGTAAAAAACGTGTTGACATTTTTGTTTGTTTCACTTTTTATTAGATTAAAACATTTTTCAATAAGTGAATATTTTAAATCGACCTGGGACAATGTCCGGAGAAGAAAAATCAGTGAAAAAAAGTAATCGCAAGGTCTGTTTTGTGACTGATTGCACGAGTTCATTGTCAAAAAACTCTGAGCTATTTCCCAAAGAAAAAGAGCAGTTACGTTGAGATTGAAAATCTTTTCGGTGAAAAAGAAAAGGTCGATCGTTACGTTGTGTGGTGCAAAAAACTTGGTGTAAATAGTGGCAGCAACCTGGATGGGTACGTTGTTTGTTCCAGGCACTTCAAAAAAGAGAGTTTTACACACCCGTCAGGTTTGTTTTTCAAACGAGTCATTTCTAAACAAAAATTATTTCACTAGCATTTATCCTAAACTTTTTTTATTAAATGGAAAATGTTTTTTGTTGTTTATATAGTCAATTATGAAGGAATGAAAAAAATCCTGCGAAAAGATGCAATTCCTACTGAAAATCTTGGAAACCTTCAAACTAACGTTGCAGAAAAATCGGAGCAATGCAAAAGCAAAAGACAATTCAGATTGGTTTGTATTTTTTATTCCAAAAACTTTTAATTATGAATGATACGTCAAATATTAAGATTTTCATATTTTTATTTATAGAAAAACCGACGAGCTAAGAAAGATGACAAAATGGTAAAAGTTTCAAATGATGAGGTACGGCTTTAAGATTCGATTCGGAGCAACCGGGATGATCTTGACGCTATAGAATAAATGTGACACGTCAAATAACTTTATTAATTAACACTTTAAATTGGTTGTTAATTGATATTATGACTCTTCGACAGTTAATTAACTGGTACAGATGAAAACTTCGAGGACTTACTCGAGGAAGAACATCCAGTTTCTGTCGAGCAGGGCATAGATGAAGTGAACCAAAAAATTGCCGAATTGCCGAATGGCTTATGGTGGACGAGCATCCGACAAAGCCATTTTTGAACAGAGCAATGTAATTAATCAGTTGCGCAGCAACAAAGATGCTGTAATGGTTGATAAGGGGTTTCACATCTCAGACATTTGTACAGAACATCGCGTGGAACTTATAAGACCGCCTTTTTTACATGATAAGTTTTCCGAAGAAGAAGCGTTCCGAAATAGAAAAATCGCAGCAGCGAGAGTACATGTAGAAAGAATGAATCAACGCATTCGACTATTTTCCGTTTTAAACAATACATTAGACTGGAATTTGATACCCCATATCAACGATATTTTTATTATTTGTTGCGGTTTTGCCAATCTTGGGACACCAATCCTGGAAGATGACAAGTTCATGTAAACAAACCATTTAAATATTAAAAACTGAACTTTGAAATACATTTGCAATAAAAGTTAAAGACTTTTTTATTTTTTACTAATACACCTTTTTTATTTAACGTACATTTTATAAACTAATTATAATTGCACCGCTGACTTAGACCCTGTTTAGATGTTGCGCTTTGTCGCGCGCTTTGAGTCGCCTCAAAGCGCACATTTGTTTAGACGATTCGCTTTGAGCCCAGGCGCTTCCTTTACAGCTGGAACAAATGGAATAAAAACAATTTGCATAATTTGCTATCTACGAAGTATTGGCGTGTTTTTATAAAGTGTGATAACAATTTTTGCGATATCCAGAGTATATGGTGATATGGTGTTTTTGTAAATTGCCAAAATAAAGTTTTCTCGCACATGTTTTCACTTAGAAGGCTGAAACGAAAGTGAAATGGAACACGAAGATGGAACAAAATGAAATTAAAACGCCAAAAAGCGCAAGTGAATCCCTTTTTGATCAAGACTCACTTCCCACCGCCCCGAAACCTCCCCGCGCCCACAAATTTCGTGAGGCACTTGCGCTGAAGCGCACCGTCTAAACAGGGTCTTAGTTTTTATGAGGTTCTACTTCTCGATCTACTTTTTATATTTACATACAATATGAATCATTCGTTCGAAGTAATTAGTTTTTACTTTTGCCAACAACTTGCGAGTATATTCCTTGTCAAATATCACAATTATAACATGAAAAGTGTTTGATTTACTTGAGTACAAAACATTTTTTTGCATTGAAAAACAAAAAAACCGACTTGTTTACGATCTGTCACATCAAAGATGTGTATTACTGGCCGCCATGACAGTCGCGCCGACAACGCCACCAACGGATCCTGTGGGTCCCAATACCTTTGATAATGTCAGGCCCCCTGTACAGTTGGTGTAATTCATGATTATATGTATTTCCTTCTCCACTGACCGTTTCTACAGGAACCTTTATTCTTCTTATTTCTTTGATCCGTTAACAGGCTTTGATCCAGAGCCGGATGTCCCCGCAACGTATACGCTGCTGTCAGTGCCGCTGGGTCTCGAACTCTATTTACGATTCGTTTCTATTCTTGCCGGTTTTTGGCGACGTATCGTTGATCGTTGATTCTTTAGGTCGCCCTTGATATACTTTAGCCAGGTTTTCTTTGATGCCTATTGCTGAATTCTCTGATGATTTTCAATGCCATATGTTCGGTTTCCAAGGCTCTCCACAAGCTGTTCCGATCGATGCAATCGAAAGCGGATTTGAAATCGATGAAAATGATCAATGCATCCTTGATGTGATCTTAATATCGCTTGTTCTTTCCGGCTTGTTTGCTGTCGATGTTCCTGTAGCTTCGATTGTACGATTTTCGTAAATACTTTGCCGACGATCGACTATAATATTTGCATTCCCGACTCACCTTTTTTCAAACTTGGCACAACGATCGCTTCTTCCACGCCGACGGGACACGATCCGAATGTCATATGCGTGTTTTGAGTACATGGAGTCATTGTGATAAGACATCACCTCCGACTTTTATAATTTCGGCGGTTACTTGATCTATTCCAGGCGCTTTTCCATTTTTCAGCGGCATTATTGCCGTGACAAAAGTGGGTTTGCATCCCCTATTTCCAATATCTATGTTATTCGTAACAAGAAACTCTAGAAGACACTCACCCTTTTCGTTTACATCGGTACTCCCCCAGATGGAGCATTTGCATCACAACCGATGACGAATTGCCGGCTCATCTTGCGACAGAACTCAATGAGTTTTTGAACCTCCTGTGATGGCACTATCGCTACATTCACCGGAAAGTAGGTGGACGCAAGGACGATTTCTTGGAATCCGTTGGCGGTCGGAACCGCAACCGAAATCGCAACTAGATCTCTAGAAACTAAAGTTGGTAATGAAGAGATTAGTGACACGATTGTGAATTAAAAGGGCAGGTCGAGGCGCCTTGCATCTCCGATCATATACGAGTTTACTTGAGCCGGTAGTAAGTCCTCTGACTTTGCCATCTTCACCCAAGGTTCCTGAAAAAGAGCAAGGGTAAGATGCCTCTCCGCGAAAGTCTTGGACAGTATGGAGGACGCCCATATCGCAAGTGCAAGTTTACTTGGAGTGCCCTTATGGGGGTCATTTTTTCTCCAAAGAGTGTTTAACAAGCCCGGTCTTCTTAACTTGTTAGTCTTTGCCCTTGGGGGTACTGATTTGCCTCGTGCTCTGACTCTAGGCTCGGCAGAAGTTTTCTTTCTCCGCCCCCAGTTAGCATTGCTTCTGGCTCCCTGAAGCATACTACAGATGCGGGGGGATCTGAAACAACGCAAGATGGTCCGGAGTCGGTGTGAGCGCATCTCCGTCGCCGAGGTAACAGCATTACTGCAGTGCTCGGTGACATCAGAAGCGGTAGAGTTAGATAGTTATTATAGATTGACGTCAGCCATGGACCAATAAAGTCATTGATCTACTGGAATATAATTGGCACTAGTTTATATATACTTGGTGCCTTATACGAAAATAAACTGCTTACTGTTCAATTCACCTTTTGCATTGTGAAGGTTGTTAAACTTTTTCCATCATACTGCTCTCTTTGCCTTGGGCACTATCTTAGAACTCTGTTTCGCAAGAACAGGCGATTCTGCTCACCTGAGTTGAAGTCGTTGGCCGATTTCTCTATACAACATACGACAACTTATCTTAATGATTGTCTTTTTGCGACATTATTGGATTTTTGGGTAGATTTTTTAGGTAACTTATGATACAATTTACAACCGTTGTCGTAATCTCATTGTCTTGCCTGAAAATGCAAATATACTTTATAGATCACCTTGGTAATCGCCATGCAACATTTAATTTGTTAAAAATTTACAACTTTAACAAGATATTAACATACAACATACTTTTTTCAAATCATACTAAAACATTTTTTTCTTCTAAATCCGTAGGGACATAAGTTACATGTTTTCGATGTGTCAAAATCTGCCAGTGATGCGCTAAGGTATAAAGGAGCAACCGTCTATGAAAACATTCAAGAATTAGCGCACAAATCAGATTTTGTTGTAACAATGTTACCAAATAATGATATTGTATCGGAAACATACTACTCGATGGTGACCGATGGCGTTAATAAGAAGACTTTCTTCGTAGATTCCAGCACTATCGATCCGAATGTTGTGAAAAGCATTCAAAAGCACTGCATGTCAAAAGGTGCACATTTTGTTGATGCACCAGTTTCAGGTGGTGTTCCTGGTGCCGAAGCTGCAACTTTAACCTTTATGGTTGGAGGATCTAAAGATGAATTCGATACTGTAAAAGGACTTTTAGAGTGTATGGGTAAAAGGATAACACATTGTGGCGATTATGGAATGGGTCAGGCGGCTAAGGTAAGTGGAGAAATGTATTTATAGAAATTTTAATTTTTTTTGTTTAATTTTTTCTGTGTAGTTGTGCAATAACATGATGCTTGGAATATCAATGATCGGAATTGCTGAAGCAATGAATTTGGCCATAAGACTAGGATTAGATGCTAAACTTTTCATGGATATTGTAAATTCATCAACTGGCAGATGCTGGTCATCTGAAGTATATAATCCTGTTCCTGGCTTAGTAGACACCGCTCCAGCAACGCATGGCTATAAAGGCGGATTTTCATGTGATTTAATTACAAAGGTATAAATTCTTCGATTAGAATACAACAAACAAAAGAACAATGTAACTTATTTGATTTTTTTCCAATTTTAGGACTTGGGGCTTGCTTCTGGAGTAGCTACTGCTTCGAATACCCCCATTCCACTTGGTGCAATGTCTCATCAAATTTATCGCACGTTAAAGGCTAAAGGATTAGGAAACAAAGACTTCTCAGTTATCTATGATTTTTTGAAAAATGAATCAAATAACTAAATATCATGGAACTGAACTGATTTAATGTCGTACTGTGCTGCATTTATTTTGGAATTATTGCTTTGTATATAAATTTTTTTTTATTAAATTTTAAATAATGAAAAATCGCTAGTTGCTAATTTACTTTTTAGCATGTTGCGTTTAGACATTATAATAAGAAAATAAAGACAACTAAGAAATACCCACCATTTTATTTCAATGTATAATATCAAAGAGAGTGTGTGAGCGTTTTGGTTCGAGTTACGTTAAGTCTGTTAAATTAGCTCTGTTAACTTAATACCGTTTGTAGCATGCGATTAGACAGTTTACATTTTACAACTAATCTTCTTCTTCTTCTTTAACGCATACAGTCGGGCCCCGGGTCTGGCCTCTCGCAACTGTTCTCTCCGATGATTCCGCTCTGAGCGTCCTGGTCTACGCCATCCTTCCTGCGTAGGTTGGGTCTCCTCGCTGACGCACCTCATAGGTCTTACCGCAGGGAACTTTCCGAGCAGGCTCATCTTCACTCATACGAGCTAGGTGCCCTGCCCACCGGAGCCTACCGAGCTTTATTTTCTTCACAACTAGGCTAAACTTTATGACCTGCACCTCAGCAGCTGATCAATAAAGGACCCGGAGTAACCCATCAACATTCAGATGCTAGAGTACCCCCGTGACCGCAGAAGGTTCAACATTTTTGAAAGCACCTTCAATATCTAAGAAAGCAGCCAACGTGAATTCCTTAAATTCAAGGGATCTTTCGATGACCGCTAGCTGAGAGTAGAGACCAATGTCTACTGATTTATCTTTCGTGTAGGCATGCTGCGAGGGAGAAAGCAGTTTTCTATCAATGCTTTGCTTAATATGAATTTCCACAAGTCTTTCTAGTATCTTGAGGAGAAAGAATATAGGTCTCAAGTCCTTTGGATTGTGGTAGGAGATTTTACCCGCTTTTGGAATAAAAGCTAAGCTCCAGGATGTTGGAATATAGCTTAGGCGAAGGGAACTCCTATATATGCCTGCGAGCCAATTCAGAATTAGCTCACTGACTTTCTGAATTTCGATGGGATAAATTCCGTCTGGTCCAGGTGTTTTATAAGGCTTAAAGCCTTCTATGTACCACAGAAGTAAATCCCTGTTTACCAATCTGTCAATGCTGCCTAAATTATGTTGATTAGTTGGGCCTCCACAACCTATTTCTGCAGATGCAGCAAGAGATGTCGAAACAGGAAAGTGGGTATCGAGTAGGAGTTTCAATGACTCCTGACTGCTTGTGGTCCATGTACCGTCTGCTTGTTGCAGCAGTTCTTGGCACATTGGGCTTTTCGAGAGAACCTTTTTCATTCTTGCGGCATCCGAAAAACCTTCTATTGTCGCACAAAAGGTCTTCCAGGATTTCCTCTTTGACTTTCGCAGTGTATTTAAGCAGCGAGCAATAATAACAAGAGTGATTAGGTAGAGCTCAAGGACAAGTAAAAGAGTTAAACATATGAAAGAAGAGATTAGAAATAACATTAAGCAAAAATGTCAAAAAAATAATAACAAACGCGCGATGGAAATACATCTTATGCAAAAAATACATTATTACGAAAGAAACAGAAGATGTTCCTTGATTCCCCTACTGGAATGTTTACATTCAAATGGAAGCAAAACTGGAACAGAGCAGTAATTTGATGGGTAAACATTTCGTGTTGGTATAGCGATTTTGGCTTACGAATGCACATGTATTGTTGTTTTGGGCGTACGAATGCACTTGTATTGTCCATTAAAAAAGGCGGGAATCTTATAATATACATTCCAGCCACTTCCCCTTCATTTTTTATCTTTCTTTCACATACGCTGCGTTTAGTGGCTAAGTAATTCTGCCTTCTTTTATCATAGATATTACTTCTTTGTTCATTTTGACTTTTTCACTCCTATTGAAATTTTTATCAGCTGATTTCAAGGGCAATGAAACATTTTTAAAAATTTGTTCTAGCTCATCACTCTTGTTATTAGTGCTCGCTGATTTAAGCTCCCTGAGACGCTCTTTGTAGTTGTCCCAGTCCGAAGCCAAGTTAGACCATTTGGCCTTTCTACTTTCAGACCTTAGTTTGAGAAGTTTACTGTTCCACCAAGGCTGCTTCTAATGCATTATTCTGGAAGTTGCTGAGATTTCTCACTTGACATTCGAGATCTTCAGCATTCCAAGGGTGGATGGGAAAATCCTCTGGGAGTGATCTTTCCACTACTTTTCTCTTTCCCGCCCAGTCTGTGTTTCGGACATTCCTGTAATCAGGGGCCTTCTTCACAGTTGAGTACATATCGACATTAAAAAGGATGACTCTGTGGTCAGAAAAGGAGTGTCCACTGGATACTCTTCAGTTTTCTACACACTTGAGCAGGTCTGGGGTAATAAGAGTAATATCCAATACTTCTTGTCTTAACCTTGTGACGAACGTATATTAGATTAATTTCCCCTGTTGCATAGCAAGAGATTATGTTGAAATAATAATTCAAAAAGTAACTCACCTCTTACATTTGTGTCCGAGCTACCCCAAACGGTGTTATGAGCATTCGCATCACATCGAACGATGAGGCTGGCTCCATGACTAGTCGAGGCCTTAGTAGACCCTCCCTAGGGTACACTAGCCTCCCGCTAGTAAATCTTAAACAACAACCTTAAAGATTTAATTTATATTTTGTTTAAATAAAACAAGAATTTTGCTTCTCACCAGCATCCTATATATTTTAATTTTCTTTCACAATTTTTGCCCGACAGACAGCATTTCACTTTATTCGTAACGTGTTATTAACGGCCATTCCGGAGAAATGTCAGAATCCCTGGAAAACGACTAATCTATTCCAGTGTCCATTTTCATTTGTTTACGTTTTCGCAAAATGTTGTATAGAGCACAGCTGTCAAATGTAGGTGCCGGTAAAATATCAAATTTAAGCTAACTGCTTAAATTAATTTAATTATTGAATAAACTTCTTCTCGATTTCAGTATTTAATAAATTACTTATATTTCAGCTTCAAGATGTGTGATATCTGTCGAAAGCCTGCTGGTGATCCAGTTGAACTGGGAGACTTAATGAAGTATAAAAATATTAGTGTTCACTATTACTGTCTGGTTGGTGTTTGAACCAAAATTATGAAGAATAGTTGATGAAGATTTATTTTTCAGCTTTTATCAACGAATCTCCCTCAAAGAGGAGAAGATACTGGTGGTATATTAGGTTTCTTAATAAAAGATATAAGGAAAGAAATAGAGGCAGCATCTGGACGGGTAAGATGACCGCCTTTGGGTAACTGCATAACAATAATAAACCTTTAAAACATCTAGATTTGCGTCTACTGTAGAGAAAGACATGCCTCAGTAAAATGCCATCATTGTGAAGATTATTTTCATGTTTATTGCGGCCTAGAAGATGATTGTCTCTTTCAGTTTGCCGATGAATTTATATCGTTTTGTAAGAAACATACCAAGATTGAACGTTCTGAAACTCATACGCCCCTTCATGGCTGCTACATATGCCTTGAAAAAATGGGTGATTACAATCCAGTAACATCAATTGCAAGCGTATGCTGTAACAAGGGCTGGGTACATAGACATTGTCTTAAAAAATACGCCCTAACTTCGGGATATTACTTAAAGTGTCTATGGTGCACAGACTCTAGTTTCAGAAATTACGTACGCAATTTAGGGATTTTTGTCCCTGACAGGGATGCGCTATGGGAGAAAGACAAAAAAGCATATGCTGGATTATATGAAAACTATTCCACATGCGATGCTACTATTTGCTTCTGTGAAAAGGGTAGAAAATATTCTAGTCGATATGGTAAATGGAAAATAAGCATTTGCAGTCATTGCGGATCATGTGGTACACATGCATATTGTAAAGTTGATGAAGGTGAAGATGATTTCATTTGTAAAACATGTCTTCCGATATTAGAATATGTGAAACGGAAAGCGAATAAGAAAGTTTCAAGCGAACATACAAGCTTATTCGATAATACCTTATATCAAACGAAATCGTTGGCTGTTAATCCATATAATGATGCAGATGCATCCTTAAAGCTAAATTTAAATAATAAAAAATCAATGTTTAGCTTATGTGAGGAATCTATTAACTATAATTTTATTAATAATTTAAAAGGTATCTCGAATCTTCAACCATCACACGAATATGACCCAACTTTAAGTAATATTCTACCAGATTCACAAAATTTGCCAGAAAATGAATCTGATGATATTGTAACGAAAGCCTCGATTTTAATGGATATTAATAATGGACAATTATTAGGATTTAGATATCGTAAAATGAAAAAATCGGAGGAATTTATAAAATATTTCACAGAAGAAGAATTAAAAAAGGAGAAAGAGTCCGGAAATAAATTCACTGGATTCACTTGTAACGAAATAGATTTTGATTTATTGGATAAAATTGTAGAAGAAATGAAATCATCAAAAATAGAGGAAACAAAAGAACCAACTAGGATTGGAAATGTACCTGAACCAACCAAACGTAAAAAACTAAGTAAAGAGAAAGATTATTTAATGGACATTTACTTCGATAGGTAAGGTAGAAATTAACGAATGGATCAGTTTCATTTATAAATTGTTCTTATTTTTAGATTCGATCCAAAGGCAGACACACCCAGCTTCAATGTTTAATAAAAGAGAAAGGAAACCGTATCCATACTTTATTAATAAATCATATATCATTTTTTTGGAATTCTTTTGTGCGACTACTAGAGGTGGATAACTATCGATAGTAGCTGATGGTTTTTACCAAAACATCGATATGCATTTCTTCATGCTATCGACATACATAATTTTATAACCTTAATCGAACAGCGAATTTTGAATTCATTGTAATCACAAGATTATGGGTCTTAAATATAAGGTGGGGGCCTCGGTAGTCTAGGGGTAAGGCGCCTGAATGCTATCCCAGAGGTCCCGGGTTCGAATCCCGGCCGAACACGGTCCCACGGTCCTTCGCCTTTTCCACTTTCCCACCTACATAACTTTCCTTCTTTCTTCTTCCCTCTTTACATTCCTGATTCCTCCTGTCATAGCCTTCCCTGCTCCACCAAGGGCATGCCATCGGTTGGTTGATGAGATTCAACTCGTTTCAGGAGGCATAACACCAGCGAGTTGTTCTCGATGCCCCGATGTCAGAGTCGCGAAATGGTTGAGAGTAGGTGGAATAAAAATATCGCGGCTAGGTTGTGACAGTTCCTTCCTTCTCTTCTCTCAGCCTTCCGGTTTAGCATCCCGTGAATAAGCGGTCTCGAGGATTGAGTTTGGAGAGTGAACAACCCCACTTGTGGTAGAATCTGCAGGCTTTTAAATGAACGTATCAACTCTTTATTGTCCGCTATTACAGTGAGACTGCATTCTTCCCTTTGCCCAGCAAGTTGTGTCCTATTGAAACCCCTAAACTATCCTCCCCATTACAGCTAGTCTGTCGTTCCACCAGGGAACTTAACGCGACGACTGGAATGAAGAAACAGTGCTGCTGTCATGGTAGGAGGAGATCAGCACCGCAGTAAATTGCGTTGCAGCCATCTTTAGTTCACACACTGGTACGCGGCGAGCAGGTCTAATTTCGAGGCCACAAGTCCCTGAAAGTTAGACCTGTTGGACCAGTTCAGAGGCGCGTATATGTGGAAGGCCGACAATATATAACCTGATGTGCAAATGGTCCGATAAAGAAGCCTCATCTAGAATACGCCAGTTTTGGATAGTGTCAGAGAGTGGCCTGCTATTGAGGGTGAGGTGTAGCACCTCCTCCCTATCACCAGTGGCAACGGTGGGTTTGTATCCCGATCTATGTTATTTGTACCAAGAAATTCTAGTAGACACTCACCTATCTCGTTTACATCGGTAGTCCCCGAAATAGAGTGGTGAACATGTGGATCAAAACGGTTGCCGAATCGTTGGCCCCTGCTTTGGGGCTGAATATTTGGGTTTTAGACCCTAGCTTCTGGACGTTCAGAAAGCAAGGATATGGGGATTTTAACTTTCGGGGTTGCAATCTATTTTCGGGGCCCTTGGAGCACGGGTCAATTTGTGTGTTCGATTTGTAAAAGAATGTCTCATGTACGACTAACTATCGACAGTGAAATGAAACCATCGATATCAATAGTTATCCACCTCTAAGTGACTACTATTGGACTGAGAAGTTCAGTTGTGATTCTTAGTTTCTTTGCAAATATGCTGTCTGTCCCTTTTACGACTTGATCGACGCTATGTTGATAACTCGCAGATCAATGGTCACGCATTGTTTCGGAGAGCAGCTTGTTGTAACGGTGGCCCTATCCCCTGACTCAAAGGCACTTTGAAGAAACCTTCTTCTTCTTTAAACTCTCTACAACCGTGATCTAGTCCTGGCCTCTCGCAACAAATGTTTTGCTCACTACCAAAGCGGTGCAACTCTACACTTCAAAGCACTAGAGGTTAACCCGCTTTGGATTCACATTCCGATACATCTCCCGCTACAAAACCAAAGCAACTCCAGAAGCGCCGTATAATGGCACTTATAGTGCACTTCTAGAGCCGTTTCACCCCGAGAGCGAAAAATATGACAAAAAGTGACCCCAAGGAAATCAACCTCCAATACTCAAAAATATGGAGCCACACCACTCCTATATTGAACGACGCAAATGTTGCTCGTTCCGTTATAATTATTTTTTCCGGGTGAGGTTATTAGCCTCACGCCAACCTTACTTGGAAGGGACTATCCCGATCATATTATCCTATCCTCTTTCATAGTTACGAGTGGCCACCGCTAGGAGGCTATGATCGCACTTTCATCAATTCGAAATAGTTGCGGCGCGTGCATTTTATACTAAATGTTATTCCGCTGATGACTGGCTACCAAAGAACTAACCAATGGATAATAAACAAACAGTCTCCAAACGATAAAATTCGCAAACATTTCGTTCGATAATAAAATATTTTACTCCTTCAAATGAAACCGACATTTACTTGTTTCAATTTTCGTGCCTTTTCCAAAAAAATTGCAAACCACTGTAAATAAAATGATAAAGTGTCTTTGATAATTCCAATGTGCATTTTCTACATTGAATGTACTTCACCACAAAATTGACATTTCTCACAGCGGAGAAAAGTATTTCTTTTGAAAAAATTGCAAGTATAGAAATATAAGTTTTCATAATACTTTTATAAATATTCATATCTGCAGTACATAAGAAAAAAAAACAATGCACAAAGAAGAAAATTTAGAAAGGTTTGAAAATTTCATGAAAAAAAGATAAATTTAGTCCTTTATTTTTAACATAACCATCTTTAGGCAATCGGATGATTCTAAACAGGAAAAAAATGATGTGAAAAATGAAGATTTTGAATTAAAAATTGATAGCTCACAAATGAAATCAGAAGAAGATAAAGCTGCCGAGGAGCAGGCAATTAATCCCGAAAAATATTATCCCGAATATGATTGGAAGGATATAACAAAAGAATTTTTTGTAGCCTGTTCAGGTAAGAAAGTTTCCCTTCCGAAATAATCATCCAATCTTCCATTTATCTTACAATATATATTCATTTTTATTAAAGAACTTCAACTAGGAGAGCTTGTTCACGATGCTATCTTTGGTCTTTTTGAGGCAATGTCAGCTATTGAAATGATGGATCCAAAAATGGATGTCGGAATGGGATTTAATAAGAATGAGCCAACACCTCACACATTTCAGACGGCTGTTGATGTAATCATAAATTTTAATTATATATTAATCATATAAAAATGTCCCTTTACAGGCTGGAATTTTAAAGCTTGCAAATTTAGATAATTCCGAATTAATTGGAATTTTTGATTCTTTACTGTCTTGTCTGGTTTCTTGGCTCGAGGGTCATTCATTGGAGCAAATATTATTTACATGCTTATATCTGCATAAGCCAAACGCTATCGAAGATAAATCATTAAGAACATTTTGTTTAGCGATTAGGAAAATGATAACAATGATTAAAAATTTTGTTTTAGAGTAAGTTTTTTTTACAAAAAATTTGATAATAATATAATAAATTGCAAATATAAATCATTTTAGAGGAGGCGTAAACGAAGAGGAAGACTTTCAAGTATTTGGCAGCTCTGGATTTAATTTCTTTGAATTTGTACCAGAAACTAAAGTTATTTCGTTATTAAAGGAAGCTGAAGATGATTTAGTGAAAAAATCGAAACAAGAACAAAGTCCTGAAGTAATACACTATCAATTTTCTAGCTAATTTATTATTATAATTATTCCTTCCCATTGATTACAGGATACATTGGCTGTGGTACATAGATTACGATTTTTACGTTTCCTTTTTCAATCGTTGCATTCACTTTGGCCAAAAAGGGAGATATCGCCGGGAGAAACTGAAATTGCAGAAATTCAAAGATATTTAAGTGCAGCTCTTGATTTAGTTCCATTGATACGAAAAACAATTGATAAAGGAACACAGCCGGAAGAAAATTGTAAGTTTAATTTTTGATTTGCATTTAACTTGGAAAAGTCAAGAAGATAACGTAACAGATGAATGTTTCAGTTGTTATAGGTTCAGACATTCGATTGCAGGATCAATAGATTGAGCGGGCGGTAATACCTTACGATAAACAGTTTCCTTCTCAATTAAAAGTATTGCGGCCATTTCGCTGGGCCTATTGTACTACACTCTTATAAGTCTCCAGTCTATGCCTCTCACAATCAGTCTGGTTTGACTTTTTTCTCGCGCCTCCACTCGTTTTTACCATTATTTGTAATATAAAGCCATCTTGTTACATAATAGACCATGTGTTGATAGACCGCCGCCACCTTCCGGGTCTGATGACGGTACGAACGTACCGAGATGCCAACTTTGACTCGGATCATTATCTTGTTGTCGTGGGGCTCCGAGAGCGCATTAAAACGCTGAAAAGCTATGTATCCTCTGATCAGCCTCGAACACAGCTGCACTCCACAATGAAATTGCCTGAAATAGCTACGGTCATGCATTAGAACTCTCCCAAAGTCCTAGGGATGAGATGTCGGGCGTCGACGAGAGCTGGACCCGCTTAAAAATATTGTATTTGGTACTGCTGATTCCATCTTAGGCAGAAGTCGTCTACGACTCCGATCTTTAGATCGGAACGACTGGTTCGATAATGAATGCAAGCTGGCAACTGAACGTAGGAATGTCGCGTAGCGAGCAATGCAGCAGTCTCAGAGAACACGGGCACACGAAGAGATATATGAAGAGCTCAGAAAAGAGGAAAAGATAATTCACAGATGAAAAAACCAATCCTGGGAAAAAAATCTCATCTGTGAATTAGAACAGTACAGAGAGCGACGGCCTCACCAGGCGCGGGAGTTCTACCGAAGAGGCCGCAATTCTCACCATGTTACACATACTGCAAGGACAGAGAAGGCATCTTAGAGCGATGGGAAGAGCACTTTCATGAATTGCTAAATGGATAGTTAACTGAGGATTCTGAGGCTCCACCAATATCTGATGATAATGCTATGCTACCGCCACCAAGCTTAGAAGAAGTTAGAAGAGCCATTAGCCGGCTCAAAAACAACAAGGCCTCGGGTGCAGACGGCATCTCAGCGGAACTGTTTTATTATGGAGGGCCTATATTACATCAAGCGATTCATGAATTGTGCAAGTATGGGTGCAGGAAGTGATGCCAGAAGACTGGAGAAAAGACATCCTCCGCCCGGTACACAAAAAAGGAGATATCACAGCGTGCATTAATTATCGCGGTATAACGTTGTTGAGTATCGTGTATAAGATATTCTCTGCTATCCTACAAAACAGGATGGCCCCATACGCCAGAAGCATCACAGGCCATTACCAATGTGGCCAGATTTTCACCTTGAGGCAGGCTATGGAAAAATGTCTAGAGTTCCAAAACTCAATTCTTCATAGACACACTTTCACACCAATCAACACCCGACAAGGGGACGGTCTGGCCTGCCTCCTTGTCAACCTGGCGTTGGAGAAAGTGATCCGAGATTCGGACGTGACATCAAGGGGCACAATCCCGCACAAGTCCACCCAGTTACTGGCTTATGCAGACGACATTGACATCATTGGAAGAACAACAACAGCTGTACAAGAAGCTTTCACCCAGATTGAGCAAGCGGCAGGAAATTTGGGAGTGCACATTAACGAAAGCAAAACAAAGTACATGGTGGCCTCGTCTACAAGAACACCTAACATTGGTCTTACAATCAAGGTAGAGGAACACGGGTTTGAAGTGGTAAAATCATTTGGGTCAATAGTAGCAGCCGACATTGGCATGGAATCAGAAATACTCGCACGACTGCTAAAAGCCAACAAATTCTACTGTAGTCTATCAAGGCTCTTTAAATCTAAGCATCTAACCATAATGTCTAAACTTTTACTATATAAGACGATGGTCTTACCGGTTCCCACAAATGCATCTCACATGGCACCGAAACCCCTTAGCCGTGTTCGATAGGAAAATAAATCGGAGGATTGTTGGCCCTGTATGTGAGGAAGGAAGATTCCGCAGACTCTATAATGACGAGATCTACGAGCGCTATCGCGACATAAACGTTGTGAAGAAAATAAAGCTCGGCAGGCTCCGGTGGGCAGGGCATCTAGCTCGAATGAGTGAAGATGAGCCTGCTCGGAAAGTTCTGTGTAGACCAGGACGCTCAGAGCTTAGAGATGCCAAACTGGATATAATGGGCTCAGAATCGGGACCGGCGGAGAGAACAGCTACGAGAGGCCAGGACCGGATCCCGTTAGTAGAACTTCTAAACTAAACCGTATTGTGCGTGAACGGGGGGCTGTAGGCTATGAGGGTGAGCCAAGTGGGCTAGTCTTGTGTTGCGGGAAAAGTATTGCCGTGCAGGCAGGAGGTCCTGAATTTCAGTGGAACAGTCGCCATGGTAATAGCGATAAAGTATCCATCCATCCAATGGCGCTACAGCCCAAATCGAGCCTTGGCCTCCTCTAGGGCATTTCTCCAAGTCTGACGGTTCCTTGCAGCAGTTCTCCAGTTCCGAATGTTCAGCATTGTCTCTGCGTCAGCCGTCACAGAGTCCATCCATCTTCTCCTGGGTCTACCTACTGGTCTGTTTCCTGGAATTTCGGCCACCATAAGCCGTTTTGGGATACGGTTATCATTCATCCTGATTACGTGGCCGGCTAGTCTTAGTCTGTTGATTTTTATAAACGTTGAGAGTTCTGGGTCGTCAAAAATTTCATACAGCTCGTTGTTGTATCTCCTTCGCCATATCCCATCCTCTCTCGTTGGGCCTATTATGTATCTGAGCACCTTCCTCTCAAACCTGTTGACTTGTTCCTCTATCTCCTGGGTCATAGTCCAAGTCTCGCTGCCATAGCACAGTACTGGTCGTATTACTGTTTTGTAGAGTGAAAGTTTCGTTTTTCTGTGCACAAATCTTGAGTGCAATATTTGTTTTTGAGCATAAAAAGCTCTATTAGCCAGTAGTATTCGTCTAGTTAGCGATAAAGTATGGAGATGCTACATTCTTACGCTGGCTTAAGGCGTCGATTTTGCACCTTGTCGAGATAACCCAAGGTGGTTTTTAAGGGGCCTGCCCAGATATACGAGTTGTACTCGAGGCGCGGCCGAATGTAGGATTTGCATATTGTAGCCAAGGCGGCTGGCTGGAGGAGGAACTTGCTTCTCTTGAGAAATCCAAGGAATTGGGAGGCTTGTTTGGCGATTTGGAATATGTGATCATTCCATCGCAGATGCTCCGTTAAAGTTACCCCTAGGATGTTGAGAGTTTTGTCAGCCGTTAGATTCTCTTCATCCACTGAGATAGGAGGAAGGTCGGTACAATTTTTGTTGGAGATCAGACAGTACTTCGTTTTCGTGACATTGAATTCGCCGCGGTTCATTTCGCCCCAATAAAGAATCGATTCGATATCCCGGTTGATCGAAGTGGACATCAGCTGACGGTGGTAAAGACAAGGTCTGGCACGTGCTTGTCTTATATTGTCGAAGGAGTAAGAGAAATGCAAAGTACCATGATCAACGAAGCAGTGAAGTGAGGATATCATTATTAACTCTATTTGTTACGTGCCTCCCAGTGAGATAGCTCCTCAGCAGATCATTCGCCTAATTCCAAGGTTGTAGAGGGTGCAGTTCAATGGCACTACAGCCTAAATCGAGGGCCTCCTTCAGTTTTCTCCCCCAACCATCTCACTCACTGGCTAGAGTCCTTCAATTTCGTACGCCCAACAAGTGTGCAGGGTCTGTATCTACGGCGTCAAACCATCTTTTCCTGTTGCAAATACCTTTTTTAAATCGATGAATACTGCCCCTGCATAGTAACCGATATCAAGATAGCCTTTTATAAGGTTCAGGGGTTCCGAAGTAGCCAGTTCAGCACTGCTGCATTCTTTAAAACCGAACTGCTTACTGTCCCGACCTCCATTTCTAGCAATAAATTTCCTTATTCTTTTCTAAAAGCATAAATTTTTCCCACTTTGCTTACTTAGGGCTATGGGCCTTCTTGCTTTGTTCCGATTTTTAGCTACAGTATAAAAATTCAATAACTAAAAAATTTCCCTTTTAGCTGAAGCACCAAATCCAATGGGATTTTCACCACGTGTAAATCAACGCAATTTACCTCCGACATTTCCACGCAGCGCCAAAATTAAGGACCGTCCATCCAGCTTAACATTCTTAGAGGAACTTATACACCGATTAAAATTAGCATGTAAAGTTATTCATCAAAAGGACTATCACTCCGCATTGGTATATAATGAAAACCATTCTACTTAAACCACATTAATGAACACCATTCTCTCTCTCTTTTTGCGTTTGTAAAGAACTTTTTTATAGATTTTAGCAAGAGATCCGGACAATGTTTGCTATCACGTAGTGTTTTGCAGATATTATTTTTCGGAAATAGAAGACGTTTTGTTTTTGGTATAATACCATTTGAAGGTTTTATAGGAGAATCGATTAAGGCATTTATAGCTCCTCCTGTACTGATGCCAAAAAATCCACTGTTTACAAATGTCCAGGTAAAAATAGATTTGAGATAGATAAATCAAAAAAAATTAAATGAAATTGTTTTATTTGTAGGCTCGAATATGTGTAGATTCATTTTTAAATATTTGCAATATTTCAACATTTATTTATTTATTACAAATTTGTGGCTATAATCGTGCTAGGCAACGTGATAAACTTGGAAGATTAATCGAGGAAGGTTTTATTGCTATACAAGATGAAGTAATTCAATTTATGATTAATTGTATCTTAAATGTAAGTTGTAATAATACCATAGGCTGGCCGTGTTGATTCATATTTAAATGGACTTGCAACTAAAACTGATGGTGGTGGACAACATATTGCTTATTTCGGTACTTGGACATTATATCATTGCCTGAGAGTGATGTCTCTTTATCTTCTATCTGGATTTGAATTAGAATTATATAGTGTGCATGAATTTATTTATATTTATTGGTAAATATTTATTTTGATATCATGATTTAAGAATAATTGCAAAAAAAAATTAATAATTATATATTTATTTTTAGGTATTTATTTGAATTTCTTTTTGGATTCATTGTTTCGGCGCTAAATAGAGCAGAGACATTACTTATCGAACAAGAAAATATCGCAGAACAGCAAACAAAAACAAATTCGAAACAGAGAAAATCTAAAGCAAAAAAGAAGAAACAACAAAAGCCGTATAGGCGAGAAATTGTCTTTAGTCATGCCATGCAGAATATGTGTGGTGGTTACTATAAGGTAAAACAAAAAAGATTAATTATTAGTAACTAGCTGGAACCCGGTGCGTTTTGCTGCATCCATAAGCTATAATAGTATGGCGTGCGCCAAAACAATTGGGAATCTCAAAATCAATGGTCAGTGAGAGTCTCAAGTGCCTGAATAGTTCTTGAGCTGTGTGTGTGTGGGAGGTTGTTAAAGAAGGGATTTTATACCTCGTTGTGAAGAGGACCAATTATATTTTTACTGGGTTAACGCTGTCGCCCTTCGGACCGAGCTCACCATCCTGCCATTAAGCGTTTCGTGGATGAGAGACATTAGCGAGGCCTTGATCCTCTGTTCTGTCAAGGCCTACTAATATATACTCCTTGACCTCGAGGGATTTTTCAATGGTTGAAACCAATGAGTGAAGAGCAGTATCAGCAGGTTTGCCCTTTGTATAGGCGTGTTATGCGCCAGAAAGTTCCGAGATTAATATACAAAGGTGGGGTCATTACCCCAAGAAAGAAAGCTTGGTGTTTAGTAGGTAGTTAAAAATAACCTCACTTCGATAATTGGTGTCCGTGTTGCCCCATTGTGTATGGTGTGCATTAGCATCACCTCCCATAATCAGGGCCGTGGTAGCATCGGTATGCCTTACCAGGTCCTGAAAGGCTATAGGAGGTAGAGGGCCCTCATCATTGTGAGCTAGATAGAAAGGAGCCATCCTGAGTTTCTTCTGTTTTAACTCCAGGTCGACCACAGTAAAATCTTCCTCACTGAATTGAGGGAGAAAAAAGGTGCTTATGTCATTTCTGACCAGAATACCTGGGGGGAGATACTTCAGATATCCGCCTGACAGGTCGTGACATGCAGGTGAAGCCATGATTCCCTACATACACACAGGCGAAGACGACAGCTTAGCATAGCAGGTTGTTAATTCAAGTGCATGTTCATGCCCTCAACGAAAACTTCAAGGCGGCTTCATACTCACGCCGTGAACACCCCTGTACGCGAGTGTGGATGGATTTCGCGCCTTGTTTTCCGTGGCCCCTTCCGGTTTTCGTTTAGGAAAAGCGGAATCATTTTTTGTTTTTATTTTGTTTTTTTCATAACCTACGTCCACGAGTAGTGGAAAAATGAGATCCACCTGAGTAGATATTCGCAATATTCGGGTAAGGCTCATTAGAACGCGTTAGAACTGTAGATCATTAGGTATCCGGAACACGCCGTTCACCGCTCCACCAAAAGCACATGTCATCGGTTGGTTGATGAGATTCAATTCGTTTCAGGAGGCATAACCCTCCAGCGAGTTGATTCTCGATTCCCCGATGTCAAAGTCGCGATAGTAATGGTTTAGAGTAGGTGGGCTAAAAATATCGCGGGTAGGTTATAGCAGTTCCTTCCTCCCCAGCTAGATCTGCTGTTTAGGGCCGGTTTCATCGACCCGGATAATAATAAGACCGAATATATTCATTTCACCAACCTGGATATATCTCAGTCGGATATATGTAAATACGACTGGGTTGCGTTGGTCGTAAAAATATCCGCTGAACGTAGCCTCATTTAGTATGCTATGTTCGAAATTTCGAACATTATGTTTGACGTTAAAAACAAACAGTTTCTTTTCATTTTTGAAAAGCGATCCATATAAGAAAAGAATATGGAGGCATCATTTATCCCGGTCGATGAAACACACCAAATATCCGACAGAATATCCAAGATATTTATTATCCGTGGATATATCCGTGCCCATGAAACCGGGCCTTAGAGCACAAAATATCCAACAGAGAAGCGCAGAACACAAAGAAGGAGTGGGGCACACAGGGAGTCACGCCACATGGGCACACGAGTCACGTTATTTTTTAATCTGGGTCCCTAGCCACGCTGATCATCGGCACGGTTCGTATTACACCTTGGTCCAACCCAGAGGATTGGTGATGGGTAGCAGTTAGATTAGTATAAGGATTAGGCGGACGGGCGACTGTCTGCTACGTTCGATCGAAAACGCGTTGCCCAGGGTGAACCAGCGTGATGAACTCGTCGCGCATACGTGGAGGTCGTCGTCATTACACTTCCTGGGCGTACGTTGGAACCTTTGTGTCGCTCTTCACTTTCTATACCTGATTTTACCCATGAAATTGTCGGAGCCACATCATGCATTCCGATAGGATCTGACATCACAGTGTATTAGTTTGCGACTCTTCTCTCTACTAGGACGCGGTCAATCTGGTTCTCTACGTAATCCCAACGAGTGATATCTACGTCATTTTGTGGATGTTTTTATGTGGGGAAAAAGGTGAACATAATTACAATTCCGCGATATATGGCAAAATCAATTAGGCGGGTACCATTGTTGTTAGTGTGATTGTGTAGGCTATATTTGCCTATTGCACCAGCGAATTCCCTCATTCCTTTCTATCTTCGCATTAGCGTCCCCCACGATTATCTTTATGTCGTTTGACGGAAGTTGGCTGGATAAAAATGAAGCCTACGAAAGTCATTGCCGAAATTCCTTTCTGAACAACGCAGCTCAGCGATCTTACCAAGCATAATAGAAAAAACCAGATCTAATAGCCAATATAATTTTCAGGTAATGGGAGCATTCACAAAAGACGAAAGAATACGACAACCAATGTCTAAATTTGACAATGAAAAGATACGATTTAATCATCGGTTTTCACCATTTTTTCACATCACAAGTCCACCACCGATACCTTATAGTGAATTTAAGAAGATGCGAACACTTCTTCTACGTTTATCATCAGCAGAGCTA
This sequence comes from Thereva unica, assembly GCA_949987705.1. NCBI lineage: Eukaryota > Metazoa > Arthropoda > Insecta > Diptera > Therevidae > Thereva > Thereva unica. Next base: position 247,574,210 of record OX465281.1, read on the forward strand.
TTTTTATCCGCTGCAAAGCATTTTCATCAAGCTCGTACATCTTTAGAATCAATACAAAATCCAGATCAAGAAGTAAGGAGCAAATTTGTTTTTTTTTTTCTTTTTGGTTTAATTAAATTAATTAATATTATGGATTTATTTATTTTTTTTTTCTTGCAGATGACACAAATGATACAAGTAGCTAAAATCAACTTTGTTGTGACTAATTTGCTGGCAAATGGTCATAAGAAAGATTCAAAAGCTCAGCCAGATTTTGATTTTTCACAGCATAAATATTTCCCTATTATAAAAATTAATTAAAAAAAAAACAAATAAAAACAATTCTGGAATGCAATAATAATAATAATTAATAAATAAATAAAACAAACACAAACAAACAAAAATTTACAGCATGTGCAGGTTTCGTTTTTCAATATTTTTCTCAATTGAATATATAACTTTAATCCTTCATACATATAAAAAAAACTCAATGTATTTTGTAAAGTTATTAAAAAAGATGGAAAACATAAATTTGTTGTTTTTAATATTTATTTGATTCGATCTCAGATCTAATGAGTCGATATCACGATATCACTTAAGTTTTTCTGTAAGAAACAGTGTAAAATATTTGTTTTATGTGAAAACCCCAAGCTTAGGCGTCAACCTTTGTACTACCAGTGCGTCTTGTCGTAAAGGTGCAATGTCTAGTAGTAGGACCCTGTGCTGAAAGTCGTATTTGCTGTCATAAGAAGTGACGCTAATACAGCGGTGTGCTGATAGTCGATTCTTGTCGTGTAAAATCTGCTGACATAAACGACAGCTTATTTGGTATGCTGACAGTCGTTTTTATTGTAGTTTTGTTGTCACTTTTGGTCGGGCTGTTTGTGTAAGTGACGAAGTAGGAAAATTTGAAAGAAAATACATATTTGTTATTTTGGAGTGTTGCTAGTGGGCAGAGATATGCTGGCAAGTTACGCAAATGTTAGGGAAGAAATAATAACATAAAATTGTGAATTCCTCGCGTTTGCTATCTTCCGAACTACTAAACCGCAACTCAGCAGAATTTAACATCTTTAATCTCAAATTGTTTATAATTTATTAAAATTTTCGCGAAACACAAACTCAAAAATGTTTATTTTTCAAACTAAAAATGTTTATTCCTCACGAAACACAAAAACATAGCACATACACTCTCTGACCCCTGTGCTGACAGTCGTAATTTCACTGAAACGACAATTTCTTCAACTCAAACGACTTGTCATACCACCGACTCTCAGCACACCAACTAAAAAACGAGACGACGATATATACATGCGACTGTCAAATGACTCGACTTGCAGCACAGGGGCCTATATCTGCTTTGTTGAACTGCCGGCCCCATCGGCGAATGCCTTCTTGTAGTTCTAAATTCTAAGGGCCTTTTCACGGATCAGTGTTACTTGGCTCGTACTCTGCAAAATTCGACGAGATGCGCGTTTAGCTAGCCGGTGGAGGCTAAACAATCGACAACAAATTTTTGTGTAGGATTTACCTATATCTTAAGGCCCCCAGTTTACACACAGGCCGCCAGCAGGCCATGTCCTGAAAATTTTCGCCTTGAGGCTAAGTACCACTACACATTCACTGGCCGCCAACTGTATGGGGCCTGCAGTTCAAGAAAGCCGACAAACCTCGCATTAATCGTCAGTTCGGGCCTGAAGATCTTAACTTCTATTCACTCACAAGCCATGAATTGACAGCAAGAATTCACACCGTATCCACTCGGAACGGAAAACAAGGCGCGGGCTAGTCGTAAAAACCATCCACACTCGCATTTGCGCTTGTTTGCGGGTATACACGCCGCTTTGAAGCTTTCGTTGAGGTCATGAACGTTTTTGCACTTGAATTAATAACCTGCTATGTTATGCAGTCGTTTTCGCCCGTTTGTCTGTAGAGAATCATGACTTCACCTGCATGCCAAGGCCTGTCAGACGGATACTTGAAGTATCATCCCTCAGTTAGACTAAGTCAAGCTTAGTCGGCGGCCGGCGTGTAAGTGAATGGGGAACTTTAGTGGAGAAACATGTTTACTTAATTTAACCCAATTTTCTTGCAATTTTACACTGTTTCTTTTAAAAAAAATAATTACGTGATATTTGCCGAGACCCCCTTTCCCCACGTGAGATTTGGTGAGATTCTGCTCTGCTCGACCCCCTCCCCCGCTTCCTAAACGCCTCACGTAATTAATGGATGATACCTAAGCTTGGTTTGAATCATAAAGAAGAGGAGGGGTTACAGGGGGTCTAGGAGGTGCCCAAGGAAATGTTGATGAACCACAGTCGAGTTGTTCTATTCATAAACGAACTTCTAGATCGTATTGTGCTTGAGGGGGTTGGGCTGTTGGGTATCCTACGGTAGCTCAAAGAGTCTATAGAGGGGTGAAAGGTACCATCAGCAATGTATTGGATGTCACGATTTTGCCCAGACAATGCCCGGTCAGAACTCCCACTATAACTAAGAGGTCTTGTCTCCCGAAGCTCAGTAGTGAAGTGCTCCGCCTGAGATCATAAGAGGGCCAAGTTAATTTGGCCACGGTGCATTTATTACGATCCCTCCAATGCTTTTTCGCTTGTTGCATTGTGTGCTGTTTGCATCGCAGTTTAAAGGTGGCCCAAGGATGCCTAAAGCGGTCGTGCCTTTCATCAGCTTTACAATTTCCCTCTATATTTCGGTGACCGGGCCCCCATACGAGGAGGATCCTGAACTGTTTAGCCATCTCTTTAAGAGATCTGTGACATTCAGAGGCAGTTCTAGAGCTGTTTGTGCAGGAGCGCAGGGCGATCAGAGCCGCCTGACTATCTGAGAAGATGTAGACAGTCCGGTTCCGCCTTGCTGGTTGATTTGCAGAACAGCCTCTTGTATGGATAGAACCTCCACTTGGTATACACTGCAGTGATCGGGTAGTCGGAAGGAGACTTCAATCCCAAGCTTTGAGGAAAATCCTCCTCCTCCCACCCGACCCTCGAGCTTAGAGCCATCAGTGAAAAAGTTTATGGCACCCTGAAAACTGTGTGGTCTATTTCTCCATTCACGACGCGAAACACGCACGATGTGCACTCCGTAGTTCCTCGTGAAGGTAATCTCGGGAATGCAGAAGTCGTTTTTTGTGGGGATAGTAAGACAGTTCAGCACCTGCCTGTGCCTCCCCAGATTCCAGTCCAAAACCCGGATTCTTTTATTCTAAGGGCTGCGATGGTTGCGCTTACCCTTGCAACAAGACTTAAAGGAGGGTGGTATAACATAACATTTAGGGCATCTGTAGGTGCCTAGGTGTTATGCATAATTCCGCACATCTTTGTACTTTCTGTAATTTGTTAAGCAGGGTGGATTTACTCAGGGTTGCCCACCATACTAAGACCCCGTGCGAAAGTAAATTATCTCAGACATATTATTAAGTCAGCAAAAACCCCATTTACGGAGATCTACGTATATAGTAAAAAATTTCATAATTCAATTAATATTTATTTCACTTTTGTTTCTGTTTTATCAGATTTGTTGATAATATCTTGCTTAATAACAAACTCCTTCAAGTAACCAGATTTTGTTTCGCAACTTTCTTCACAACTATAAACAGCTATGACGCCCCAATCTATCTTATCGTCTTTCAGATAATTTAGCAATTGAGGCATTATTTGAAATTCATATACTCGACGACTGCCACAATTTTCACAATTTGGCACTGTAATGCTATCCAATGGATTATCATCGGTTATCCATAACGGCGAACCATTTCTTGCATACCGTAATATTTGCTCTGGAAACAATTCAGTTGTTTTCTTAAACTTCTTAAATTGTTTATCAGTTGCTGTGTTATTTTCCATAAATGCTTCGATTTCTGTATCTGGTATATCTTTTAATTCGCCAGATTTTCCAGATTTTAAAAGTTCCTCATACTCCCTGTTACGCCTTTCTTCAGCATCTTGTTCGGTTTCGATAGGTTTCGGGGATGATGTTGCTGATTCATCGATATCTTCAGGCTCAATTATAATTTCAAATTCTTTATAAAGTAAATCTTTCGAAGCTGATTCAGATGTAATAGCACTTGATTCACCTTTACAAGCACGTTTATGATACTTCCAATCTTTTCTTTGATGAACGGGTCCACAATAATTAATAGTTTTACATTGAGAACAGATTGATGGACCACGGCATCCGCAAACTGAGCAAATCTTTTCTAATGGTGGTATTTCAGGCTTTTCTAGATCTTTTTCCATTCTCGCCATTTTATCGAACTCAGCTGGTGGTTCAGATGAATAATAGTTATTAAATCTTGGTAATTGATTTCGAAAAACTACAATGTTTCTGTAATAAAAAAAGAGTTTCCTTTTTTACTTTATATGCCAGTTAAATTTATAAGTTTTACATACTCGGCTGAATTTGGTGCAAAGCATTCTTCATTGCGGCAAATAAATACAAAAATAGTTCGGTGAAAGCAGTCGTGTTTGTCCTCTATAGGTGCATAAAGCTGAAAGAAGAATCATCATATTACTATAGATCTACAGAAATTATTATTATAGGTGTGTTTCAAGTTCCATCAATGATTGCAATCACTCCATCTTGGCAGCATCACATATGTCCCATTTTCCATCATTTCTTGTGGGATTCGAACAATTGTCCATCAATGATTAGGGTTTATTTCCATCACTGAAGCCTGATGACTGATTGTGGTGGAACTAGAAGCACACCCTATTATTTATTTATATATTCGCCAAATAAGGCACCCTTAAACTAGTACATCATGACACTCAAATTAATAAGAACAAAGTAGTAAAACAGTCTTTTAGTAATTGAATTAAACCTACTGAAAACCTACTATTGTCAAGAAAGGAGGAGTTATATTAGTAGGGATCTGAGTATTTTCTTATCGGATACCTTGTTGAATGAAGGAGAGAAACAGGAGCTATGACTATTGAAAACCATACAGCATTTGTTGACGGGCTCGTTCCTAGCGTAATCGGTACGGTGTGGATATTCCGGATTTGATCTTGTCCGACAGAAACTGCACTTTAAGTTTTCCAGTTAGGACGTCAAAGGCAACGCAAGGTATGAAGAGAAAACTCCTGCTAGAAAACGACATGAGATCAAGCCTGTCCAAGTAGTGCGGTAGGGTTTGGTAGTCATGGGGGCTGTGTAGATGTCTCAGGGCGAAAAGGAGAAATCTCTTTTGAATGGATTCGATTCTCCTGCTGCTTACTTGGAATATGGGATCCCAGATAGGACACGCCGATTCCAGGATAGGGCGGACTAGAGAACGGAAGATTGTTTCTGTGACCCATACATTATCGAACTCTGTGGCGCTCCTCTTTATGAAACCAAGAAGTTTGTTGGCTCTGGCAGTAATATTATCGTAGTGCAGGTTGAAATTGAGTTTTGTGTCTAGGACGAGGGTCAAATGGTAGCAACGGCCTCAGGGACCTTTGATGGTGCCGGTACATTAAAGAGATAAATCCTGGGTAACGCTTGTGGTAATGAAGAAGAGGAAGAAACTGTCTCCCATCTTCTCTATACATGTCCCGCCCTCGCAAGGAAAAGAGGGACGTTCCTTGGTTCACCCTTCCTTGATGGATAGAGCGAGCTGCAAAATATTGGTGTTCCTAACTTCTGTCGCTTTATCAAAAGCTCAAAATGGCGTGAACTTTGTCCCAACACTAGAATGGCATCACAATGAGCCCAATGGCGTGCCTAAGTGGGCTCCCTAGTGGGGCAGCCATTTCAATCTAACCTAACCTAACGCCACCTGCGATCTAAGATTTTCCGATATGCTACCTAATCCTACCACAACCTCCACGAAGATGTAGATTTTACATCGGGTGTTCCTTGGATGCTCTTGTCTATACAACACTAACAGACTGAGAGGGGTGAAAGGCGAGTGTTTCGCGCCTCAAAACGATGCAAATACCGGACTGGTCATCCAGGTTGGGCGGCAGGCTGACAACCTTCCATCGTAAAGACCCACCCGTCACGAATCCTCAAGGCAGGTCTCGGACAGGACGGACTCAACGGCGACTCAGGCAACGGAATATGGAATTCGATCTTGGAAAATGGAACGTCAGGGCGCTCGTTCTGTTGAGCTTTTAGACTCTATGACGGCTGACACAGAGGCAATGCTCAACATCCGGAACTGGAGACATGCTGCAAGGGACCGTCAAACTTGGAGAAATGCCCTAGAGGAAGCCAAGGCTTGATTTGGGCTGTAGCGCAATTGGATGGATGGATGGTCTAGGACGACGCCTAGATCTACGATATGATATGAGGCCCCCACTTAATTTTCTTCTCAATTTATACACGAAGTTTCATGAGCAGTAGACCGAGTTCGTAGTGCCCGCAAAGTAGCTCCCTTAATAACGAGTACATGACCGAGTTTGATCCGTGTTTTGAAGATATCACGCTAAATGGAATGTTTTCAGTTGTATAATTATGTTATTGATGTAATGTACATATACCTACTATAGATTTAACTGGAAAATATTTCAATCTTGGACCTACCTGACATAGAAATATTCTAGGTTCCCCACATTTTGGACACTTGAGATCTGCAGCCTTCGGTAGATTCTCCAAACATAGCCACGCAGGTTTACCACCAACTTTGGATGGAAAATAGCGATTTGTTAGCAAATGAGGTTCACCTTCTTCGCAAAATCCTAGATCCACCGATTTGTCACCAACTATTTCAGGTGTTGTCATTTTATATTATATTTATGAAAATTCGCAAAATTTTGCCCAAGTTTCCTCCAGCTTCTAGCCCGTACGTACTATGCCGAAGAAACGTCAAATCCATGCTCAACAAACGTGCTGCAATAAAAGCAAGAGGAAAAGCAATCACCAACAACAGCTGGCAGGTTTGAAGTTTGGATCGTGGAAAACGGGTATAGAGTTGTTGTTGTTACATGAAAAAATGCTTCACTGTTTTGTCTTTTGTCTAATTTCTCTAGGCGTTTTAATCTTAGGCCTCCTCAGTCAGCCGGTTTACTGTCTGTTTTTAGTGAGTAGTGCAGTTATTAGCTAGTTCGGGAAAATGGATGGTAAGTGCATGATATAGAGTTCAAAATAGTCGTTCCATACCATTCCATGGATAGATAGAGAAGCCCCGTTAATGCCACAACACTTCCTTGATACGCTCCTCCCTGATATCCGGAATCTATTCCTAACCTGTAAAAGATGGCGTAGGATTTAATGGGGCTCCTAAACTATCAATAATACATATTGTGCAAAATTCAGTTTTATTCAATACTATTAACGGTCTGCGGGTGATATTGAAAGATTGCCTGGTGCAAAAAAGGAAACCGTCAATATTTTGCTCAATATTAGCTTTGTTTATTGAGCTGCTCTAGGTTGAGGTAGGTTGATATATTTCACAAAAAGGTGTTTCATGAGCAATTTGGTTGCTCTTACTTGCATGAAGTTGCTCTGATTTGTGTTTCATGAGCGTGCTCTAAGTTGAGCTAGAGCGCGATTTTTGTTCTACCTTTTTTTGGTAGAGCAACTTCAGGCAAGTAATCAGCTGTTTGTCAACTGTCACAAAACCGACAACCGTTAATTGAAGACGGTTAAAATTAAATTCCAATACAGTATAGTGAAGTACAGTTTTTTAAAAGTTACACGCCAGATAGTCCAGTCAAATAAAGCAAAAAAGGGGGCCACCTCGGAATGCGAGGTAATAAGCTGAAAATTGGTATGAGCCTTTGTTTTGGCATTCTAAATGATGTGTAAAAAGTCTCATGCACTGACATATAGTAATGGACTGCTAAATGAGCAAAATCCCATACAAAAAAATGGCACCAAAAACTATTCCTGCCTCGCTCCCACGTTAAATCCCAATGAACTGTAATCGTCAGCGCATGTCAGCGATATAAACATAATTAGAAAAAAATAGACAGGTATAGTTTTCGTTCTTCTGTCTCACTCTTGAGCTATTTTGAAAACTTCGTTAAACAGGGGAAATAACCGTCACGGTTTTGTAATAAATACATTTATTTAATGAAAAAACTGCTAATAAATAAAAATGAGTGATGGAAATTTGTTTCCGTTAATTATAACAAACATCTTTTCACTTATTTTCTCCTAAATTCGAAGAAATTTTTTTGTTTGCATGAAAAAGGTTTTCTATTTCAGCATCGTCAATCAGCAGTCCATTACTATATGTCAGTGGTCTCATGTAATCTCGTGTCTGCGTCTTGAGATGTTAAAGATCAAAGGTCACAAAAATCAGTTTTTCACGAATATCTCGTAAATTCTCGGAGTTACGTAAATTTTGGTTGAGTAAACTTTACTCATCAGATTAATCTGTATAAAAGTGCCCCGTACAGAATACATATATGTACGTACGTAGAACCAATAGGTTTCGAGATATAGCGGAGCGCTGAGAAGTCTTGGCATTGTGTTTTTTTTTATGTGGCAGTGCTAAGCTCAGAAGTCACTCTTTGTACTACTAGTCCGTCATGTCATTTGTTACGTCATGGTGCAATGTCTAGCAGTAAGCTTAGTACGGGGGAGGAGTGTGGGGAGTAGGTTAAAGGTTAAAAGGTACGGGGGGGGGGGGGGTATTGAAAAAGGTGGAGATGAATCCTACGTTTGAATTCTGGGATGTTGTAGGAGCTAGGGATGGGCGATTAAATCGCGATTAATCGATCATTCGATTGTTCGAAACGATTAATCGTTAAAAATGAATCGATTAGTTTTAATATAATCAATCGGCAAATCGATTAATTTATACGATTATACATATTTTTACTTATTTATTAAAAAAAAATCTGTTTAATTATTTTTAGGACCACCGATTTCTTTCAAGCACAACTAGACCTTTTGTTGGTAGTGCTGTAGTAACAAAGTTCCTAGATCAGTTTTAAATGTTGGCGAGCCCTAGTTTTCCCTATCAATATTGCTTGGTCAGTTGGCATTGTCACCACAACTTCGCGGAATTCGATACTCCGTTAAAAATTTTTGCCGTTTGAGAATATGGCACCTCCCGGGAAAAGTGACATTTGGAAATATTTTACCAAACTCGAAGCGAATAAAAAAGTTAAAAAATGTTAGTTTAACAACGAAAAGTCACTAGGAATGTAAGAGAAAAGTTTTGTTTTCAATCGATTTTAATCGTCAAATGTTTACATAACAATAAATGTTAATTTAACAACGAAAAGTTACTATAAATGTAAAATGAAAGTTTAGTTTTGAATTGTTTTTAATTATCAAAATAAAAATGTTCAGTTTTCAATGAAATTTTGAGTGTTTATTTATATTCAAACATTTCTAATTAAATAATTCGATTATCTAATAATCGATTGTTGTAATGCAATTAATCGATTACAATTAATCGAATTGAACGAATAATTGAGTAGCGATTAATCGTAACATTTTTGATAATTGCCCATCCCTAGTAGGAGCTCGGAAATACTGACTGCGAGAGATTACTCCACAGTCGAGTTGTTCTATTTACAAACGAATTCATATCTTGTTGAGTGCGTGAAAGGGGGAGTTGTAGGTAAAGGGAATGAGACGAGTGGGCTAATCTGGTGTTGCGGTTATAAGATTGCCGTGGAGGCAGGAGAGCGTTTATTTCGGAGGAACAGTCGCTATAATAGTAGCGATAAAATTTTGTTAGTGCTGCTACATTCCTACGGTGGCTCAAGGGGTCGATGGTGGAGCAGGCGGTGTCGTCATCAATTAATTTAAGAGTCCTTTTTTGGACCTTATCTAACCATGCCAAGGTGGTTACTGGAGCGCCGCCTCAAACGAGGGAGTTATATTCGAGAAGAGGCCGAATGTAGGATTTATAAATAACAGCACGGGCCGATCCCTGGAGGAGGAACTTCCATCCATCCAATGGCGCTACAGCCCAAATCGAGCCTTGGCCTCCTCTAGGGCATTTCTCCAAGTTTGACGGTCCCTTGCAGCATGTCTCCAGTTCCGGATGTTGAGCATTGACTCTGCGTCAGCCGTCACAGAGTCTATCCATCTCCTCCTGGGTCTACCTACTGGCCTACTTCCCGAAATTTCTGATGCCATAAGCCGTTTTGGGATGCGATTGTCCTCCATCCTGATCACGTGGCCGGCTAGTCTCAATCTGTTGATTTTTATGAAAGTTGAGAGTTGTGGGTCGTCAAAAATTTCATACAACTCGTTGTTGTATCTTCTTCGCCATATTCCATCCTCTCTGATTGGGCCTATTATGCATCTGAGAATTTTCCTCTCGAACCGGTTGACTCGTTCCTCTATGTCCTGGGTCATAGTCCAAGTCTCGCTACCATAACACAGTACTGGTCGTATTACTGTTTTGTAGAGTGAGAGTTTCGTTTTCCTGTGCACAAATCTTGAGTGTAGGATTTGTTTTTGGGCATAAAAGGCTCTATTAGCCAGTAGTATTCGTCTAGTTATTTCTTCTTTTTCTTCGTTTCTTTTTGTGATAGTAGACCCAAGGTAGACTGTTTTATCGACTACTTCTAGGTTATGTTCGTCGATGGTTATATTTCTTCCCATTCTAAATCGTCCTGCTCTGGATTGTTGCATCACCTTCGTTTTTTCTTCGTTTATCTTCAGGCCTATGTCCTTTGCCGCCTCTTTTAATTCAACATAGACTTCTTTTGCTGCCAAAAATGACCTTCCCACGATGTTTACGTCATCCGCATATCCAAGTAATTGTACCGACTGGGTAGCTATTGATGCACTTCGCTGGACTGACGTTTTCCTTATCACCCATTCTAGGGCCAGGTTGAAAAGCATGGGGGCCAGCCCATCTCCTTGTCTAAGCCCTTGACGTACTTCGAACTCCTCTGTTACAACATTTTGGATCCTTACTTTCGCTAGTGAGCTGTTTGTGGCGCATTTGATTAGTTGTACCAGCTTTGAGGGGACTCCTATTTCCGATAAGATCTCGTATAGCCTCTCTCTGTTTATTGAGTCATATGCCTGTTGAAAGTCGACAAATATCTGGTATACATCTACATTCCTTTCCCAGGTTTTCTCCAGAATTTGCCTTAAGGTCAGCAGTTGGTCCGATGTTGACCTGTTTGTCCTAAAACCAGCTTGATATTCTCCTATAAGGCTTTCCGCTATAGGTTCCAGTTTTTGTTTCACAAGGATTGTGAAGATTTTGTAGCTGGTGCTGAGGAGTGAGATGCCTCTGTAGTTTTTGCAGTTTAGTTTATCTCCTTTCTTGTATACTGGACATATAATGGCTTTCTTCCAGTCCTCTGGTATAACTTCTTCCTCCCAGATGGTGCATATGAGTTCGTGTAATGTTCGTAATAGTTGGGGTCCTCCTTCCTTTAGCAGCTCAGCTGCTATTCCATCGGCGCCAGGCGATTTGTTGCTGTTCTGCCTTTTTACAGCTTCCCGCACCTCATCCAGTGTTGGTGGTTCTATTGAGATGTTATCTTGGGGAATTACAAATGCCTCTGTCTCTGCATTTTCGTTTGATAGGGAGATAGGATTCAATAAGTTCTGAAAATACTCTCTCCACCTTTCCTTTATCCTATCAGGATCCGCCAACAAGTTCCCATCTATGTCCTTGCAGATGTCCGTTCTTGGCTGGAACTTATTGGTGATCTGGCGAGTTCCTTTGTACGCTTGTCTAATTCTCCCTTCATTGAAGTCTTCCTGTATCTGTAGGATTTTCCTATTTAGATATTCCCTCTTCTTCTTTCTGCACAGCTTGTCTGCAATTTTTCTTTTTTCCTTGAAGACTTCCATCCTTGCTCTTGTTGGCCTTGCGATGTACTCTCGGTGGCTCTGGTTTCTTTCTTCAATTGCGGTTCTACAGTCTTGGTCGAACCAATCAATTCTAGTCTGTCTGGGGGCCCAGCCTAGTGCCTCTTCTGCTGCCCCCTTTATGCTGCTTTTGACCTGTTCCCATTTGTCGTTGATGTTGGGCTGCTCATCTACCTCTCTCAAGTTTTGTACGACAGCATGTTGGTAGGCATCTCTTATTTCTTCCCGTTTTAGCTTATCTATATCGTATTTTGGTTGAGTTATCCCTCTTTGCGTTTTAGTTGCTATCCGGGCTCTCAATTTCACTTTGACTAGATAGTGGTCCGAGCCACAGCACGCTCCTCTCATTGTTCTTACGCCCAGTATACTCGCGGCCCCTCTTCTCTCAATCAGGACGTGGTCAATTTGATTACTAGTTACTCCATCTGGTGACTGCCACGTCATCTTATGGATATCTTTGTGCGGGAACATTGTTGAACTTACTACCATTGCGTTTGAGCTTGCGAAATCGATCAATCGACTACCATTGTCATTGGTAACGTTGTGTAGGCTATGTTTTCCTATGACTCCTAGAAACTCCTCTTCTTTTCCTACTTTGGCATTCATATCTCCAAGCACCATTTTAATATCGTTTGACGGTATTAACCTGATGGTGTTTGTTAGCTCTTGGTAGAATTCCTCTTTCTCCTCATCCGTTTTCTCTTCTGTGGGCGCGTGGACGTTTATAAGACTGATGTTATGTAGCCTTGCTTTAATGCGAAGTGTGCATATTCTATTGCTGACTGGTTTGAAGTCCAGAATCAGAGATTTCATTTCCTTCTCTATGATGAATGCTACTCCGAACTCTCTTCTTCCATTTGATGATCCGCTGGAAAGTACCGTGTGGGTTTTTAGATCCATTATACCACTGTGGGTCCATTTTGTTTCTTGAAGGGCTGTGATCTTTATGTTATATTTTTTTAGAAGTAATAAAAGCGAACGCAAAGCGCCCGTTCTGTTGAGCGTCCTGACGTTCCATGTTCCAAAATCGAATTCCATATTCCGTTGCCTGAGTCGTTGCCGTTGAGTCCGTCCTGTCCGAGGCCTGCCTTGAGGATTCGTGACGGGTAGGTTTTTACGGTGGAAGGTTGTCAGCCTGCCGCCCAACCCCCAACCTGGAGGACCAGTCCGGTATTTGCTTCGTTTTGAGGCGCGAAGCACTCGCCTTTCACCCTCCTCAGTCTGTTACTCTTGTCTAGACAAGAGCATCCAGGGGACACCCGATGTAAAATCTACATCTTCGTGGAGGTTGAGGTAGGATTCGGTAGCATATCGGAAAATCTTAGATCGTGAAGACCTTAGATCGCAGGTGGCGTTACCCAGGATTTATCTCTTTGATGTACCGGCACCATCAAAGGTCCCTGAGGCCATTGCTACCATTTGACCCCCTAAGAAATCCTAAGCACTGAGATGCTTGTTTGGCGATTTGGAATATGTGGTCATTCCATCGCAAGTCTTTGGCTAATGTCACGCCTAAGATGTGTAGGGATGGGTCGGCCATCTTGGATCTTTTTTGTCGGAAGCCATACTGTCTGTCGTTTATGAGTAGGTCTCCATGGTTTTGGAGAGAATAGAAGTACATAATTGCTATTGGGCGGTAGTTGGAAGGAAGGCTGGAATCACCTTTTTTCGGTATGGGCTGAACATGGGCAAGTTTCCAAGAGTCGGGATAAACTCCAGAGAAATATGACAGGGCAAATAGTTTGCGCAGAGGTTTAGCCAAAGGTAAGGGGCATTGTTTTAAGACGATAGGGGGTATATTATCGGGTCTAGTGGATTTGTTGACATCGAGCTCTTTGAGGCACCTGTACACCTCGCGAGTCCTGAAAAAAAAACCCTGTTCATTGAATGGGCCCGCGGACGGTCGTCTAAAAGCCGTTGCAACGCAAGGGGTGGGGGCGGGGGAGGGGAGATTGCTTGCTAGTAATTCAATATAATTTTTATAATGTTGATAAAAAAAAAAATAAAAAAACTTAAAATATTTTCTTTTTTATTTGCAGAAACATTGTTAAATTTAGACAAGCTTAAAATCAATATCATTGAGCATAATGAAAAAAGTTTGGAATTTTATAATTTTTTATTATTTAATTTACGACAAAATCATCGTTCACTACCTCAATCCACCTACAACCTACATGGATTATTACAACTTATACATGATTTAGATATACATTGTACAAATCCAAAAATTACATCATATTTACTTCAAAATCTTCATCATACAATTTTTCTAACTTCTTCTACATCAGATATTCTAAAAGAATGTAAAGAATTTTTTAACATTGAAAAAGATACATTATATCAATATCGCTATCAAATTCTTAATACTATGATTGATATGAAAATTATTGATCAAATCGATTATAATAATGATATTTTTCAATCATTAATCAATAAAATTTATTCTGGTAATAAAATTACAAGAGAATGGTGCATTGCTTGTGTAAGAGTTATTTTAGAAAATTCTATGAATGATGTAGATATATTAAATGAAATATGGAATTTAATTAAAATTAGATCAGATACAGAACATTATTATACAATAAACATGGAAATTCTATCAAATTTTATTGATTTTTATAATAAAAGGAAATTGATAACAAGATCAAAGGAATTATGGAATATATTATACACAATATTAAATTCTTATCCAGATATTAATACAAGAAAAAGAACGATATTTATTATAAAAAGTATTGTTAATAATATTCCATGTGCAGAAGAACTAAATATAGCACCAGAAATATCTGGATTAACTGCAATTAATATTAATAATAATGTTAAAACATCATGGAATACATTTACAATTATATTTGATATTTTAGATGAGAATCAATCACATTTAATATTACCATCATTAAATATGTTACAACATATAAATTTAGATAGAAAATGGAAGGAGATATTATATCGTCATTTATTAAGGCATAAAAATTCTTTAGTTATAAAATGGATGGTACAATATATTTTCATAACATATAAAGCATCCGACTTGTCTGAGGAATTACTTCGTGAATTTTTAATATCATTAAATAATACATTTTTATATACAGAAAATAATATTAATCCAGAATTATTTAAAAACTTTATTAATATTGATTTAAATAGTTTTATGAATATTTTTGCCTTAATCGATTGGAAATCAATACCAATGTTTGTTTGTTTTAAAGGTATAGATATTGGTGATAATCATAATTATGATACAGTAACAGAATCTTTATTACTTAAAATAGCATCCCTAATAAGAAAACTTCAAAATAAAATAATTAGAGATATGTTATGTGATATATTTCTTAATTTGTTTGAAGAACGATTTAATAAATCATTAAATTTATACTTTGCAATATTAAAAACGTTATACACGAAATCAATTGAATTAAATATTAATGGATCTATTCTAAAACAAGAATTTACAGAAACAACAAAAATCGATATTGAAATTATTGAAATTATTGAAATTTTTAGTAAACATATTGTTGATAATAGGATGATTGTAACTTATCTAAAAACTGCAAATGATCTACAATATATTTTAAAGTGTTTCTATTTTGTTCGCTTTAATTTGGATCGTCACAATCTACTGAAAGAACATCTTAAAAATAAATACAAACTTTCATTAAATATTAACAATGTTAAAAAACCATATAATACTGAAGATTTCATAACACTTTTCGTTGCACATCAAAGACTAGAAATGATAGAAGATAAAAATAAAGTAGTAAAATTATCTTTAGATATGATTGAAGATTGTAACTTTAACTTTTTGAACGAAAGCATATATACTTCCAATTTAAGCAAATTAAAGAAAATGTTTGTTGATAGTTTTACAACATTTTTAAGGCGGATAACTTCACATGATCTTATCAAGGAAAATTGTGAAATGTTTTTGGATAAAGGTGGATGGAGGTCAGTGAGAAATATATGTTATAGCTTGCCTGATACATCGATGAAAGTTAAAACCGAAATAATTGATCGTCTTATAGCTGAAATAAAATCTATTTGGAAATCATCAGGATTTTTTTTCGTTCCTGATATGTAAGTATTTTTTTTTGTTTACTTTGAATATTGGAAAAAGTCTGTTTCCAAAAAAAATCCTGTCCAGTAGATTTAACAGATTATCGTCCTATCAGTATTCTTCCCTTTGTTGCCATAGTCTTTGAGAAAATTCTCTTCGGTCAGATCACGCGCTATATTGAATCTAACAATCTCCTATCTAAGCTTATGAATTCGTTTGTAAATAGAACAACTCGACTGTGGAATAATCTCTCGCAGTTAGTATTTCCGAGCTCCTATAACATCCAAGAGTTAAAACACAGGGTTCATCGCCACCTTCTTCAACACTCCCCCCCGTACCTTTATAACCCCCCGTACCTTTATAACCCCCCGTACCTTTATAACCCCCCGTACCTTTATAACCCCCCGCCCCTCTCCTCCCCGTACTAAGCTTACTGCTAGACATTGCACCACGACGTGACATATGACATGACGGACTAGTAGTACAAAGGGTGACTCATGAGCTTAGCACTGCCACATAAAAAAAACGCTTCTAAACCGGTCACGAATTTTGTTCTGACTGCATCGCCCAATACCGCTGGAAAGCTTTTGGACCTCACGTTCTGGCCTCCCGGTGCCTTCTCAAAGTGTTTTGTTCTCCGCCCCCCGTACTCCCGACACTCTTCAGGTTCTAAAAAACTTAAGACGCTTTCCCTCTATTACCAAAACGTGAGGGGTATCAGATCCAAAACCCATGATGTGCTTCTATCAACTTCGGCCAGTCATTTCGATATAATCGCTTTCACTGAAACATGGTGGGATCCTTAATGCCAAACTTTTTGATTCCTCCTCCCATATACTGACTCAGAGGCTCGCAGCTCTCAATTGTTGCTTAATAACGCTTCCTAATTTTTCCAATTCTCTGGACATTTAGATCCTTACTCTTAAAATATCCCATGTCCACAATTGCATTTTTTGTGATTTGCTGTTTTATCGCACCTGATATGTTCAGCACTCTTGACGGTAGAGGTTAAAACCTCTATGATATCTTAATCTCTTGCACTAATCATATCCAGGATATTATAGACTCTACCTAACTCTAACTACCTTCCTGAAAACAACCTTAATGTTAGGGAATCCGGCTTTCTGAATTCCTTGTTCTCATGCGATTTGAACCAAATGTTTAGTGTGAATAATATTTCGGGGAGGTGGGATTAGGACTAGCGAACAGAGCTGCTATGTCATCATGTATACGTCACTAAATATTCTCACTGCTTTCTTCTTCTTTAAACTCCTTTAATCCCTCATGGGACATAGGGCGGAAACAGTTGCCCTCCAGCGGATTCTGTTTTGCGCGACAGCTCTTAGCTCCGACCAGGATCTCCCAGTTGTTGCGGCTTCTTCTAGTAGGGTTCTCTTCCACGTTGTTCTAGGTCTTCCTACTCGTCGGGAACCTTGCGGATTCCAGTCAAGAGCTTGTTTGGCTAGATTTTCATTTTCGCGTCGCAAGGTGTGGCCAACCCAATTCCATTTCCTTTGCCTGATTTGGTCGTCTATCCTTTCTTGGCCGGCACGGCGCCATAGTTATTCGTTTGAAATTCTATCTTGCCAGCGGATTTTTAGGATACGACGAAGGCATCTGTTGATGAAGACTTGTAGGCGCCCTGTGATGAATTGGGTGACTTTCCATGTTTCGCAACCGTACAAAAGAACTGCCTTAACGTTGGAGTTGAACAGCCGCAATTTGGTGTTAGTGGAGATCACCGTTGACCTCCATATGTGAGACAGGCATGCATATGCGCCTCGTGCTTTATTTATTCTGGAACTTACGTCTTCTTCTGCTCCACCATTTTCGGTAATAATGCTACCGAGGTAGCAGAATTTATTTACCAGTTCCACGTCACGGTTATTCAGCGCAGTCCGTTCAATGGTGTTTGCATTTATCCGCATTTCTTTAGTTTTAGTCGGATTTAGCCTTAAGCCGTTGGACTACTTTCTGTTGCCAAATTGTTTAACATGTTTTTAATGTCCTGGTGTCTGTGGGCCAGCAAACAGATATCATCGGCGTAGTCGAGATCCTTAAGGCGGTCTACCAAACCCCATTGTATGCTGCCTGTTCTATTATCTAGAGCGCCGACAAGGAGTCATTTATTACTATAAGAAATAGTAATGGTGAAAGTAGGCATCCTTGTCGTACTCCTGAGCTCACCTCAAAGCTGTCGGATAATTTGCAGTAGTGCCTGCCAAATGAAACTCCTATTAACCGAGTCGAACGCTGTCTCATAGTCTACGAAAGCAAGGTAAAGGGGGATCGGAATCCAGTTCTCATTCAATTCTCACTGCACGATTCAGATAATAATTTGTGGTCCTTTGAACTGGATATTCATATTCTTCTCTGCTCCGGGTTAGAACTGGTTAGAATTAAGGACCTTTTCGGAAACGCAGAACTGCGGTCACTCTGCAATATTCAGCTACAGACTTCCAATTGCTGAATATTGCAGAGTGACCGCAGTTCTGCGTTTCCGAAAAGGCCCTAATTCTACTAGTAATTTTTAAAAGTTAACATGTTTCAAATAATACAGGTACGCTATAAGTTCTTTTTTTTAATTGTTTCTTTTTTGTTTAACTCTTATTCTAGGTGTCAAGAGCTGACGAAATACATCTTAACTCTGGAAAGCGAAACTTGCATCCATTTCATTACAAAACTTCTTGATTTGGATTCTGCTAAAGCAGATTTATTTGCGGAAGTTTTTCATGTTTTGAAATGTAAGATGCCAAATGTTTTGATCCAGCCTGAGTTCAGTTCTATAATTACTAGAGGAATACTTTTTGGGGAACCTCTACATGGCGACCAAAAGTATAAATATCATTTTGAATTTTCTACATTAAATCTACATTTAATTTGATTTTTTTCTTCTTAGAATTGAATTTGATTTCTGTACATTACAAGCACAACATTACATATATCGAAATGAATATACCGCAATGGATATTAGAGTACGTTCTTTACAAATCTTACAAGCACTAAAAGAACATAAAACGTTCCACTTATCTCTAAAAGATCATCTATTGGACTTAAGTAGAAAATTAAATGATAAAAATCCGCGATATTTTAATAATTCTAAACAACATAGAATAAAGTTACGAATTGTACAAGCTCTTGCTCTTATTCATCAACTTCATGAAACCTATGATGAGAAATATTTAATTGCAATTACTGAAGAGAACAATCAACTTGATGTTACTATAATTATGGAATTGTTAATAGCTAAATGCATTCCTTCTGAAAATTTGATGATTCTACTTGACAAGGTAAATTTTTTATATTAATAAGTGTCGTCCATTAATTATGTGAGGTATTTAGGGGGGGGGGGGATCTTGGCAAATATCATGTAACTTTCTCAAGAAACAGCGCGAAATTGCTAGAAAACTGGGTTAAATTAACTAAAACATGTTTCTCCACTAAAGACCCCCATTTACTTACAGGCCGCCGGCAGGCCAGGTCGGCAGGCACGGCCCTATGAAGGCCACTCTCAGTCTAATTGAGGTATGAGGACTTCATGTATCTGCCTGACAGATCGTGGCCGTCTGTTGATTTTGATTAAAGTTGAGAGTTGTGGGTCGTCAAAAATTTCATACAACTCGAACTCGTTGTTGTATCTTCTTCGCCATATTCCATCCTCTCTGGTTGGGCCTATTATGAATCTGACAATTTTCCTCTCAAACCTGTTGACCTCTATGTCCTGGGTCATAGTCCAAGTCTCGCAATCATAACACAGTACTTGTCGTATTTCTGTTTTGTAGAGTGAGAGTTTCGTTTTCCTGTGTACAAATGCTGAGTGCATGATTTGTTTTTGGGCATAAAAAGTTCTATTAGCCAGTAATATTCGTCTGGTTATTTCTTCTTTTTCTTTGTTTCTTTTTGTGGTAGTAGACCCAAGGTAGACTGTTTTATCGACTATTTCTAGGTCATGTTCGTCGATGGTTATATTTCTTCCCATTCTAAATCTTCCTGCTCTGGATTGTTGCACCTTCGTTTTTTATTCGTTTATCTTCAGGCCTATGTCCTTTGCCGCCTCTTTTAATTCGACATAGACTTCTATTGCCGCCAAAAAGGACCTTCCCACGATGTTTACGCCATCCGCATATCCAAGTAATTGTACCGACTGGGTAGCTATTGATGCACTTCTCTGGACTGACGTTTTCCTTATCACCCATTCTAGGGCCAGGTTGAAAAGCATGGGGCCAGGCCATCTCCTTGGTTAAGCCCTTGACGTACTTCGAACTCCTCTGTTATAACATTTTGGATCCTTACTTTCGCCAGTTACTTTCGCCAGTTTGTTGCGCATTTGAAAAGTTGTACCAACTTTGAGGGGACTCCTATTTCCGATAAGATCTCGTATAGCGTCTCTCTGTATGCCTGTCGACAAATATCTGGTATACACCTCCCTTCCTTTCCCAGGTTTTCTCCAGAATTTACCTTAAGGTCAGCAGTTGGTCCGATGTTGACCTGTTTATCCTAAAACCAGCTTGATATT
Source organism: Thereva unica (assembly GCA_949987705.1). Lineage (NCBI taxonomy): Eukaryota > Metazoa > Arthropoda > Insecta > Diptera > Therevidae > Thereva > Thereva unica. The sequence continues at coordinate 247,594,504 of OX465281.1, forward strand.
CTCCTATAAGGCTTTCCGCTATAGGTTCCAGTTTTTATTTCACAAGTATTGTGAAGATTTTGTAGGTGGTGCTGAGGAGTGAGATGCCTCTGTAGTTTTTGCAGTTTAACTTATCTCCTTTCTTGTATATAGGATGATCTCTTTCTTCTAGTCCTCTGGTATAACTTCTTCCTCCCGGATGGTGCATATGAGTTCGTGTAAGGTTTGTAATAGTTGGGGTCCTCCTTCCTTTATCAGCTCAGCTGCTATTCCATCGGCGCCAGGCTATTTGTTGCTGTTCTGCCTTTTTACAGCTTCCCGCACCTCTTCCAGTGTTGGTGGTTCTATTGGGATGTTATCTTGAGGAATTACAAAGCCTCTGTCTGTGCATTCTCGTTTAATATGGAGATAGGATTCAATAGGTTCTGAAAATACTCTCTCCACCTTTCCTTTATCCTATCAGGATCTGCCAACAAGTTCCCATCTATGTCTTTTGCAGATGTCCGTTATTGGCTAAAACTTATTGGTGATCTGGCGAGTTCCTTTGTACGCTTGCCTAATTCTCCCTTCATTGAAGTCTTCCTGTATCTGTAAGATTTTCCTATTTAGATATTCCCTCTTCTTCTTTCTGCAGAGCTTGTTTGCGATTTTTCTTTTTTCCTTGAAGACTTCCATTCTTGCTCTTGTTGGCCTTGCGATGTACTTTCGGTGGCTCTGGTTTTTTTCTTCAATTGCGGCTCTACAGTCCTGGTCAAACCAATCAATTCTAGTCTGCCTGGGGGCCCAGCCTAGTGCCTCTTCTGCTGCCCCCTTTATGCTGCTTTTGACCTGTTTTGGCCCATTTTCGTTGATGTTGGGCTGTTCATTTACCTCTCTCAAGTTTTGTACGACAGCATGTTGGTAGGCATCTCTTATTTTTTCCCGTTTTAGCTTATCTATATCGTATTTTGGTTGAGTTATCCCTCTTTGCGTTTTAGTTGCTATCCGGGTTCTCAATTTCACTTTGACTAGATAGTGGTCCGAGCCACAGCACGCTCCTCTCATTGTTCTTACGTCCAGTATACTCGTGGCCCCTCTTCTCTCAATCAGGACGTGGTCAATTTGATTACTAGTTACTCCGTCTGGTGACTGCCACGTCATCTTATGGATATCTTTGTGCGGGAACATTGTTGAACTTACTACCATTGAGTTTGAGCTTGCGAAATCGATCAATCGACTACCATTGTCATTGGTAACGTTGTGTAGGCTATGCTTTCCTATTACTCCTAGGAACTCCTCTCCTTTTCCTACTTTGGCATTCATATCTCCAAGCACCATTTTAATATCGTTTGACGGTTTGACGGAGTCGAAAAATCGCCTCACGTAATTTATGGACAACCCCTAAACGATACAACAAATAATGTTTTTTTATTCTTCAAATAAAATATAGATCCACACTTGTACAAATAGTGTTCAGCCATCAATTTTCGCCATAGCATTCATGTCATGTAGATTTCGAAAGTGTAGAGATGATGCCAATAAAATTGTTGAAAAACTATTACCATTTATCATGGGGCAAAATTTTACAACAAGATTTTATGCTCAAGTGACAATATATCACTTGATAAAATATTTCAATTTCGATCATCTACAGTATTTATACGATGCCATAGAAACAAGTATGAAACAAGGAAATTCTGAGCAAAATTTACGAAAACTTAATAATGATTTTCGATATAATTTCTTATTGTTTAATGATGTATCTCTATATAATGAACAGATTATATTACAAATTATACCAAAAATGACAAACATAGCAACAGATGAAGTTGTTTTATACTTACCATTTTGGCGTAGCGATTCTATTAATATCGAATCATTGGAACCAAAACAATCAATTACGAAAACAAAAAATATCGAAATTCAAGAGTTTAAAGTAACTGATGTACAAAAGAAGATGATACCGATTAAAACTGAACTAAATGAAGAACTACTTATATATTCCGATAAAGAAGATATTGAAAAGGTAGCAATATTTTAAATATTTCTTACTTATATCATTCTAAATTGCAGAGCAATAGAAACGATATAATCGTTGTTGCTAGCCTTATTACAAAAGCACCAAATCTAGGAGGAATTGCACGGACCTGTGAAGTTCTTGGATTAAAAATAATGACTTTAGATTCTTTGCGATATATTGAAAATATCGAATTTAAAACCTTAAGGTAAGTTTAATTAAAGGAAATTGTAGTTAGGAGCGTAACAAGAATGATTTATAGTTCGGTTTCTCTAATATCATCTCACATAAATAAGTGCTGCGTATTCATTCTGAACTTGTGTGTAGCTTCGATTATCCAAATATTCTGGGCGAAATTTAGATGTAATTTCTTCTTCTTCTTCTTTGATCCGTTAGCTGACGGTCCGAGCGGGACGTCCTCGCAACGGATACGCTGCTGTCGGTGTCGCTAGGTTTCGAATTCTATTCACAATTCGTTTTCATTCTTGCCGGTTTTTGGCGACGTCTCGAACCTCGGTAACTGAATCGTTGATTCTTTGGGTCACCCTCGATATTCTTTAGTCAGTTTTTTTCAGTGCTGATCGCTGGATTCTCCAGTCTGCGGGACGGTTTAGCCAGAGAAGTTTACGTGGCAAGCGGTGATCCTTTCTGCAAAAATGTCCAAACCACCGTAGTCGACGTTTTTGCACTTCTTCGATCAGTGTGATCGGATCTTTGTCTAACTCCCTCGTTTCGAAGGTGATCGCGGAGTGAGACACCGAGGATCTGCCTTAAGAATCATATTTGGAAGACCTTAAGCTTCTTAACGTCCGGTTTGAGCAGTATTCATGTTTCAGATTCATAAAGAAGAATCGGAAGGATCAACGTTCGGTAAAGGCGTACTTTTATTTTGATGGAAATATTTGTTCGTTTCCATATGCACCACTTGAGCGAGTAGAAGGTTGCTGTTGCCTGGCCGATGCGGCTGTGAACGTCGGCCGCCGTTGCCACTTTCGTTTCCTCAACCAATGATTCTAAATATTTGAACCTCGGAACCTGTTCGATTTGGGTTCCATCGAGATGAACACTGGCCCTCGATCCGTCCGTTTTGAGCACTTTGGTCTTTTTCGCATTGATTTTTATCCTGTATAACTGGGCGATGCGGGAAATGTCGTAGAAGATGTCCGTTGCTTCGGCATCAGTGTCGGCGAAGACGGCGCTATCTTCGGCGTACATTAGGTTGGTTACGAAGTTGTTGTCGTCGTATCGAACTCCAAGTCGTCCATCGAATACTTCACGCATAATCGCGTCGATCACAACGTTGAAGAGAAGTAGCGAAGTGACGTCTCCCTGTCGGACTCCCGTTTGAATCGGGAACTCTTCGGATGAGTCGCTTCGAATATGAACGCTGCTAGTTGAGTGCAAAAGTTCTATGTAGGTACGCCACTGCCATCGTATGCTTCTTTGAAAAACTTAAGTTCATAATAATACTAATCGATAATCAATTCTAATATGTTTATTCCCAAGATATATAATCTATATTTTAATTTTTTTTAGTATGACAGCTGAAAAATGGTTAAATTTGATTGAAGTAAAATCATCGAATCTACATGAGTTCCTAATGCAAAAGAAGCTAGAAGGTTATAGTATTGTTGGAGCAGAACAAACAGCAAACAGCCATAACTTTGCTCATTTTAAGTTTCCAAAGCGAATGGTATTATTACTAGGGTAAATAATTGCTTTTGTACGCTTAATGCTTAATAAACATATATTTAATTTTGAAATATAGGCATGAAAAGGAAGGCATTCCCGCTAATTTAATATCATTATTAGATTATGCTGTGGAAATACCACAACAAGGCATGGTCCGATCATTAAATGTTCACGTAACTGGAGCTCTATTCATGTGGGAGTATTATAAACAACATTTGCAGCCGATCGATTTGGAATAATATTTTTTTTTTATATTCGTTATATTAAATATGTTATGCAAAAGTTAAAAAATAAAAAATGAATTATATTGAAATGAAATGAATTTTTTTTTATGTGGCAGTGCTAAGCTCAGGAGTCACCCACTGTACCACCAATCTGTTATGTTGTTTGTCACGTCATGATACAATGTAGTAAGCTTAGTACGGGCGATGGGAGGTCTGACTTCACCAAGGGAGGATCGAAAAACCGTCGACCGTCCAACATCGCAGAGAATCAGCCTGTGTTTTTACAAACATCCTTAAGAATACGGGAATTGCGATATCAACGACAACATTGCGCCGAAAATTATAGGAAGCTGGGTTAAAATGTAGGCGTCCAGCTAAAAAGACTGACGAAGATGATGAAGAAAAGGCGGCTTATTTGGGCTAGAATGCATCAACACTTTACGGTTGATGATTGGAAAATGGTACATTACATTTTGTTTTTATAAATAATCTTTTTAACTAACATTTTTAAAATGAGAAGAAACAAAGTTTTGATTTAATAGGTCATCTTTAGTGACGAATGCCGCTTGCAAGCGGTGACAGAGATGGCTCAATTTGTTAGGAGGAGGCCTGGGCAACGCTACAGGGAGAACTGCACCATCAAAACCATTAAACATCCCCCTCCAATAATGATTTGGACCTGCATTACCGATGAAGGCCCTGGACCAATTTATTTTGTTGATGGCACAATGAGGCAACCAGTAGTATAAAAACGTGTTGTCAGACTTTCTGCTGCCATATATAAATTCTCTACTACTAATATTCATGCAGGATGGAGCACCTTGCCATGCAGCTAAATCAATAAGCAACTTTTTCCAAGAAGAAAAACTGGAGGTGCTTCCTTGGCCGGCAATTCTCCGAACTTAAATCCGATAGAGAATTGTTGGACTTCCTTAAAAGCAAAAGTATACAGCCGGCAGAACCCTAATATAAATGTCCTGAAGGAAAATATTACAGACATTTGGAATAATGACGAAGAATTAAAAGCTTGTATAAAGTCGTGTATTTCGAGTATGCCGATGAGGATTCGAGAAGTTATAAAAAATAATGGATCTTGTATACATTATTAAAAAAATTTGTAATTATTCTTAAGAAAAATAAATAAATCCAGGCTGGCTTTAAAGCTCATCTCTAGAAGCTTTCCTTGAGGCGAGCTCCAGAGCCGTCCGCGGAATAGTCAAAACACAATCAGGACGGCTGATCACATTTGTCAAATTTGTAAGCGAACATTGTGGTTCTGTAGCGCCGTCCTTTATTATGTGACCGCTACAGGGGATTGGGCGTACTAGCCACTATTGGCGTAGGTCACCAACCCCTATTATCATATCTTTACTTAGTACAAATTAAAACCACTTTTCACTTTGTTAACTTTAGCAAACTAAACCACTTTACTATTATTATATTTTATCCTTACTAATATTATAAATGCGAAAGTAACTCTGTCTGTCTGTCTGTCTGTCTGTCTGTCTGTCTGTCTGTTACGCTTTCACGCCTAAACCACTAAACCGATTTTGATGAAATTTGCAACAGACATAGTTTAGACCTTGGAGACGGACATAGGCTACTTTTTATGGAGAACAAAAGGGTTGAAGGGGGTGAAATGGGGTTCAATAAGTTGCAAGGGGATTTTTTTCTATTGTATAAAAAGTAACGGACTGACAGACAACGCACAACTTAATCCGCTAGAGCTAAAGGGCTGAAATTTTGACTGTGCATCCCTATAATGGCGTGGACATCCACTAAAAAGCGATTTTTCGAAATTCATCCCCTAAGGGGGTGAAATGGGGTTTATCCAAACCGCTGGAGCTATAGGGCTGAAATTTGGACAGTGCATCCCTATAATGGCGTGGACATCCACTAAGAAGCGATTTTTCGAAATTCATCCCCTAAGGGGGTGAAATGGGGTTTATCCAAACCGTTGGAGCTATAGGGCTGAAATTTTGACAGTGCATCCCTATAATGGCGTGGACATCCACTAAGAAGCGATTTTTCGAAATTCATCCCCTAAGGGGGTGAAATGGGGTTTATCCAAACCGTTGGAGCTATAGGGCTGAAATTTTGACAGTGCATCCCTATAATGGCGTGGACATCCACTAAAAAGCGATTTTTCGAAATTCATCCCCTAAGGGGGTGAAATGGGGTTTATCCAAACCGTTGGAGCTATAGGGCTGAAATTTTGACAGTGCATCCCTATAATGGCGTGGACATCCACTAAGAAGCGATTTTTCGAAATTCATCCCCTAAGGGGGTGAAATGGGGTTTACCCAAACCGCTGGAGCTATAGGGCTGAAATTTTGACAGTGCATCCCTATAATGACGTTTACATCCACTAAAAAGCGATTTTTCGAAATTCATCCCCTAAGGGGGTGAAATGGGGTTTATCCAAACCGTTGGAGCTATAGGGCTGAAATTTTGACAGTGCATCCCTATAATGGCGTGGACATCCACTAAGAAGCGATTTTTCGAAATTCATCCCCTAAGGGGGTGAAATGGGGTTTATCCAAACCGTTGGAGCTATAGGGCTGAAATTTTGATAGTGCATCCCTATAATGGCGTGGACATCCACTAAGAAACGATTTTTCGAAATTCATCCCCTAAGGGGGTGAAATGGGGTTTATCCAAACCGTTGGAGCTATAGGGCTGAAATTTTGACAGTGCATCCCTATAATGGCGTGGACATCCACTAAGAAGCGATTTTTCGAAATTCATCCCCTAAGCGGGTTTACCCAAACCGCTGGAGCTATAGGGCTGAAATTTTGACAGTGCATCCCTATAATGACGTTTACATCCACTAAAAAGCGATTTTTCGAAATTCATCCCCTAAGGGGGTGAAATGGGGTTTATCCAAACCGTTGGAGCTATAGGGCTGAAATTTTGACAGTGCATCCCTATAATGGCGTGGACATCCACTAAGAAGCGATTTTTCGAAATTCATCCCCTAAGGGGGTGAAATGGGGTTTATCCAAACCGTTGGAGCTATAGGGCTGAAATTTTGATAGTGCATCCCTATAATGGCGTGGACATCCACTAAGAAACGATTTTTCGAAATTCATCCCCTAAGGGGGTGAAATGGGGTTTATCCAAACCGTTGGAGCTATAGGGCTGAAATTTTGACAGTGCATCCCTATAATGCCGTGGACATCCACTAAGAAGCGATTTTTCGAAATTCATCCCCTATGCGGGTTTACCCAAACTGCTGGAGCTATAGGGCTGAAAGTTTGACAGTGCATCCCTATAATGACGTTTACATCCACTAAAAAGCGATTTTTCGAAATTCATTCCCTAAGGGGGTGAAATGGGGTTTATCCAAACCGTTGGAGCTATAGGGCTGAAATTTTGACAGTGCATCTCTATAATGGCGTGGACATCCACTATAAAGCAATTTTTCGAAATTCATCCCTTAAGGGGGTGAAATAGGGTTTATCCAAACCGCTGGAGCTATAGAATTGAAATTTTAACAGTGCATCCCTATAATGACGTGGACATCCACTAAAGAGCGATTTTTCGAAATTCATCCCCTAAGGGTGTGAAATGGGGTTTATACAAACCTCTAAAGCTATACGGCTGAAATTTTGACAGTGCATCCCTATAATGACGTTTACATCCACTAAAGAGCGATTTTTCGAAATTCATCCCCTAAGGGTGTGAAATGGGGTTTGTTTGTACTCATAGTACAAAGTTAGTTTATCATAAAAATCAATCAATTTAATATATCACATAAATTTTCATACAGTACAGTACAATAAGACAAAAACAAAAAAAACCTTTTTTGTTATCATAATTTTTCCCATTTTCAAAAGTAAAGACATTTATTATCTTTAAATTTTCATTTTTCGGCATGTAAGCATGTTGACCAGCAACATTAGAATTTCTGATAAAACATCAAGCCAGACGTAATCTGATCCGTCCGGCCATGAGAAAATATGCGAAGCGGCTAGATAACGCGAATTTCCATAGAGAATCGGCAGATGCTCAGAAATTCTAATGTTGCACAAAATGCATAGAACATTCTTTTAGCAATGTAAGCAGTTTTGTGTATATAAAAGAAATTAATGGATAATTAAAGAGACACAGTTATTAATAAGACTTCAAGCGTTTAATTTCTAATTGTCCTGTGTTTGGGTGTTTCGCTCAAGCACAAACTTTACAAATCAACAAAGCAATCGTTGTCAAGGTGAATCACTTTGTCAACAATTTTAAATAACTTTGTCAAGGTGTAACACCTTGATAATTTTAAAAGGAAACTTTGGACAATCAGTCCACCGGGAAGTAAAAGAACTTCTCGTATTAAACATTGGTGACCCCGACGTGATCGGGTGTAGCACTTGTATCACGCAACATACATCTTCGCATCAATCTCGGGAGCTAATCAACAGCTGTCATCATGTCGAAGACTTTGGAGGAATTTATGCAGGACCAATTCTATTTGGGGCAAGAGATCCAGAGAGTCGTCAGCAATTATAAGAAAGATCCAGCGGACCGAAAAAACAGGGACTATTACCTGGAACGCATCCGGCGGCTAGAAGATAATTGGCTATCTTTTGAAAGGAATGACATCAATCTTAAGGAGCTTCCCAATCACGAGACCCATGAATACACGACTAAAAATTATTACACAGCGATCGCCAAGATATTTCAAGAATATCGGGAGCTGTTTGAGGAAAAGTTGAAGGAATTTCCCAGGCCATCTGCAACACCAACACCCAGGCAATCAAAGGTTCAAATTAATGTGACAAGTCCAACCGAGGCTGAAACTGCAAATACTGAAGAAGTCAAAAGGATGAAGAGGAGGCAGCAATCAGTACTCCAATCCTTAAATCGTTTAATGCAATCAATTGACAGGAACCAGATGCATGACACGGTTTACTGCAAAGTAAAACTTGAAGCAGTCAAACATTATTGGTCCCAGATTGAGGAATTAAACAGCAGGCTGTGGGAGTTAGTTGACGATCCAGCCAAAATCCATGACGATACCGATAGTTACATCCAAGCTGAAGAAAATGTGCAGCACCTACTCGTAGCATTGACAACCAGATTGCAGGAGCAAAGGCCAGGAGCCAGCAACAGCCAACAATCCAGCCAAGCAAGCTCATTTATGAAACTTCCAAAGATAGAGCTCCCAAAATTTGATGGAGATTATCTGAAATGGAAGCAATTTCACGATTTATACACAGAAATGGTGCACAAACAAGCATTGGCCGACTGTCAAAAAATGTGGTACCTGAAGGCCAACCTAGCAGGAGAAGCAGAACGTCTAATAAGACATTATTCGTTGTCAGAAGAGAACTACACAGCAGCGTGGAGAACACTTCAAGATCGCTACAACAATCCAAGGATACTAGTTGCAGCTCTGGTCAATAAATTGTTATCTCAGCCTTCTCATGCAAGCGAATGTGGAACGGCAACATCAGTAAGGAATCTACATGATATAACCCAAGAATGCCTTCTGGGCTTAGAAAATTTGGGAGTTTCAACTGAAAACTGGGACCCATTACTGCTTCACATCCTGCAGCGAAAGTTAGACAAGAACACTCATGCAATGTATGAGCAGTCCCTTGCAAATCCAAAGGAGTTAGCATCTTTGAAGGACTTCTTAGCATTCCTTGAAAAACGTTTCCAGGCGTTGGAGGCCTTAGGCGGAAAAGGGAATGTGAAACCAGAACAGCACAAGAAACCATCAAAGACATTCTCATCACTTGCATCTACAATAACCCGATGCATTTTATGCAAACAAAACCATCCGCTGTACCAGTGCAAACAGTTCCTGCAAAAAACCCCCAGTGAGAGATTACGCTTAGTGCAAAAAAATAAATTGTGCGTGAATTGTCTCAGGAACGGTCACCATTGGACCGATTGCAAATTACGAGCTTGCACCAGATGTACCAAAAAGCATAACACGCTGTTGCATTTAGATATTCCCGAGGCTAAGGCCAATGCAAAGCCAACTGATCATAAGGATATAATGAAAACAGAAAGCTTACCTGGATCTAGCAGTAGCACATTATCCTTAACCACCAAAAATATGGGTTTTCCAACAGGATATGTCATATTGAGCACAGCACGTGTAAAGTTAATTTCCAATGACGGCCGAACTATAGAATGCCGCGCCATCCTGGATCCAGGATCACAAATCAATGTTATTACAAAACGATTGATAAAAAAAATGCGTCTAGAGCCAGAAGAAGTTACACTATCAGTAGAAGGCATACAGCGAGCACCACAAAAGGCCAGAGGACGCATCAACATTATACTAGAATCCAACACTAGCGCTTTTAGTACCAGAATTGAAGCCTTCGTCATGCAGGAAATTACATCGTTGCAGCCAACTCAGCAATTAAATTCTACTGAATGGAAGATACCGAACAACGTTAGATTGGCTGATCCCCGATTTGACAAGCCGGCAAAGGTCGATCTACTGCTTGGTGCAGAACACTTTCTCCAACTGTTGTCAGTAGGACAGATAGACCTAGGACCCAATTTACCAACGCTACAAAATACCTTACTTGGATGGATCGTTTCAGGAAAGGTAACCCAACCGAATCAGATAAATTCAGCGAGAGCGATATGTAACATTCTTACTGAAGAAGGAAGGCTCACTGATGTAATCGAAAAATTTTGGAAACTGGAGGAAGCAGAGGAATCAACAACTGAAATGAGCGTTGCTGAGAAACGATGTGAAAAATTCTTCAATCAAACCACAAGTCGCTTGAGCAATGGACGATTTGTAGTAGCGTTACCATTCTCTCAAGATCCTAAGAGCCTGGGCGAATCCAGAACTGTAGCACTGCGCCGCTTCTATGCGCTCGAAGGGAAACTCATGAAAAACAGTCAATTGAGAAAGGAATATGTAGCGTTCATGGAGGAGTATATACAGCTTGGCCACATGCAACTGGCAACCAGTGACAGTCTTCTACAACCAAACTATTATCTGCCACACCATAGCGTTCTTAAGCCAGATAGCACCACTACGAAGTTACGAGTAGTGTTTGATGCATCAGCCAAGACAACATCTAATAAATCGTTGAATGATATACTTTATGCTGGGCTGACAGTACAAGATGAACTCTTCTCAATTCTCTTACGTTTTCGACTCCCACGGTTTGTATTCACAGCCGACATACAGAAAATGTATCGGCAAATAGAAGTGCGCAAGGAAGATCAGCAATTCCAACTTATTTTTTGGAGGAAGGATCCAAATGAGCAGGTGAAATGCTACCAACTTCGAACAATTACCTATGGTACCACTTCAGCGCCATATTTGGCAACAAGATGTCTTCAAAAGCTCGCAGAAGATCGAAAGGAAGCATATCCATATGGAGCACAAATCCTCAAACACGATTTCTATGTAGATGACGTAATGACTGGATCAAATAGCGTGGCCGAGCTCTTGCAGAGTCAAAAGGAACTAAACCAGCTGCTCACAGAAGGTGGGTTTACACTAAGGAAGTGGTGCTCTAATCATGCCAAACTACTTGAGCACATAATGCCGAAAGATCAAGAGATACAACTTGATTTCACTAGCAATCAGGAAGATCACGTGAAAACGTTAGGATTGATTTGGTTTCCAAAGAACGACGAATTTAGTATATCAGTGTCCAAAAATGACGCCAACCGAGTAACAAAACGGACCGTTGCATCAGACTTAGCAAAAATATTTGACCCATTAGGCATGATCGCTCCAGTTGTTGTTAGAGCAAAATTGTTTCTTCAAGAACTATGGGAGCTAAAGATGGATTGGGACGCCGCGATTCCACAAGAACTGTATACCAGATGGATAGAGTTTCGGCAACAACTTCATGCACTAAACGAAATAAAGATTCCACGACACATATATGGTCACCGTCTGGTGAAAGATATGCAGCTCCATACTTTTGCAGATGCCTCTGAAAAGGCTTACGGTGCAGCAGTCTACATTCGAGCCACTACTCAAGATGAAACGGTACTTTGTCGGCTGTTGTGTGCTAAGTCAAGAGTAGCACCCATAAAGAAAATTACAATTCCGAGACTGGAACTATGCGCAGCTAAGTTGGCAGCTGAATTAACTCACCGCGTCAAGAAGGATTTGCATCTGAGAAATAAACCGAGTTATTTGTGGACGGACTCGGAAATTGTATTATCATGGTTAAATAGTTCCACGGTAGCGCTACCAACCTTTGTTGCTAACAGAATAGCATCTATTAAAGGTTACTCTATACCAGAACAATGGCGTCATGTCTCATCAAGGGACAATCCGGCAGACATAGTGTCAAGAGGTCTATCACCAGAACGCATGCAAAATTGTACACTGTGGTTTTATGGACCACTCTTTTTACATGGGAAGACGGAAGTTTGGCCACCAGCGTTCAAACTACAAGAACCGATGACTGAGGTTAGCGTACCAACAGTATCGCTCACTACAACCACACACAACGATGCATATTTCGACGTAAGCTGTATAAAACACAATAACTCTTTCCGGAAATTACAGCGAATAACAGCTTACACACTCCGATTCATTAATCGCTGCCAAGGGAACCCAAGAGATACGGGCGAAGGAAATGCATTAACTCCTAAGGAACTCGATGAAGCATTATATTTGATCATAAAATCCATGCAGAAGGAGGAGTTCATGTTAGACATCAACCATTTAAAGCGCCATCAGGAGGTCAACAAAAATAGCCCACTTTGCAGTTTGACACCATTTCTAGATGCAAAGGGAGTAATACGCGTCGGTGGAAGACTAGAGGCGTCAGGGTTATCATACGACGCAAAACATCCCATGCTGCTGCCTTACGGTCATCCGCTAACGCGACTATTATTAACTGATCTTCATAAGGAAAACTCACACATTGGGCCACAAGGATTACTCGCCACCGTTAGGCAATATTTCTGGCCGATTAAAGGAAAGGCCCTTGCACGAGTTATAGTTCAACACTGCACCACATGTACGAGAGCCAAGCCGAAACTATTTCATCAGTTGATGGGTAACATACCTGTGGATCGAGTGCAGCCCACCAGACCATTCATCAATGCCGGAGTAGACTTTTGCGGGCCAATTTCAATTCACTACAAGTTGAGGGGCAAAAGACCAACAAAAGCTTATATTGCAGTCTTTTGCTGCTTCTCTACCAAGGCAGTCCATTTCGAGATTGTCTCCGATCTAACAACCGACGCCTTCATTGCAGCACTTAGACGGTTCATCGGTAGGCGAGGACATGTTCAAAATCTCTACTGCGATAACGCAACCAACTTTGTTGGGGCTAGCAATCAACTAAGTGAGTTGAAGGATGTCATTTATTCGGCTAAAGGCAGAGAAGCCATTACCAGCACCTGCAGCTCCAAATCCATCAATTTTCGTTTTATACCACCAAGAGCTCCTCACTTCGGCGGACTCTGGGAGGCGGCAGTCAAACCAGCAAAACATTTATTAGTACGATCCATGGCAAACGTATCAATGACGTATGAGGAATTAGAGACAGCAATGATTGACATTGAAGCAGTGTTAAACTCACGCCCAATAACGCCACTATCTAATGATCCAAATGACCTCAGTGCTCTAACTCCTGGTCACTTTCTTATTGGGGAGCCCCTTACAGCAACTGTCGACCAAACTGGAAAGGAGTTAAAAGGAAGTTTACAGAATCGGTGGAAAATGTTAACACACCTCAAGCAAAATTTCTGGAACAGGTGGTCACAAGAGTATCTGAGCGAACTGCAGCATCGTTATAAATGGAATACACGGCTCAATAACGTAAAAACCGGAACGTTAGTTATCTTAAAGGAAGACAACATGCCAATCATGAAGTGGCCACTGGGAAGAATTGTGAAGATTTATAAGGGAGAGGATGATTGTGTGCGCGTAGTAGATGTGAAAACCGCTTCAGGCATCTTTAAAAGAGCAATACACAGACTGGCCCCACTCTTAATGACAGAAGATGATGAAAAACGTGATGACGAAGACCCCTTCGGATCAAGTCAACAAAACGAAGAGAACGAACCAGAAGAGACACCAAGTAAAAGGGTACGGCGAACAACATCACCGTCCATACTAACGCTTTTGGCAATATGCTTGATCCTACCAATCATTATGGCATCCAATATAGAAGTTAAACGTTTTAAGGAGCATCATGGATTAAAGTTTGAAAACGTCGGCAAAGTTGGCTTAACATCAAGACAATGGGACATCATCGTATACTTTGATCTGCAACCATTACAGTCACAGTACGAAATTTTCCTCAAGGGGCTTACAACGTTTCACCAACTCTGCAAAGAAATTAATCAAAGGCCAACATGTGAACAAATCATAGGGGAATTTCAACACATTCAGGAAGAATTTGAAGCAAGTGATGAATTGCTCAGTCTACAGCGTACGCCAAGTAGAATGAAACGAGGAGCGGTGAACTTTGTCGGAAATATGGCAAATGCATTATTTGGAGTATTGGACAACGACTATGCTGTAAAAATGTCAGAAACCATCGACAATATTCGAACTAATGAGGAGCATCTACTAGCACTAGTGAAGAATCAAACATCCATTATAGATTCGACAATTAACGTCATACGAAAGGACCAGTCAACAACAGAGGCAAGATTCAAGAACTTGGAAAACCAATATCAGCAACTCCTCAATACCGTCCATCCCGACACAGGAGAGACCCAAGCATTAAAAATGCAAAACTTAGTGACGTCACTTGCTATACAAATGACGCTACTTACGACGAATTTGCGTCATGTCCATTCCTTGATCCTGGACATTTTGGCAGACACGCATCATGGAAGACTGAGCCCTCAGATCATATCACCTCGCCAACTGAAGGAGGAGCTTATAACCATTCGAAGCCACTTGCCACCATCATACAGCCTTCCGACCGATGGCCATAGCATGAGCAGCTTATACCATCTCATCACAGTAGCTGGTTGCAAGACTGACAAATACGTCATTTTTCATCTCAAAATACCGTTACTAAATGCTGATGATTTCGACTTATTTAAGATAACCCCAATCCCCACAGTAGTAAATAACACCTTTGTGGCTATTCGGACAACTTCAAGATACCTTGCGATCAACACACTTAGAGACATGTACTGTCCAATGTCAGAAGTCGAGTTAAATCTTTGCTTAGCTATGAGCGACAGACGCATATGCCGACTTCAACAACCACTCTACCATCGAGGTGCTGAAATAGGCATGTGTGAAGTGTATCTCCTCAACGAGATGCCCACGTTCTCACAATGCCCAGTAGAAATACTACACCAACAACCAATTTGGATTCAACTTGATCATCCCAATGAATGGATATTTGCAATGAAGGAACCAACAGTAACCAATATCGTGTGCAATGGAGAGCCATCCACCATCACGCTCGAAGGAATCGGTCAATTGAAATTGGAACCAGAGTGTACTCTGAAGCAGAAGTTGGCGACTGTTCAAGGACACCACATTAACTTCAACAGCACTGCGACAGGTCATATCCGATACTCTAGTACTGAACCGAAGGTACCACAGGGAAGGAATTCTGATGCCATCTTCAAGATACAGCAAGAAACTCTTGATAAAATACAGCAGCAGCTTGCGCGACAAAATCTAGAGCTGCCTGAGAAAATCGAAGCCCACAATAATCACCACAGCATCGCCAGCTACCTCAGCATTACATTAGTAGCAGTCTTAATAATAGGAATTTTGGTGCGATATGGGTACATCAGATGCAAACGACCTAAGCGGCCTCAACCTAAACCTCGGACGCATGTTGGAGTAAACGAAGGATTAGACTTTACCGTTGTTGTATAATTGAACATCGTTCAAGGCGGGCAGTATGTTTGTACTCATAGTACAAAGTTAGTTTATCATAAAAATCAATCAATTTAATATATCACATAAATTTTCATACAGTACAGTACAATAAGACAAAAACAAAAAAAACCTTTTTTGTTATCATAATTTTTCCCATTTTCAAAAGTAAAGACATTTATTATCTTTAAATTTTCATTTTTCGGCATGTAAGCATGTTGACCAGCAACATTAGAATTTCTGATAAAACATCAAGCCAGACGTAATCTGATCCGTCCGGCCATGAGAAAATATGCGAAGCGGCTAGATAACGCGAATTTCCATAGAGAATCGGCAGATGCTCAGAAATTCTAATGTTGCACAAAATGCATAGAACATTCTTTTAGCAATGTAAGCAGTTTTGTGTATATAAAAGAAATTAATGGATAATTAAAGAGACACAGTTATTAATAAGACTTCAAGCGTTTAATTTCTAATTGTCCTGTGTTTGGGTGTTTCGCTCAAGCACAAACTTTACAAATCAACAAAGCAATCGTTGTCAAGGTGAATCACTTTGTCAACAATTTTAAATAACTTTGTCAAGGTGTAACACCTTGATAATTTTAAAAGGAAACTTTGGACAATCAGTCCACCGGGAAGTAAAAGAACTTCTCGTATTAAACAGGGTTTTTACAAACCGCTAAAGCTATAGGGCTGAAATTTGGACAGTGCATCTCTATAATGAAGTGGACATCCACTATAAAGCGATTTTTCGAAATTCATCCCCTAAGGGGGTGAAATGGGGTTTATCCAAACCGCTGGAGCTATAGGGCTGAAATTTTGACAGTGCATCCCCTTAATGACGTGGACATCCACTAAGAAGCGATTTTTCGAAATTTATCCCCTAATGGGGTGAAATGGGATTAACCCACACCGCTGAAGCTGGAGGGCTCTAATTTTGATCGTGCATCACTACAATGACGTGGGCATCCACTTAGGGACGATTGAATCCCCTAAGGGGGTTAAATGGGGTTAAGCCAAACCGCTGGAGCTAAACGGCTGAAATTTTGACAGTGCATCGTGGACATTTACTAAGAAGCGATTTTTCGAAATTCATCCCCTCAAAGGGTAAAATTTGGTTTACCAAACTACTGGAACTACAGGGTTGAAATTTGGACAGTGCATCCCTATAATGACATGGACATCCACTAAGAGGCGAGTATTCGAAATTTATCCCCTAAGGGAATGAAATGGGGTTAACCCAAACCTCTGAAGCTGAAGGGCTGAAATTTTGACAGTGCATCCCTATAATCACGTAGAAATGAATGACTCGAAATTCACTTTATTTAATATTCATTTGTGATTGCTTCATAATTTCTTACATCCACGTAAATAGGCGAACAAACTTAACGAACGTTCGTCAAACCCTAAAATGTCACTTCTTGATGACATATACATGCCAATCTACTTTAAAACTTGCAGATTTGTTGAGGAGAGGTGATATTCGCAGTAATTTGTTTACCATATTTATTAAAAAAATGCACTATAATAAACCCTTTTTAGGGATAATAACAGCTGACTTTTTTGTTGGTTTCTTTTTTTAAGGAAAACATTGCACATAATAAACAGTTTTTAAAGGCGTTGCAAGGCACGCGGGTTTTATGCTAGTTTATAATATATATATAATATCTTATTATATCTTTTAGTTCTTTTATCTTCTTTAGCTACTAGTCTTTGCAGCCTTCGCCGTTGGGTCCCAACTGACTTTTCTATGGTCCTCCCTAAAACAGCAGACCTCCGATTCTTCATATTTTATTACCCCACCAATTTCAATATTTTGGTTTGGGGGTTGACCGGAAGATTTTCTGGTCGATCCAAATTATAAGTAGAGCTTTCCCCTGTTATGGGAAAAAGCTCATGCCACACGCGTAAATGCGACAGTTCCCATGAAAAGAGGGGAAGCGTCGATCACCTATGCGATCGAGAAATTGGGGGGAATAGAAAATGTGCACGAAGCATTCATGGCACATTGGAGGAATTGGCCGGGTCATCATTTATTGATCACGGCCAAAGGTTGCACTTTGGAATGTTTGTGCATTGCTCGTGGATAGGTTTTTGGCGGAAACTCGTATTGAGTTTCCCGACAGTCTTTCCTGTTATTTTGATTTATTGAATTTGGCGGAAACTCGTAATGAGTTTCCAGACTGTCTTTCCTGTGGAACTGCTGGCGAACTTGGAAATTGTGCGCATTCTAGGAATGGCACTTGCAGTTGTACGATGCTTTTCTTTCAGCACAGAAAAAGGTAACGAAAGGGAATGAGCTAAATAAATAGGCCAGCTCATTACAGTTCGTAAAAAGTGTAAAATTTAAAAATCATTTAAAATAAAATTATTTGGCCTGTTTTCATTGTTATTATGTAAATGTGGTGAAATTTCAAACATTTTAAATGAAATAAAATTTGTTGATTTTTTAATTATTATTTATTTGTTTAAAGTGAAATTTTCTAACATTTTGTATTTAATTCGTTTAATTATTTTCAATACAAACTCGCATACAAAATATCAACCTCAAAGTTCAACTGTCAAAAGCAAAAACTAGAGCCTCGGCTGAATTCGAATTCCAGCATTGCCGGAATTCCGACAGAGGCGAGCCTTGCGGCCAGCTTTGCCAAAGCCTGAATTTGCGAGACAAATTTTGATGTGTTCAATCCCATTTAAACGCATTGGTTGTATATGCTTGCAGCTGGCTTTGGGCTTGGATGTGTTCAAAGCGCGCTTGGATGTGTTTCGGCCTACAAATTTTGATGTGTTCAATTTAAACGCATTGGTTGGATATGCTTGCAGCTGGCTTTGGGCTTGGATGTGTTCAAAGCGCGCTTGGATGTGTTTCGGCCCTAAAGCTTGTGCTTCGAAATCGGATCGCAAGTGGCTCATAAATAGTGGTTAAAGTCAGGGAATTCGGACAATACAGATCTTTGATTTCACACTAACTTTCCCGATCCTAGGATTGAAAAGTGCGCTTTCTGATCCGTTCAAATTTTTGATTAATTTCATTTCAAGACTCACAAATTATTTGAATTCTTCAAAGCTACCTGGAGCCCTCGTGAGTAATGAAGGATCATTATTCAGCGCTTTTCCAGGTATTTCGCGGATAGTCCTAAAGTGCGACGAAATTTTCTTCGTATAGTTTATTCGACTGTGCATATCAAATCATTAAGCCACAGTCAGTCTATCATTAAACTGGGGCCGGTTTGTGTATGTCGAAAACGAAAATTTTTTTTCGTCTCGGGTTCGCGTAGGTCGAAATATTGCAAATTTTCGTCTGAAGCCGACGAAAGGCACTCGAAAGGTGTTGGGCTATCGAGTTTTTCCCTTATTATGATTAATAATTTTTAAATAATAAATAGTTGTATATTTTTACAGCAGTTGTTGTAACATTTTTCGTGTTTCAATATTGTGGTTTCTATCGAGGACACGAAAAAATTTCTTTCGACTTATGCGAACGCTAAAATTTTCGTCGACAAAATTTTTCGACTTCAATTTTTTTTCGTACGATTATCGTCGTTCGCCATACACGAACCGGCCCCTGGTCTTGGACAGTCTTAAATGGAGTCGAACTTGGTAGCGTCCACCATTGCATCTTGTGACATTGTTAGCGAAGTGGGCTTCGCACTGTGGTTCTTCTTTCGTCCATTTTGGTCTAGATGGAAGTTCCTCCAATTCTCAAAACCTCCTTAAACCTCGGTGTCGGGGATATTTGTGTAAATAATGTTTCTAGTCATGGATCTCCTTGTGCCGCTGGAGCTGCTTATCAAGAAATGATCCATTCAAACACTCTCTATTCTGCCCTACTGAAGTTCCATCGTTGCCCTTTCTTAACCCGTGCATGATAATATTGAAAATTATGTCGGCTCCCAAGAGGAGGTGGAGCATCGGATCTGCTAATTGGAGTCCTTCCGGGTGGGTCCAATCCCTGATAAAGTATTCGCTATGTGGTTATTGTTTGCGATTTTGGTCATTACAAGGGCCTGTGCTTGTATGATCTCGGATGGTTAACCCTGTGTTTTCATCTGCAGTATGACCCTACTGGTTATTTTACCGGCTGGCATGCTCCGGAGTACTAATACTTCGCCGTGTATGGACTCCCGTTTGAGTCGCAAGTTCTGGACCACTGACTCTCGCACAAATGAGGATTGCGATCCAGGATCTTTTGGATCTTTTCGTTAATATATATCAGTCCATTGTCCAACGTACCCGTATTCATCGATGCTTTAATTGTTAATCACAACTTTTCTCCGAAGTCGCTACCTGTCTGAAGATTGGAGCTATCTTAGGCTAGCAACGAAAGAAGTTTTTCAAATTTAAGGCGTTTAAAGGATTGGCAAAGTATTGGAGAACAGTGGCTGCTCTTTTGAGTATTCACAGGGAAATCGACGTAACGGCTAAAGAATTAATCAACATAGAACTGCCTGTATTTTTCTTGTTGTATAACCGCGATGAAGATACTCAAGGAGGTATTTTTTTATGTGATAGACTAGAGGCTTAGGGAAAGCCCCCTTGTACTGTTTCGACAATCTATTTTTTTTCGTATAGAATGTCGAACAGCAGCTCTAGCCGGAAGGTAGAGAGTAGAAAGAGAGAGAAGAAGGAAGGAGCTGCCACAACCTGGCCGCGATACTTTATTCCACCTACTTCCAACCATTTCGCGACTCTGGCATCGGGGCATTTGAGAAAGAATTCGCTGGTGTGTTATGCCTCTTGAAACGAGTTGAATCTCATCAGCCAACCGATGATATGCGCTTGGTGGAGCGGGGAAGGACTAGCGAAGGCTATGACGGGAGGAATCAGGAATGTAAAGAGGGGAGAAGAAAGAAGGAAAGTTATGTGAGTGGGAAAGTGGAAAAGGCGAAGGACCTCGGGGCTGGACGGGATTCGAACCCGGGACCTCTGGGATAGCAGTCAGGCGCCTTACCCCTAGACTACCGAGGTCCGAGGTATGACGGACGTTCACAGCGCTGAAGTTTATAGATAAATACTGCTGCCTTGAGGGAAAGGTATTCGTCGAGCGTGCGTCCCAGAATAGAAGAGCGGTATGGGCTTGTATGGTTAAATCTGCGGATTATATACAAACCTAGTACAATCATTAAAGGTAACGTTAAGTTTGGCCCGGCAGGAGGCTTCAGGGGACGGAAAAACTGAGGTAGCGTAAGTGAAGTGAAGGAGAACTAAGGTTTTCATAAGCTTTGACCTACAGGCAAAATGGACGCAAACCAGCACCTACAGGTAAAATGGACGCAAATAGCCAGAGGCAGCGCAAGTTACTGTAAATTTTGGAAAAGGTGTAATCGGTTTGATCACAGGAAGGTAGTTGTGTGTTCATGTAAAGACTGCATTCGAAAATTCAGCCAACTGCGCAGAAATGGCAGCACACCAAACGGCTGGAGCCGGGCATATATGTATATCCCACAGCCGTTGCTGCGTTACTGACAATTCTGCGCAGCCGACTGAATTTTCGAATGCAGCCAAACACCTAGGTTCTTGACTCGCAGTTGGTAGGGTAAGGTTGTTTGCATGAGAGTGATTGGTTGTAAATAAGAAGTGTCTAACACATTTCTGTTCATTGCGATGCAGCAAGACTTAGAGGCATTTAGGTGCAACTGATTGGATAACGACCATAGACGTATTCGCTCAAGGTCAGCATTGATGTTATAGACACAGTTTTCTACCAATCCAAAGGAGACTGAACGTCATCCTCATGCGTGTGAAGTTTGCAATCCTTGACAGAATTACAGATATCATTAATGTAGATGCTGAACATTAATCGCCCGACAATAAAGCCCTGCAGAACCCCACATGTAATTGGTGATGGATCAGAGATAGAATCTTGAAACCATACATTTTTGGAAAGGTTACTCAAGTAATTTCGAATTAACGAGATGGCTGAGGGAGAGAAACCCAGATAGTCTGATAGTTTGAAGGAAAACTATAGACGACCATATTTCATTGGAAATAACTTTGTTTTTTTTCTTTCTATAAAACAATGTTTAAGCTGGAATAATTTCTATCCAAAGGACATGGACAAAAAAGTACATTCCATGTACACATATGTAGTAAATATATTGTATAACAAACATAGAAAAATGAATTAATACGTGCTTTTTGACCTCTCTGAACTTGTCAGTTTTATTTAAAAAGATTACGTAATCCAAGATGAATTCAAAGAAGCTTTTGTCAACTTTCGCCGTAATGGATCATAGAGAAAGATAAATATAATTACCGAGTTTATAGCAGAAAAATTAAATCGACTTAACTCAAAATTACGTCAAAATTTCGAATTAGCGTATAAACGGGTAGAAATACATTCTTATAACTATGGCTTAATCCGAAAAATTTCGGTTTAAGCCATAATTCGATTTACTTCGTTTATAGGGTAAAAAATTTTGGATGATCCATAATTCGAATTATTTTTGGAGTAGCTATAAACTAGGTAAATGTCGCCGATACACGACAAGCCATGTTGATCAGCTTGAATATGTTAAAAAAAGTTTCGGAAAATTGATTGTACGCTACCCCTAAAAACAACCCCCTAAAAACAGAAAATTCCGTTTTTGGCTAATTTCTCTTGAACGACAAGTCCTATGGCCGTGCCTGGCCGTGCAGTTGCAATCCCTAAATTTATCATTTAATATGTATTAATGTAAACAAAACCTCACTCGAGTCAGTCATTATGGCAAAACGACCAATGACATTTACACACCCATGTATGATTTACGTAGCTGCTTTCTTGCTTGCAGTCGAAACTGCGAGCAACAAAAAGCAGCTACATTAGCAGCTTTTCTCGAATCTTGAACACGAAAATAGCAGCTTCGTTAGCAGCTTTTTTGCTGTTTTGAACAGGAAAAGCATGACAATAGCTGCTAAAAGCTGCTATAGCAGAAATCTTGAACAGACCCCAGCAGTCCATTACTATATGTCAGTGGCTCGGTCGTATTTACTACGATTACATGCCGGACTGAGGACTTGACTTGAACTTGAACTGACAGTTAAATGCTCTTGATTTGAAGTCGATCTGAGGTTACATGATTTTCAAGTCTACTTGAAGCCGACTTCAAGTATGCATGTAATCATAGTAATAGACAGGTCTGGGAACTCGCTGCGTTTCGCGTATCGTTACTGCAGTTTCTTGATGTAGACTGCAGATGGCGTATTTGTCTATGTTACTTGTTGTTGTTGTTGTTTTTTTTGCTAGTTGTGAGCTAGCGTGGCACTTAGAGGCCTTTTAATGGTCCTGGCCTTTCAGCCATATAACCATGAAACTTCGTTTGTCTAAATAGCGATGTCATTATGATATGAAGCATGCGAGCACGCGGTCGAAATTTGTTACTTAGACTACTGCGCCGCCAGTGATCAATTCAAGAACTACTTCAAAGTCCAACTAAAACGCTCACACTTCACTCTATGGGATAGTGAGCGAGTTCCCAGATCTGTCTATACGACCGTGGTCAGTGGTATTTACTATGCTTTGAATAGAGAAAAGAAGGAACCGAAAATAGCGTACATGTACACGGATTTGAGGGAAGCACTTGGGATCAAGAAATTTTCTCTCTAATTCTCTCCCTCCACTTTAACAACAAAATACATTGTCTAACCTGAACACAGGCGTAGTGAAATTTGTTCAGGTTTTGCGAAGGGTCTGCTTCAAACATTTAGCCAAGTGAAGACCGAGATGGTTGCTGAGAAACGATATCCCTCCCGGGTTTTGAATAAATATAACACAGCCACTGTCCGGGTTAGACACAAATACGTAAAGAATGCTATGCATTAGTGTTGCCAAAATGCTTCCCCGTGTTTAATAAATTGCACTTCCTCGTCTTCTCTACTCAAAGGTACTATGCCGAAGAAACGTCAAAGCCATGCTCAACAAACGTGCTTCAAATCATGGAGCCTAGACAAGGAGTTAAAACTCTTATGGCGAAAATAACCGGAAATGGAAGGTTGCAGAAACTAAACTTCTAGTTCCTTTTTTGCCACAGATGTCGCCTAAAGGCTGAAGCAGAACCAATTCGTTCCGTCCGCTCCGCACGTTTTTCCTTTGTTCTTTTTGACATTCCGTCCGCTTGATTGAGGCCACCGTTCCGTTCGTCTCATGGAAAGTTTATGGAAATTTAAAATTTCCAACTTTTAAAAACGGACGGAACGGATTGGTTCTGCTTGAGCCTTAAAGCTGACGTTCACCACATGAAGTTAGCTGATTAATGGAGCAATGCAAAAAAAATTCATTGGAAATTAATAAAAATTCATTGGAAAATTCATAAATTGGTTAAATACAAGAAATCGCATCGATATAAATCCAATTTAGAAGCCCATTTTTCAAGTTAGGCATAAAAATAAATTATCTTGATAGTTAACGAACCGGATGAATACAATCGGCCATGTTTTTTGGTATACTTGTGACTGTGGCGCCCTCACTCAATCAAACAAAAATTGACAACACGTAGTTTTAACTCCTTGTCTAGGCTCCATGCTTCAAATGTTGACCATGGAGCCTAGACAAGGAGTTAAAACTACGTATTGTCAATTTTTGTTTGATTGAGTGAGGGCGCCACAGTCACATGTATACCAAAAAACATGGCCGATCGCATTCATCCGGTTCGTTAACTATCAAGATAATTTATTTTTATGCCTAACTTGAAAAATGGGCTTCTAAATTGGATTTATATCGATGCGATTTCTTGTATTTAACCAATTTATGAATTTTCCAATGAATTTTTATTAATTTCCAATGAATTTTTTTTGCATTGCTCCATTAATCAGCTAACTTCATGTGGTGAACGTCAGCTTTAGGCGACATCTGTGGCAAAAAAGGAACTAGAAGTTTAGTTTCTGCAACCTTCCATTTCCGGTTATTTTCGCCATAAAGGCTGAAGCACAACCAATCCGATCCGTCCGCTCCGCACGTTTTTCCTTTGTTCTTTTTGACATTCCATTCGCTTGATTGTGGCTACCGTTCCGTTCGTCTCATGGAAAGTTTATGGAAATGTCAAATTTCCAAATTTTAAAAACGGACGGAACGGATTGGTTCTGCTTGAGCCTTAAGAGTTTTAACTCCTTGTCTAGGCTCCATGATGTTGACAATAAAAGCAAGAGGAAAAGCAATCACCAACAACAGCTGGCAGGTTTGAAGTTTGGATCGTGAAAACGGGTATAGAGTTGCCGTTGTTACATGAAAAAATGCTTCACTGTTTTGTCTTTTGCCTAACTTCTCTATACGTTTTAATCTTAGGCCTCCTCAGTCAGCCGGTTTATTGTTGTTTTGTTGGCGAAAGTGCATCTGGAAAAAGCGCGAAAAGTAGTGCTGTTTTTAGTGATTAGTGCAGTTATTAGCTACATAGTTCGGGAAAAATGGATGGTAAGTGCATGATATAGAGTTCAAAATAGTCGTTCCATATCATTCCATGTATAGATAGAGAAGCCTCGTTAATGCCACAACATTTCCTCGATACGCTCCTCCCTGATATCCGGAATCTATTCCTAACCTGTAAAAAATGGCGTAGGACCTTAATGGGGCTCCTAAACTATCAATAATACATATTGTGCAAAATTCAGTTTTATTCAATACTATTGACGGTCTGCGGGTGATATTGAAAGATTGCCTGGCGCAAAAAAGGAAACCGTCAATATTTTGCTCAATATTAGCTTTGTTTATTGAGCTGCTCCAAGTTGAGGTAGGTTGATATATTTCACGAAAAGGTGTTTCATGACCAATTTGGTTGCTCTTACTTGCATGAATTTGCTCTGATTTGTGTTTCATGAGCATTTTTTTTTATGTGGCAGTGCTTAGCTCAGGAATCATCCTTTGTACTACCAGTCCGTCATGTCGTTTATCGTCATGGTGCAATGTCTAGCAGGAAGCTTACTGGGGGAGGGAGGGAAATAGGTTAAGGGTTATGAGGGGATCGATCGAAGGGGTGTTGGAGAAGGTGTCGATGATATTAGAGCTTACTCTAAGTTGAGCTAGAGCACAGTTTTTGCTCTACTTTTTTTGGTAGAGCAACTTCAGGCAAGTAATCAGCTGTTTGTCAACTGTCACAAAACCGAAAACCGTTAATTGAAGACCGTTAAAATAAAATTCCAATACAGTATGGTGAAGTACAGTTTTTTAAAAGTTACACGCCAGAGAGTCCAGTCAAATAAAGCAAAAAATGGGGACAACCTCGGAATGCGAGGTAATAAGCTAAAAATTGGTATGAGCCTTTTGTTTGAGTTTTGGCATTTTAAATGATGTGTAAAAAGTCTCATGTAATCTCGTGTCTGCAGTCTGCGGCTTGGGATGTTAAAGGTCAAAGGTCAAAGGTCACAAAAATCAGTTTTTCACGAATATCTCGTAAATTCTCGGGGTTACGTAAATCTGTATAAAAGTGTCCCCTACAGAATATACGTACGTAGAACCAATAGGTTTCGAGATATAGCGGAGCGCTGAGAAGTCTTGGCATTGTGTTTTTTTTTATGTGGTAGTGCTAAGCTCAGAAGTCACCCTATGTACTACTAGTCCGTCATGTCATTTGTTACGTCATGGTGCATTGTCTAGCAGTAAGCTTAGTACGGGGGAGGAGTGTGGGTAGTAGGTTAAGGGTTAAATGGTACGAGGGGGGGGGGGGGTATTGAAAAAGGTGGAGATGAACCCTACGTTTGAATTCTTGGATGTTGTAGGAGCTCGGAGATACTGACTGCGAGAGATTATTCCACAGTCGAGTTGTTCTATTTACAAACGAATTCATATGTTGTTGAGTGCGTGAGAGAGAGAGTTACAGGTGAAGAAAGTGAGACGAGTGGGCTAATCTGGTGTTGCGGGTATAAGATTGCCGTGGGGACAGGAGAGCGTTTAACTCGGTGGAACAGTCACTGTGATAGTAGCGATAAAATTTTGTCAGTGCTGCTACATTCCTACGGTGGCTCAGGGGGTCGATGGGGTATCGTCATCAATTAATTTAAGAGCCCTTTTTTGGACCTTATCTAACCATGCCAAGGTGGTTACTGGAGCGCCGCCCCAAACGAGGGAGTTATATTCGAGAAGAGGCCGAATGTAGGATTTATAAATAACAGCACGGGCCGATGCCTGGAGGAGGAACTTGCACCTCTTAAGAAATCCTAAGCACTGTGATGCTTATTTGGCGATTTGGAATATGTGGTCATTCCATCGCAAGTCTTTGGCTAATGTCACGCTCAAGATGTACGTCCATTAGTTGGATGGGTCGGCCATTAGTTGAACTTCACCCACTGTCAAGGGTAGAGAGGTGTTGAACTTCTTTTTGGAGATAAGACAGTACTTGGTTTTGGTTTTTTTTATGTGACAGGCTAGAGGCTTAGGGAAAGTCCCTTTGTACTGTCGACAATCTATTTTTTCGTATAGAGTGTACAGCAGCTCTAGCCGGAAGATAGAGAGAAGAGAAGGAAGTAACTGTCACAACCTAGCCGCGATATATTTTATTCCACCTACTTCCAACCATTTCGCGACTCTGGCATCGGGGCATTTGAGAAACAACACGCTGGAGTTTTATGCCTCCTGAAACGAGTTGAGTCTCATCAGCCAACCGATGACATGCGCTTGGTGGAGCGGGGAAGGACTAGGAAGGCTACTTATGTCATAAGGAATCAGGAATGTAAAGAGGGAAGAAGAAAGAAGGAAAGTTAGGTAGGAAAGGCGAAGGACCGTGGCACCACCAGGATTCGAACCCGGGACCTCTGGGATAGCAGTCAGGCGCCTTACCCCTAGACTACCGAGGCCATCCTGGTGTGGTTGAATTCGACGCAATTCTTCTTTCCCCACTCTAATCAGATTAATATTGTTATTAATAGAGTTGGACATTAGATCACGATCATCAAGACAGGATCTGGCATGAGTCTGTCTTGTATCGAAGCTGTATGAGTAACGTAGAGTACCGTCGTCAGCGAAGCTGAGAATTGGGTTGGAGGGGATTGAAAGAAGGTCATTTATAAAGATGAGAAATAGGGCCGGTGATAAAATTGTCCCCTGGAGGACCCCCGCAGAGATCGGGTGGGATGCGGATTTGACGCCATCCAATACTACTTTGATTGAATGGCCAGAAAGAAAACTCTCGATCCACTTCTGTAGAAGTGAGTAGACTCCAAAAGCTTTGAGTTTAGTTAAAAGGGCTGAGTACCAAACTCAATCGAAAGCCTTGGAGATATCTAGAGCAACCAGACTAGACTCACCGGATCCATGCAGACGGGACCGACGCTTTTGTTACTTACTGTCTGTCGTTTATGAGTAGGTTGGATTCTAGATATCCCATTAGCTTTTTGTTGATTATCGTCTATGGTTTTGGAGAGAATAGAAGTAATTGCTATTGGGCGGTAGTTAGAGGGAAGGCTGGAATCACCTTTTTTCGGTATGGGCTGAACATGGGCAAGTTTCCAAGAGTCGGGATAAACTCCAGAGAAATATGACAGGGCAAATAGTTTGCGCATAGGTTTAGCCAAAGGTAAGGCGCATTGTTTTAAGACGATAGGGGGTATATTATCGGGTCTAGTGGATTTGTTGACATCGACCTCTTTGAGGCACCTGTACACCTCGCGAGTCCTGAAAAAACCCTGTCCATTGAATGGGCCCGCGGACGGTCGTCCGGGTTCGCCCACCCGTAAAGCCAGTACTGCCCACTGTTTTTTTTTATTAAAAGGCGTTGCAACGCAAGGGGGAGGGGGGGGGAGATTGTTTGCTAGTAATTCAATATAATTTTTATAATGTTGATAAAAAAAAATAAAAAAACTTAAAATATTTTCTTTTTTATTTGCAGAAACATTGTTAAATTTAGACAAGCTTAAAATCAATATCATTGAGCATAATGAACAAAGTTTGGAATTTTATAATTTTTTATTATTTAATTTACGACAAAATCATCGTTCACTACCTCAATCCACCTACAACCTACATGGATTATTACAACTTATAAATTATTTAGATATACATTGTACAAATCCAAAAATTACATCATATTTACTACAAAATCTTCATCATGCAATTTATCTAACTTCTACATCAGATATTTTAAAAGAATGTAAAGAATTTTTTAACATTGAAAAAGATACATTATATCAATATCGCTATCAAATTCTTAATACTATGATTGATATGAAAATTATTGATCAAATCGATTATAATAATGATATTTTTCAATCATTAATCAATAAAATTTATTCTGATAATAAAATTACAAGAGAATGGTGCATTGCTTGTATAAGAGTTATTTTAAAAAATTCTATGAACGATGAAGATATATTAAATGAAATATGGAATTTAATTAAAATTAGATCAGATACAGAACATTATTATACAATAAACATGGAAATTTTTTCAAATTTTATTGATTTTTATAATAAAAGGAAATTGATAACAAGATCAAAGGAATTATGGAATATATTATATACAATATTAAATTCTTATCCAGATATTATAACCAGAAAAAGAACGATATTTATTATAAAAAGTATTGTTAATAATATTCCATGTGCAGAAGAACTAAATGTAGCATCAGAAATATCTGGATTAACTGCAATTAATATTGATAATGTTAAAAAATCATGGAATACATTTACAATTATATTTGATATTTCAGATGAGAATCAATCACATTTAATATTACCATCATTAAAAATGTTACAACATATAAATTTAGATAGAAAATGGAAGGAGATATTATATCGTCATTTATTAAGGCATAAAAATTCTTTAGTTATAAAATGGATGGTACAATATATTTTCATAACATATAAAGCATCCGACTTGTCTGAGGAATTACTTCGTGAATTTTTAATATCATTAAATAATACATTTTTATATACAGAAAATAATATTACTCCGGAATTATTTAAAAACTTTATTAATATTGATTTAAATAGTTTTCTGAATATTTTTGCCTTAATCGATTGGAAATCAATACCAATGTTTGTTTGTTTTAAAGGTATAGATATTGGTGATAATCATAATTTTGATACAGTAACAGAATCTTTATTACTTAAAATAGCATCGCTAATAAGAAAACTTCAAAATAAAATAATTAGAGATATGTTATGTGATATATTTCTTAATTTGTTTGAAAAACGATTTAATAAATCATTAAATTTATACTTTGCAATATTAAAAACGTTATACACGAAATCAATTGAATTAAATATTGAAGAATCTATTCTAGAACAAGAATTTACAGAAACAACAAAAATCGATATTGAAATTATTGAAATTGTTAGTAAACACTATATTGTTGAAAATAGGATGATTGTAACTTATCTAAAAACTGCAAATGATCTACAAGATATTTTAAATTGTTTCTATTTTGTTGGTTTTGATTGGGATCTTTACAATCTACTGAAAGAACATCTTAAAAATAAATACAAACTTTCATTAAATATTAACAATGTTAAAAAACCTTATAATACTGAAGATTTCATAACACTTTTCATTGAACTTCAAAGACTAAAAATGATAAAAGAAGATACTAATAAAGTAGTAAAATTATCTTTAGATATGATTGAAGATTGTAACTTTAACTTTTTGAAAGAAAGCATATTATATTCTTCCGATATAAGCAAATTAAAGAAATTGTTTGTTGATAGTTTTACAACATTTTTAACTCGGATAGCATCAAATGATTTTATCGAGAATAATTGGGAAACGTTTTTGGATGAAGGTGCATCAAATGATCTTATCAAGAAAAATTGTGAAACGTTTTTGGATAAAGGTGGAAGTAGGTCAGTGAGATGTATATGTTATAGCTTGCCTGATACATCGATGAAAGTTAAAACCGAAATAATTGATCGTCTTATAGCTGAAATAAAATCAATTTTGAAGTCATCAGGATTTCAATTTGTTCGTGATATGTAAGTAATTTTTTTTGTTTACTTTGAACATTGGAAAAAGTCTGTTACCAAAAAAAATCCTGTCCAGTAGATTTAACAGATTATCGTCCTATCAGTATTCTTCCCTTTCTTGCTATAGTCTTTGAGAAAATTCTCTTCGGTCAACTTATTCAACAATTTCCTATCTAAGCTACAATCTGGCTTTCGTAAAAACCATAGCTGCGAAACTGCTGTATTGAAGGTAACTTCAGAACTTCGTTCAGTCCTCGATCAGGGTGATGTAGGATTACTTGTTCTTCTTGATTTCTCCAAAGCGTTTGGCTCTGTAGTTCACTCGCGTTTACTTTCAAAACTTAGAATATTCTATAATTTTTCTTCTTCTGCCATCAGACTTTTCTCCTTCCTTCTGTCTAATAGGTTACAGTGTGTTCGTCATAACGGGGTTGCGTCTTCATTCCTACCAGTACTTGTAGGGGTTCCACATGGCTCAATTCTCGGTCCTCTCCTTTTCTCCCTGTATGTCAACGATGTTACCTCCGTTATTCAACGCTGCTCATTTCATCTATATGCTGATGATCTTCAGTTGTGCACCTCGCGTCCTAGTAAAATCAGATCTTGCATCTCAAATCTTAATGATATTCTGTCCCAAATAAATGAGTAGAGTTCCTCCAATTTTCTCAAATTAAATCCTAATAAGTCCAAAGCATCATCCTTAAACGTCCCAATAGGTCCCTGGACAATATTCCAAATATCGTCCCTGATAATATTCCTCTTCCCTTTGTTGAATGTGTCAATAATCTCGGTATTATTATTAATTACAGACTATCCTGCTGCGATCATGTCTCACTTATACTCTCCAAGATCTATGGTACATTGCGTAAACTTTGGCTCTATGGTAATGTCTTACCACAATCTATTCGTGCCAAGCTAGTTAAAACTCTCGTGGTGCCACATTTTATTTATGGTGCCCTTGTTTACATTTCTTTTGACTCATTCTGTCGCCAACGTCTTAAGGTAGCGCAGAAAAGCCTTACACAGCAAAGCCACCTCCAGATCGGCCAGCACGGTCATTTCGATGTATAGTAAAGTCACCAGGGGGGAAATAAGAGGAGGGAATTTCCGGATTTAACCATGTTTCACTAACAACAGAACATGACTTTTAGGACAATCGAGCATGTTTCTCAGCTCATCCATTTTATTGTTCAAACTCCTGGCATTAAAGACAACAATATTCAGCCCAGAAGAGGATGAGGAGAGGATATTGAGGAGTGTTCCCTCGTTGTGTATACGACTAGGAGACCCGCTTATACGTTATACATAGAGAGTACAGATCCACATGACCACAAGCAGACAAGAGACATGAAGGCTTTAGAAATAAAGCAACATAGTAGAAGAGAAGAAATATTAGTAGAGAGAAAGAAAAGAAAAGATATAGCGTAGGCAGCATAGATTAAGTTACAAAATATAGATAAAAATGACTTTACATTCCATCTGTCTAGAGGAACGTCAACATAACATTTATACCTAAGCACTACACCTTGGCCAAATCTTTCAGGCCGATAAGTCTTCCGTCTTTTGCCTTGAAGACAATACAGAAAATTGTCGACCGGGCGATAAGGGAAACTTATCTTCAACGCCAACCACTTTACCTTACAGAACACCTCAACCGAAGTTTTCATGGATCTGGTGAATCTAGATTGGTTGCTTTCGATATCTCCAAGGCTCTTGATAGAGTATGGTACTCAGCCTTGTTAACTAAACTCAAAGCTATTGTAATTGACTCGCTTTCGTATAAGTGGATTGAGAGTTTCCTTTCCGGCCGTTCAATTAAGGTAGTCTTGGATGGCATCAAATCCGAATCTCATCCCATCTCTGCCGGGGGTCCCCCAGGGGCCAATTTTATCACCGGCCCTATTTATCATCTTTATAAATGACTAACTTCCAATCTCATCGAACCCACTTCTCAGCTTCGCTGACGACGGTGCTTTACGTTACTCGTACAGCTTCGATACTATACAGACTCATGCCAGATCCTGTCTTGATGATCGTGAGCTAATGTCCAACTCTATTAATAACGACATTAATCTCATTTTAGATTGGGGAAAGAAGAATCGTGTTGAATTCAACCCCACCAAAACCAAGTACTGTCTTATCTCCAAAAAGAAGTTCAACACCTCTCTACCCTTGACAGTGGGTGAATTTCAACTAATGGCCGACCCATCCAACTAATGGACGTACATCTTGAGCGTGACATTAGCCAAAGACTTGCGATGTAATGACCACATATTCCAAATCGCCAAACAAGCATCCCAGTGCTTGGGGTTTTTAAGAGGTGCAAGTTGCTCCTCCAGGCATCGGCCCATGCTGTCATTTATAAATCCTACATTCGGCCTCTTCTCGAATATAACTCCCTCGTTTGGGCCGTCGCTCCAGTAACCACCTTGGCAAAGTTAGATAAGGTCCAAAAAAAGGCCCTTAAACTAATTGATGACGATACCGCCTGCTCCACCATCGATCCCCTGAGCCACCGTAGGAATGTAGCAGCACTAACAAAATTTTATCGCTACTATCATAGTGACTGTTCCTCCGAGTTAAACGCTCTTCTGCCCCCACGGCAATCTTATACCCGCAACACCAGATTAGCCCCCTCGTCTCATTCCCTCCACCTGCAACTCCCCCTTTCACGCACTCAACAAGATATGAATTCGTTTGTAAATAGAACAACTCGACTGTGGAATAATCTCTCGCAGTTAGTATTTCCGAGCTCCTATAACATCCAAGAGTTAAAACACAGGGTTCATCTCCACCTTCTTCAACACTCCCTCCCGTACCTTTATAACCCCCCGCCCCTCCACTCCCCCGTACTAAGCTTACCGCTAGACATTGCACCATGACGTGACATATGACATGACGGACTAGTAGTACAAAGGGTGACTCATGAGCTTAGCACTGCCACATAAAAAAAACGCTTCTAAACCGGTCACGAATTTTGTTCTGACTGCATCGCCTAATACCGCTGGAAAGCTTTTGGACCTTACGTTCTGGCCTCCCGGTGCCTTCTCAAAGTGTTTTGTTCTCCGCCCCCCGTACTCCCGACACTCTTCAGGTTCCAAAAAACTTAAGACGCTTTCCCTCTATTACCGTGAGGGGTATCAGATCCAAAACCCATGATGTGCTTCTATCAACTTCGGCCAGTCATTTCGATATAATCGCTTTCACTGAAACATGGTGGGATCCTTAATGCCAAACTTTTTGATTCCTCCTCCCATATACTGACTCAGAGGCTCGCGGCTCTCAATTGTTGCTTAATAATGCTTCCTAATTTTTCCAATTCTCTGGACATTTAGATCCTTACTCTTAAAATCTCCCATGTCCGCAATTGCATTTTTTGTGATTTGCTGTTTTATCGCACCTGATATGCTCAGCACTCTTGATGGTAGAGGTTAAAACCTCTATGATATCTTAATCTCTTGCACTAATCATATCCAGGATATTATAGACTCTACCTAACTCTAACTGCCTTCCTGAAAACAACCTTAATGTTAGGGAATCCGGCTTTCTGAATTCCTTGATTTGAACCAAATGAGTAGTGTGAATAATATTTCGGGGAGGTGGGATTAGGACTAGCTCACAGAGCTGCTATGTCATCATGTATACGTCACTAAATATTCTCACTGCACGATTCAGATAATAATTTGTGGTCCTTTGAACTGGATATTCATATTCTTCTCTGCTGCGGGTTAGAATTAATTCTACTAGTAATTTTTAAAAGTTAACATGTTTCAAATAATACAGGTACGCTATAAGTTCTTTTTTTTTAAATTGTTTTTTTGTTTAACTCTTATTCTAGGTGTCGTGCGCTGACGGAATACTTCTTAACTCTGGAAAGCGATACTTGCATCCATTTCATTACAAAACTTCTTGATTTGGATTCTGCTAAAGCAGATTTATTTGAGGTAGTTTTTGATGTTTTGAGATTGAAGATGCCAAATGTTTTGATCCAGCCTGAGTTCAGTTCTATAATTACTAGAGGAATACTTTTTGGGGAACCTCTACATGGCGACCAAAAGTATAGAAATCATTTTGAATTTTCTCCATTAAATCTACATTTAATTTGATTTTTTTCTTCTTAGAATTGAATTTGATTTCTGTACATTACAAATACAAGACCGATATCCAGATGAATATACCGCAATGGATGTTAGAGTACGTACTTTACAAATCTTACAAGCACTAGAAGAACATAAAAACTTCCACTTATCTCTAAAAGATCATCTATAGGACTTAAGTAGAAAATTAAATGAAAAAAATCCGCGATATTTTAATAATTCTAAACAACATAGAATGAAGTTACGAATTGTACAAGCTCTTGCTTTTATTCACCATCTTCATGAAACCTACGATGAGAAATATTTAATTGCAATTACTGAAGAGAACAATCAACTTGATGTTATTATAATTATGGAATTGTTAATAGCTAAATGCATTCCTTCTGAAAATTTGATGATTCTACTTGACAAGGTAAATTTTCTATATTAATAAGTCCATTAATTATGTGAGGTGTTTAGGGGGGGATCTTGGGAAATATCACGTACCTTTTTTTCAAAAAACTGGGTTAAATTAACTAAAACATGTTTCTCCACTAAAGACCCCCATTCACTTACAGGCCGCCGGCAGGCTAGGTCGGCAGGCACGGCCCTATGAAGGCCACACTCAGTCTAATTGAGGTATGAGGACTTCATGTATCTGCCTGACAGATTCCCTACAGACACACAGGCGAAGACGAACAGCTTGGCATAGTAAGTTGATAATTCAAGTGCAAAAATGTTCATGGCCTCAGTGAAAATATTAAGGGCACAAAAAGATTGGTGACTGGAAAAACCTTAAAAATACACGGAATACTATATTTGCTGATACAATGGGCAGGCGGCGCACAGTGGGACCAAATCCAAAAAAGCTGGCCAAAAGTCAAAAATGCATTAAATGATCTCAAATTTTACACTCGAGGGTTTTCGGGGTCGCTGATGACGAATCCGGTGTCGAAATTTCGATTTTCAAAATGGCGGACTCAATATGGTTAACATAACCCCTCCAAATAGTCAAAAACTTTAGTAAATGATACCAAAACATCTCACTTAGGGGTTTTCGGGGTCGCTGATGACGAATCCGGTGTCGAAATTTCAATTTTCAAAATGGCGGACTCGATATGGTTAACATAACCCCTCCAAATAGTCAAAAACAGGTTCTAACCCCCCTCCCCCTATTTGACCGGCGGCCAAATAGGGGTGGGTTAGAATCCTGAAAACTCAGATTTAAGCTCACACTGGCCCCCTACACATTCCAAAAATAAAACCTTGTCCCGCATTTTTGCAATATTGAAGTACCATTTCCATGGGCTAGTGCTGGACGTATGTGACCCCTTAAAACACGGAGGGGCAATTTTGGGCAGCGGATTTTTTTTGGAGGTGAAGGAATACACCTTTACCAACAACGCCCAGCAAGTTTTCCAGTGGAGCAGAGTGGAGCAATATTACTTTTTGTCCAATATATATCGCATTCTTACAATCCTAATTCATAAAAAGCACGTGTAATAGATGCTTACTGTGTATTATATACTTGCTTAATGAGTATAGTGCAATTTTTTTTATACTCTACATACCTTCCAAAGAAAATTCCACTTTACACGACCACGATTGCTTGGTTACTTAATTTTTTATAGCGTTTTGAAAACGTTAACCTTTTTTCACAATATTAACGTTTAAAAATAAGCAAAAAGAGTAAAGTAGCAACTACAATTTCTCAGTCCGTAGAAAAAAATCTAACCTTCCGTGGCTGATTGCTCACTATTGGAAGTGTCCTCGAATCATCCCCCCCAAAAAAAACCGCAATCTATAAACTTTTTTTTTAGACTTTTGGCCAGCTTTTTTGGATTTGGTCCCACTGTGCGGCGTGGAGAAATTAAATGTATGGGAAATTCTCTCGCAGGCGGCTGTCGTCACTGCTTCTGCACCAATATGTTTATGCCTTTAAGCTAGTGAGAGATACACACGCAATGGCGATGCGGGCATTGGCTTCTCGGTATGTGCGGATTTTTCACTGACACAAAGTTGGGGTGCTGGTGTCGCGTTTCGACTTTGATACAACCTAAAAATAAAAGTGGCAAGTGGTCGTGATAGGAAACAAATTGAAAAGGCTGTTTTTTTTTATGAAAAAACCAAGCTTAGGTGTAACCCTTTGTATTACCAGTCCGTCATGTCGTTCAGTTCATGGTGCAATGTCTATGTAGTAGTAAGCTTGGTTTGAAGAATAGAGGAGAATAGGAAAGGTTAGAGGGGGTCTGGAGGGTGTAGAAGAAAATGACGATGAACCTCACGTTTGAACTCTAAGATGTTGTACGAGTTCGGAAATACTGACTGCGGGAGATTATTCCACAGTCGAGTTGTTCTATTCATAAACGAACTTCTAAACCGTATTGTGCGTGAACGAGGGGGCTGTAGGGTATGGGGGTGAGCCGAGCGGGCTAGTCTTGTGTTGCGGGAAAAGTATTGCCGTGCCGGCAGGAGGTCCTTAATTTCGGTGGAACAGTCGCCATAGTAATAGCGATAAAGTATGGAGAGGGCTGCTACATTCCTACGGTGGCTCAAGGTGTCTATGGAGGCGCGAAAGGGGCCATCACCAATGAGTTTGAGGGCACGATTTTGAACCTTGTCGAGACAAGCCAAGGTGGTTTTTGGGGCGCCTGCCCAGATATGTGAGTTGTATTCGAGGCGCGGCCGAATGTAGGATTTGTATATTGTAGCCAATGCGGCTGGCTGGAGGAGGAACTTGCATCTCTTGAGAAATCCAAGGCATTGGGAGGCTTGTTTGGCGATTTGGAATATGTGATCGTTCCATCGCAGATGCTCCGTTAAAGTTACCCCTAGGATGTTGAGAGTTGAGTCAGCCGTATTGCTTTAATTATGAAATTCAACAAATTTCCTATTCCGATCACCAGCACACGACTCAAAACATAAACAAAATTCCCACCAACATCAAAACACGGCTTAAAACACAAATAACTTTTTCACACTGGGCCGTGCCGCCAGAAAGTAAAGCAACTTGTGCGGTGTGCGCGTGGCGTTAAAACAATATTCTGTTAGTGTGTATTTGAATACACATACTTTATTCATGAACGTCAAGCTAGCGGCGAAGCAAGCGGCGGTTGCACTGAAAGGGCCGTGACTTTGTAATTAAGCACAAAAACGCTGGCTGGAAAATTTTAATCCTATTTCCTTCAGAACCATGGAACTATCCTGAAATTTTTACACAATCTTCCTCACACATACAGATACATAAAACAAATAATTTAAATGAGGGACATTAGCTTTTTATTTTTAAATAGAGTTGAGTTTTAACTTCGCCGCTTTTCAGTGCAACCGCCGCTAGCTTGACGTTCATCTTTATTCCACGGTATACAGAAACAAAGTAATTTAAAAGACTGTATATCGTATACGGTATTTTAGTGCTGACATCACGTAGGGGACACTTCCCATATAAAATCGAAGCTGTTGTTTCTGCATTAGGGCTGACGTCACCAGGCGCCCATTTTTTACGGTATTCGAAGCTGTCGTCTCTTTTACATTACCGTGTTTCTGTACACCGTGTCCGCGTAATTCTGTCAGAGCGTTAAGGCGGTTCCAGGCTCACACCGTGAATACCCGCTAACAAGCGCGAATGAGAGTGTGGATGGTTTTCGTGTCTAGTTCACACCTTGCTTTCAATTCCGACTGTGTGAAGTCGTGCGTAAACTCACGGCTTGAGACTGAATAGAAGTTCAGGGGTGGTAATTCGTAAGTTGTTTCAGTGGACCTCTCATACAAAAATTCAAGTGTTACAAGTATATTTTTGTATGAAGAGGTCGATTGAAACAAGTTACCTGCTTCTTTTTCGATGACTCTACGCCCCAATTCGAGCCTTGGCCTCCAGCAGCTTCTTTCTCCAGACGTCTCTCTGCTCCGCAGCTTGTCTCCAATTTCTTATATTGAGCAGTTTTACTGCATCGGCCTTAACATTGTCCTTCCACTTTGACCGTGGTTTGCCAACTGGTCTTCTGCCATCTGGTAGTAGGTACAAGGCTATTTTTGGTATCCTCGAGTCCATTCTTTGGACATGACCGGCCCAACGTAAACGCAGTGGCTAAGCATGTGAGAGTTTACACTCTTTATATATCGTACAATTCGTGATTGTAGCGTATCCTCCATGCATTGTCTTCATTGATTGGGCCGTATATCCTTTGGAGAACCTTCCTCTCCAATATATCCATCTTATCGGCGAATTTCTGGGAGATAGTCCATGCTTCACATCCATACTATTACTACTGTACGTATGATGGTTGTGTAGATTCTTATTTTGGTTTTTCTGTGGATGTCTCTGGATTTCATTTCATAACTGGCAGTGGTGAAATTCTGTTTGCAACTTGTTGTTTGCGTTTGTTTAATCTTCGTTGAACGTCTATCGTTTCATCGTTGTCTTCGCTGACTGTAGTTAAATTGGTTTACCAGTTCGAAGTTATGTTCCCCCGGTTGTGTTGTGGTTTCTTCTTCTTCTTTCCACCCTTGACTGAATTAGAACTTTACTTTTTTCTGCATTTATTTGCAGCCCTATATCTTTGGCTCTCTCTTCTAACTGCGTGAAAATTTCTCTATGGTATGACAGTGATCTAGGCAGTTTATATCATCAGCATATCCTGCCAACTGTTTTGATTTGTTGAGCAGGGTTGCGTTCGCATCAACGTTAACTTTGCCAATTACTCCTTCTAGGTAGAGATTAAATAGCATGGGTGCCAGCCCATCGCCCTGCTTTAAGCCTTGCTTGACTGGGAAGGACTCCGTCAATTCTCCTTGTATTCTGACTGCACACCTTGTATTTTTCATTGTGATTTTTGTTAATTTTACTATCTTTAGGGGTATGTTTAGGCCAGCATTATCGCATACATTTGCTCCCTGTCGATGCTGCCGTATGCTTGTTTAAAGTCGATGAAAAGTTGATACACGTCGATGTTGTATTCCCAGCATTTTCGGGGGATTTGCCTTATTTGAAAAAGTTGATCAATAAGATTTTTATCAGTTTTCTTGGACTGTAAGCCCCATCCAGTTAGCTGCCGGGGAGGGGTGTGGTGATACTTGGCTTCAAGGGGACAACTTTCAGACCACGGCCTGCCGTCGACCCCTGGAAAACTTTCAGGCCACGGCCTGTCGTCGACCTGTATGTGAAAAAGGGTCTTAGAATATGGCTAAACCCTACACAAAAATTTTATGCGAACACCAGAAAGTGCCATAGTAGCCCCTCGATTGTTGAGCCGCCACCGGCCAGCCAAACGAGCGACTCGACGATTGCTGCGGCGTACGAGCCAAGTAACAAAAACTCGTGAAAAAGCCATTAGAATAAAGAACTACAGGAAGGGCCTCACCGAATTTTAGCGAATTGAAATTCTTGTTGATTGTTAGTGCTCACGTTTTGGTAGTTGTGTGTCCAATACAAACGAAAAAGCGAGTGGAATAGAGGAGGAGTTCAAATTATCAGTTATCTGTCATTAGCGCTTGTGGTTACGCTGGTTTCTTTTTAAATCTGACGTGAGATTTGGGGGAGGGCGGCAATCCAAATCTCATGACATCTCACCAAGGGTGGAGGGGCGGTCGAAAAATTTATCCATCCATTAAATGGCGCTATAGCCCAAATAGAGCCTTGGCCTCCTCTAGGGCATTTCTCCAAGTTTGACTGTCCCTTGCAGCATGTCTCCAGTTCCGGATGTTGAGCATTGACTCAGCGTCAGCGGTCACACAGTCTATCCATCTCCTCCTGGGTCTACCTACTGGCCTACTTCCCGAAATTCCTGATGCCATAAGCCGTTTTGGGATACAATTGTCCCCCATCCTGATTACGTGGCCGGCTAGTCTCAGTCTGTTGATTTTTATTAAAGTTGAGAGTTGTGGGTCGTCAAAAATTGCATACAACTCGTTGTTGTATCTTCTTCGCCATATTCCATCCTCTCTGGTTGGGCCTATTATGCATCTGACAATTTTCCTCTTAAACCTGTTGACCTCTATTCCTCTCAAACCTGTTGACCTGGGTCATAGTCCAAGTCTCGCAATCATAACACAGTACTTGTCGTATTTCTGTTTTGTAGAGTGAGAGTTTCGTTTTCCTGTGTACAAATGCTTTCTTCCTCTGGTATAACTTCTTCCTCCCAGATGGTGCATATGAGTTCGTGTAAGGTTTGTAATAGTTGGGGTCCTCCTTCCTTTAGCAGCTCAGCTGCTATTCCATCGGCGCCAGGCGATTTGTTGCTGTTCTGCCTTTTTACAGCTTCCCGTGCATTCTCTGTGCATTCTCGTTTAATATGGAGATAGGATTCAATAGGTTCTGAAAATACTCTCTCCACCTTTCCTTTATCCTATCAGGATCTGCCAACAAGTTCCCATCTATGTCTTTTGCAGATGTCCGTTCTTGGCTGAAACTTATTGGTGATCTGGCGAGCTCGTTTGTACGCTTGCCTAATTCTCCCTTCATTGAAGTCTTCCTGCATCTGTAAGATTTTCCTATTTAGATATTCCCTCTTCTTTTTTCTTGTTTGCGATTTTTCTTTTTTCCTTGAAGACTTCCATTCTTGCTCTTGTTGGCCTTGCGATGTACTTTCGGTGGCTCTGGTTTCTTTCTTCAATTGCGGCTCTACAGTCCTGGTCAAACCAATCAATTCTAGTCTGCCTGGGGGCCCAGCCTAGTGCCTCTTCTGCTGCCCCGTTTATGTTGCTTTTGACCTGCTTTGGCCCATTTTCGTTGATGTTGGGCTGTTCATTTACCTCTCTCAAGTTTTGTACGACAGCATGATGGTAGGCATCTCTTATTTCTTCCCGTTTTAGCTTATCTATATCGTATTTTGGTTGAGTTATCCCTCTTTGCGTTTTAGTTGCTATCCGGGTTCTCAATTTCACTTTGACTAGATAGTGGTCCGAGCCACAGCACGCTCCTCTCATTGTTCTTACGTCCAGTATACTCATGGCCCCTCTTCTCTCAATCAGGACGTCGTCAATTTGATTACTAATTACTCCGTTTGGTGACTGCCACGTCATCTTATGGATATCTTTGTGCGGAACATTGTTGAACTTACTACCATTGAGTTTGAGCTTGCGAAATCGATCAATCGACTACCATTGTCATTGGTAACGTTGTGTAGGCTATGCTTTCCTATTACTCCTAGGAACTCCTCTCCTTTTCCTACTTTGGCATTCATATCTCCAAGCACCATTTTAATATCGTTTGACGGTTTGACGGAGTCGAAAAATCGCCTCACGTAATTTATGGACAACCCCTAAACGATACAACAAATAATGTTTTTTTATTCTTCAAATAAAATATAGATCCACACTTGTACAAATAGTGTTCAGCCATCAATTTTCGCCATAGCATTCATGTCATGTAGATTTCGAAAGTGTAGAGATGATGCCAATAAAATTGTTGAAAAACTATTACCATTTATCATGGGGCAAAATTTTACAACAAGATTTTATGCTCAAGTGACAATATATCACTTGATAAAATATTTCAATTTCGATCATCTACAGTATTTATACGATGCCATAGAAACAAGTATGAAACAAGGAAATTCTGAGCAAAATTTACGAAAACTTAATAATGATTTTCGATATAATTTCTTATTGTTTAATGATGTATCTCTATATAATGAACAGATTATATTACAAATTATACCAAAAATGACAAACATAGCAACAGATGAAGTTGTTTTATACTTACCATTTTGGCGTAGCGATTCTATTAATATCGAATCATTGGAACCAAAACAATCAATTACGAAAACAAAAAATATCGAAATTCAAGAGTTTAAAGTAACTGATGTACAAAAGAAGATGATACCGATTAAAACTGAACTAAATGAAGAACTACTTATATATTCCGATAAAGAAGATATTGAAAAGGTAGCAATATTTTAAATATTTCTTACTTATATCATTCTAAATTGCAGAGCAATAGAAACGATATAATCGTTGTTGCTAGCCTTATTACAAAAGCACCAAATCTAGGAGGAATTGCACGGACCTGTGAAGTTCTTGGATTAAAAATAATGACTTTAGATTCTTTGCGATATATTGAAAATATCGAATTTAAAACCTTAAGGTAAGTTTAATTAAAGGAAATTGTAGTTAGGAGCGTAACAAGAATGATTTATAGTTCGGTTTCTCTAATATCATCTCACATAAATAAGTGCTGCGTATTCATTCTGAACTTGTGTGTAGCTTCGATTATCCAAATATTCTGGGCGAAATTTAGATGTAATTTCTTCTTCTTCTTCTTTGATCCGTTAGCTGACGGTCCGAGCGGGACGTCCTCGCAACGGATACGCTGCTGTCGGTGTCGCTAGGTTTCGAATTCTATTCACAATTCGTTTTCATTCTTGCCGGTTTTTGGCGACGTCTCGAACCTCGGTAACTGAATCGTTGATTCTTTGGGTCACCCTCGATATTCTTTAGTCAGTTTTTTTCAGTGCTGATCGCTGGATTCTCCAGTCTGCGGGACGGTTTAGCCAGAGAAGTTTACGTGGCAAGCGGTGATCCTTTCTGCAAAAATGTCCAAACCACCGTAGTCGACGTTTTTGCACTTCTTCGATCAGTGTGATCGGATCTTTGTCTAACTCCCTCGTTTCGAAGGTGATCGCGGAGTGAGACACCGAGGATCTGCCTTAAGAATCATATTTGGAAGACCTTAAGCTT
Source organism: Thereva unica (assembly GCA_949987705.1). Lineage (NCBI taxonomy): Eukaryota > Metazoa > Arthropoda > Insecta > Diptera > Therevidae > Thereva > Thereva unica. Next base: position 247,637,818 of record OX465281.1, read on the forward strand.
CTTAACGTCCGGTTTGAGCAGTATTCATGTTTCAGATTCATAAAGAAGAATCGGAAGGATCAACGTTCGGTAAAGGCGTACTTTTATTTTGATGGAAATATTTGTTCGTTTCCATATGCACCACTTGAGCGAGTAGAAGGTTGCTGTTGCCTGGCCGATGCGGCTGTGAACGTCGGCCGCCGTTGCCACTTTCGTTTCCTCAACCAATGATTCTAAATATTTGAACCTCGGAACCTGTTCGATTTGGGTTCCATCGAGATGAACACTGGCCCTCGATCCGTCCGTTTTGAGCACTTTGGTCTTTTTCGCATTGATTTTTATCCTGTATAACTGGGCGATGCGGGAAATGTCGTAGAAGATGTCCGTTGCTTCGGCATCAGTGTCGGCGAAGACGGCGCTATCTTCGGCGTACATTAGGTTGGTTACGAAGTTGTTGTCGTCGTATCGAACTCCAAGTCGTCCATCGAATACTTCACGCATAATCGCGTCGATCACAACGTTGAAGAGAAGTAGCGAAGTGACGTCTCCCTGTCGGACTCCCGTTTGAATCGGGAACTCTTCGGATGAGTCGCTTCGAATATGAACGCTGCTAGTTGAGTGCAAAAGTTCTATGTAGGTACGCCACTGCCATCGTATGCTTCTTTGAAAAACTTAAGTTCATAATAATACTAATCCATAATCAATTCTAATATGTTTATTCCCAAGATATATAATCTATATTTTAATTTTTTTTAGTATGACAGCTGAAAAATGGTTAAATTTGATTGAAGTAAAATCATCGAATCTACATGAGTTCCTAATGCAAAAGAAGCTAGAAGGTTATAGTATTGTTGGAGCAGAACAAACAGCAAACAGCCATAACTTTGCTCATTTTAAGTTTCCAAAGCGAATGGTATTATTACTAGGGTAAATAATTGCTTTTGTACGCTTAATGCTTAATAAACATATATTTAATTTTGAAATATAGGCATGAAAAGGAAGGCATTCCCGCTAATTTAATATCATTATTAGATTATGCTGTGGAAATACCACAACAAGGCATGGTCCGATCATTAAATGTTCACGTAACTGGAGCTCTATTCATGTGGGAGTATTATAAACAACATTTGCAGCCGATCGATTTGGAATAATATTTTTTTTTTATATTCGTTATATTAAATATGTTATGCAAAAGTTAAAAAATAAAAAATGAATTATATTGAAATGAAATGAATTTTTTTTTATGTGGCAGTGCTAAGCTCAGGAGTCACCCACTGTACCACCAATCTGTTATGTTGTTTGTCACGTCATGATACAATGTAGTAAGCTTAGTACGGGCGATGGGAGGTCTGACTTCACCAAGGGAGGATCGAAAAACCGTCGACCGTCCAACATCGCAGAGAATCAGCCTGTGTTTTTACAAACATCCTTAAGAATACGGGAATTGCGATATCAACGACAACATTGCGCCGAAAATTATAGGAAGCTGGGTTAAAATGTAGGCGTCCAGCTAAAAAGACTGACGAAGATGATGAAGAAAAGGCGGCTTATTTGGGCTAGAATGCATCAACACTTTACGGTTGATGATTGGAAAATGGTACATTACATTTTGTTTTTATAAATAATCTTTTTAACTAACATTTTTAAAATGAGAAGAAACAAAGTTTTGATTTAATAGGTCATCTTTAGTGACGAATGCCGCTTGCAAGCGGTGACAGAGATGGCTCAATTTGTTAGGAGGAGGCCTGGGCAACGCTACAGGGAGAACTGCACCATCAAAACCATTAAACATCCCCCTCCAATAATGATTTGGACCTGCATTACCGATGAAGGCCCTGGACCAATTTATTTTGTTGATGGCACAATGAGGCAACCAGTAGTATAAAAACGTGTTGTCAGACTTTCTGCTGCCATATATAAATTCTCTACTACTAATATTCATGCAGGATGGAGCACCTTGCCATGCAGCTAAATCAATAAGCAACTTTTTCCAAGAAGAAAAACTGGAGGTGCTTCCTTGGCCGGCAATTCTCCGAACTTAAATCCGATAGAGAATTGTTGGACTTCCTTAAAAGCAAAAGTATACAGCCGGCAGAACCCTAATATAAATGTCCTGAAGGAAAATATTACAGACATTTGGAATAATGACGAAGAATTAAAAGCTTGTATAAAGTCGTGTATTTCGAGTATGCCGATGAGGATTCGAGAAGTTATAAAAAATAATGGATCTTGTATACATTATTAAAAAAATTTGTAATTATTCTTAAGAAAAATAAATAAATCCAGGCTGGCTTTAAAGCTCATCTCTAGAAGCTTTCCTTGAGGCGAGCTCCAGAGCCGTCCGCGGAATAGTCAAAACACAATCAGGACGGCTGATCACATTTGTCAAATTTGTAAGCGAACATTGTGGTTCTGTAGCGCCGTCCTTTATTATGTGACCGCTACAGGGGATTGGGCGTACTAGCCACTATTGGCGTAGGTCACCAACCCCTATTATCATATCTTTACTTAGTACAAATTAAAACCACTTTTCACTTTGTTAACTTTAGCAAACTAAACCACTTTACTATTATTATATTTTATTTATAATATATATATAATATCTTATTATATCTTTTAGTTCTTTTATCTTCTTTAGCTACTAGTCTTTGCAGCCTTCGCCGTTGGGTCCCAACTGACTTTTCTATGGTCCTCCCTAAAACAGCAGACCTCCGATTCATCATATTTTATTACCCCACCAATTTCAATATTTTGGTTTGGGGGTTGACCGGAAGATTTTCTGGTCGATCCAAATTATAAGTAGAGCTTTCCCCTGTTATGGGAAAAAGCTCATGCCACACGCGTAAATGCGACAGTTCCCATGAAAAGAGGGGAAGCGTCGATCACCTATGCGATCGAGAAATTGGGGGGAATAGAAAATGTGCACGAAGCATTCATGGCACATTGGAGGAATTGGCCGGGTCATCATTTATTGATCACGGCCAAAGGTTGCACTTTGGAATGTTTGTGCATTGCTCGTGGATAGGTTTTTGGCGGAAACTCGTATTGAGTTTCCCGACAGTCTTTCCTGTTATTTTGATTTATTGAATTTGGCGGAAACTCGTAATGAGTTTCCAGACTGTCTTTCCTGTGGAACTGCTGGCGAACTTGGAAATTGTGCGCATTCTAGGAATGGCACTTGCAGTTGTACGATGCTTTTCTTTCAGCACAGAAAAAGGTAACGAAAGGGAATGAGCTAAATAAATAGGCCAGCTCATTACAGTTCGTAAAAAGTGTAAAATTTAAAAATCATTTAAAATAAAATTATTTGGCCTGTTTTCATTGTTATTATGTAAATGTGGTGAAATTTCAAACATTTTAAATGAAATAAAATTTGTTGACTTTTTTAATTATTATTTATTTGTTTAAAGTTAAATTTTCTAACATTTTGTATTTAATTCGTTTAATTATTTTCAATACAAACTCGCATACAAAATATCAACCTCAAAGTTCAACTGTCAAAAGCAAAAACTAGAGCCTCGGCTGAATTTGAATTCCAGCATTGCCGGAATTCCGACAGAGGCGAGCCTTGCGGCCAGCTTTGCCAAAGCCTGAATTTGCGAGACAAATTTTGATGTGTTCAATCCCATTTAAACGCATTGGTTGTATATGCTTGCAGCTGGCTTTGGGCTTGGATGTGTTCAAAGCGCGCTTGGATGTGTTTCGGCCTACAAATTTTGATGTGTTCAATTTAAACGCATTGGTTGGATATGCTTGCAGCTGGCTTTGGGCTTGGATGTGTTCAAAGCGCGCTTGGATGTGTTTCGGCCCTAAAGCTTGTGCTTCGAAATCGGATCGCAAGTGGCTCATAAATAGTGGTTAAAGTCAGGGAATTCGGACAATACAGATCTTTGATTTCACACTAACTTTCCCGATCCTAGGATTGAAAAGTGCGCTTTCTGATCCGTTCAAATTTTTGATTAATTTCATTTCAAGACTCACAAATTATTTGAATTCTTCAAAGCTACCTGGAGCCCTCGTGAGTAATGAAGGATCATTATTCAGCGCTTTTCCAGGTATTTCGCGGATAGTCCTAAAGTGCGACGAAATTTTCTTCGTATAGTTTATTCGACTGTGCATATCAAATCATTAAGCCACAGTCAGTCTATCATTAAACTGGGGCCGGTTTGTGTATGTCGAAAACGAAAATTTTTTTTCGTCTCGGGTTCGCGTAGGTCGAAATATTGCAAATTTTCGTCTGAAGCCGACGAAAGGCACTCGAAAGGTGTTGGGCTATCGAGTTTTTCCCTTATTATGATTAATAATTTTTAAATAATAAATAGTTGTATATTTTTACAGCAGTTGTTGTAACATTTTTCGTGTTTCAATATTGTGGTTTCTATCGAGGACACGAAAAAATTTCTTTCGACTTATGCGAACGCTAAAATTTTCGTCGACAAAATTTTTCGACTTCAATTTTTTTTCGTACGATTATCGTCGTTCGCCATACACGAACCGGCCCCTGGTCTTGGACAGTCTTAAATGGAGTCGAACTTGGTAGCGTCCACCATTGCATCTTGTGACATTGTTAGCGAAGTGGGCTTCGCACTGTGGTTCTTCTTTCGTCCATTTTGGTCTAGATGGAAGTTCCTCCAATTCTCAAAACCTCCTTAAACCTCGGTGTCGGGGATATTTGTGTAAATAATGTTTCTAGTCATGGATCTCCTTGTGCCGCTGGAGCTGCTTATCAAGAAATGATCCATTCAAACACTCTCTATTCTGCCCTACTGAAGTTCCATCGTTGCCCTTTCTTAACCCGTGCATGATAATATTGAAAATTATGTCGGCTCCCAAGAGGAGGTGGAGCATCGGATCTGCTAATTGGAGTCCTTCCAGGTGGGTCCAATCCCTGATAAAGTATTCGCTATGTGGTTATTGTTTGCGATTTTGGTCATTACAAGGGCCTGTGCTTGTATGATCTCGGATGGTTAACCCTGTGTTTTCATCTGCAGTATGACCCTACTGGTTATTTTACCGGCTGGCATGCTCCGGAGTACTAATACTTCGCCGTGTATGGACTCCCGTTTGAGTCGCAAGTTCTGGACCACTGACTCTCGCACAAATGAGGATTGCGATCCAGGATCTTTTGGATCTTTTCGTTAATATATATCAGTCCATTGTCCAACGTACCCGTATTCATCGATGCTTTAATTGTTAATCACAACTTTTCTCCGAAGTCGCTACCTGTCTGAAGATTGGAGCTATCTTAGGCTAGCAACGAAAGAAGTTTTTCAAATTTAAGGCGTTTAAAGGATTGGCAAAGTATTGGAGAACAGTGGCTGCTCTTTTGAGTATTCACAGGGAAATCGACGTAACGGCTAAAGAATTAATCAACATAGAACTGCCTGTATTTTTCTTGTTGTATAACCGCGATGAAGATACTCAAGGAGGTATTTTTTTATGTGATAGACTAGAGGCTTAGGGAAAGCCCCCTTGTACTGTTTCGACAATCTATTTTTTTTCGTATAGAATGTCGAACAGCAGCTCTAGCCGGAAGGTAGAGAGTAGAAAGAGAGAGAAGAAGGAAGGAGCTGCCACAACCTAGCCGCGATACTTTATTCCACCTACTTCCAACCATTTCGCGACTCTGGCATCGGGGCATTTGAGAAAGAATTCGCTGGTGTGTTATGCCTCTTGAAACGAGTTGAATCTCATCAGCCAACCGATGATATGCGCTTGGTGGAGCGGGGAAGGACTAGCGAAGGCTATGACGGGAGGAATCAGGAATGTAAAGAGGGGAGAAGAAAGAAGGAAAGTTATGTGAGTGGGAAAGTGGAAAAGGCGAAGGACCTCGGGGCTGGACGGGATTCGAACCCGGGACCTCTGGGATAGCAGTCAGGCGCCTTACCCCTAGACTACCGAGGTCCGAGGTATGACGGACGTTCACAGCGCTGAAGTTTATAGATAAATACTGCTGCCTTGAGGGAAAGGTATTCGTCGAGCGTGCGTCCCAGAATAGAAGAGCGGTATGGGCTTGTATGGTTAAATCTGCGGATTATATACAAACCTAGTACAATCATTAAAGGTAACGTTAAGTTTGGCCCGGCAGGAGGCTTCAGGGGACGGAAAAACTGAGGTAGCGTAAGTGAAGTGAAGGAGAACTAAGGTTTTCATAAGCTTTGACCTACAGGCAAAATGGACGCAAACCAGCACCTACAGGTAAAATGGACGCAAATAGCCAGAGGCAGCGCAAGTTACTGTAAATTTTGGAAAAGGTGTAATCGGTTTGATCACAGGAAGGTAGTTGTGTGTTCATGTAAAGACTGCATTCGAAAATTCAGCCAACTGCGCAGAAATGGCAGCACACCAAACGGCTGGAGCCGGGCATATATGTATATCCACAGCCGTTGCTGCGTTACTGACAATTCTGCGCAGCCGACTGAATTTTCGAATGCAGCCAAACACCTAGGTTCTTGACTCGCAGTTGGTAGGGTAAGGTTGTTTGCATGAGAGTGATTGGTTGTAAATAAGAAGTGTCTAACACATTTCTGTTCATTGCGATGCAGCAAGACTTAGAGGCATTTAGGTGCAACTGATTGGATAACGACCATAGACGTATTCGCTCAAGGTCAGCATTGATGTTATAGACACAGTTTTCTACCAATCCAAAGGAGACTGAACGTCATCCTCATGCGTGTGAAGTTTGCAATCCTTGACAGAATTACAGATATCATTAATGTAGATGCTGAACATTAATCGCCCGACAATAAAGCCCTGCAGAACCCCACATGTAATTGGTGATGGATCAGAGATAGAATCTTGAAACCATACATTTTTGGAAAGGTTACTCAAGTAATTTCGAATTAACGAGATGGCTGAGGGAGAGAAACCCAGATAGTCTGATAGTTTGAAGGAAAACTATAGACGACCATATTTCATTGGAAATAACTTTGTTTTTTTTCTTTCTATAAAACAATGTTTAAGCTGGAATAATTTCTATCCAAAGGACATGGACAAAAAAGTACATTCCATGTACACATATGTAGTAAATATATTGTATAACAAACATAGAAAAATGAATTAATACGTGCTTTTTGACCTCTCTGAACTTGTCAGTTTTATTTAAAAAGATTACGTAATCCAAGATGAATTCAAAGAAGCTTTTGTCAACTTTCGCCGTAATGGACCATAGAGAAAGATAAATATAATTACCGAGTTTATAGCAGAAAAATTAAATCGACTTAACTCAAAATTACGTCAAAATTTCGAATTAGCGTATAAACGGGTAGAAATACATTCTTATAACTATGGCTTAATCCGAAAAATTTCGGTTTAAGCCATAATTCGATTTACTTCGTTTATAGGGTAAAAAATTTTGGATGATCCATAATTCGAATTATTTTTGGAGTAGCTATAAACTAGGTAAATGTCGCCGATACACGACAAGCCATGTTGATCAGCTTGAATATGTTAAAAAAAGTTTCGGAAAATTGATTGTACGCTACCCCTAAAAACAACCCCCTAAAAACAGAAAATTCCGTTTTTGGCTAATTTCTCTTGAACGACAAGTCCTATGGCCGTGCCTGGCCGTGCAGTTGCAATCCCTAAATTTATCATTTAATATGTATTAATGTAAACAAAACCTCACTCGAGTCAGTCATTATGGCAAAACGACCAATGACATTTACACACCCATGTATGATTTACGTAGCTGCTTTCTTGCTTGCAGTCGAAACTGCGAGCAACAAAAAGCAGCTACATTAGCAGCTTTTCTCGAATCTTGAACACGAAAATAGCAGCTTCGTTAGCAGCTTTTTTGCTGTTTTGAACAGGAAAAGCATGACAATAGCTGCTAAAAGCTGCTATAGCAGAAATCTTGAACAGACCCCAGCAGTCCATTACTATATGTCAGTGGCTCGGTCGTATTTACTACGATTACATGCCGGACTGAGGACTTGACTTGAACTTGAACTGACAGTTAAATGCTCTTGATTTGAAGTCGATCTGAGGTTACATGATTTTCAAGTCTACTTGAAGCCGACTTCAAGTATGCATGTAATCATAGTAATAGACAGGTCTGGGAACTCGCTGCGTTTCGCGTATCGTTACTGCAGTTTCTTGATGTAGACTGCAGATGGCGTATTTGTCTATGTTACTTGTTGTTGTTGTTGTTTTTTTTGCTAGTTGTGAGCTAGCGTGGCACTTAGAGGCCTTTTAATGGTCCTGGCCTTTCAGCCATATAACCATGAAACTTCGTTTGTCTAAATAGCGATGTCATTATGATATGAAGCATGCGAGCACGCGGTCGAAATTTGTTACTTAGACTACTGCGCCGCCAGTGATCAATTCAAGAACTACTTCAAAGTCCAACTAAAACGCTCACACTTCACTCTATGGGATAGTGAGCGAGTTCCCAGATCTGTCTATACGACCGTGGTCAGTGGTATTTACTATGCTTTGAATAGAGAAAAGAAGGAACCGAAAATAGCGTACATGTACACGGATTTGAGGGAAGCACTTGGGATCAAGAAATTTTCTCTCTAATTCTCTCCCTCCACTTTAACAACAAAATACATTGTCTAACCTGAACACAGGCGTAGTGAAATTTGTTCAGGTTTTGCGAAGGGTCTGCTTCAAACATTTAGCCAAGTGAAGACCGAGATGGTTGCTGAGAAACGATATCCCTCCCGGGTTTTGAATAAATATAACACAGCCACTGTCCGGGTTAGACACAAATACGTAAAGAATGCTATGCATTAGTGTTGCCAAAATGCTTCCCCGTGTTTAATAAATTGCACTTCCTCGTCTTCTCTACTCAAAGGTACTATGCCGAAGAAACGTCAAAGCCATGCTCAACAAACGTGCTTCAAATCATGGAGCCTAGACAAGGAGTTAAAACTCTTATGGCGAAAATAGCCGGAAATGGAAGGTTGCAGAAACTAAACTTCTAGTTCCTTTTTTGCCACGGATGTCGCCTAAAGGCTGAAGCAGAACCAATTCGTTCCGTCCGCTCCGCACGTTTTTCCTTTGTTCTTTTTGACATTCCGTCCGCTTGATTGAGGCCACCGTTCCGTTCGTCTCATGGAAAGTTTATGGAAATTTAAAATTTCCAACTTTTAAAAACGGACGGAACGGATTGGTTCTGCTTGAGCCTTAAAGCTGACGTTCACCACATGAAGTTAGCTGATTAATGGAGCAATGCAAAAAAAATTCATTGGAAATTAATAAAAATTCATTGGAAAATTCATAAATTGGTTAAATACAAGAAATCGCATCGATATAAATCCAATTTAGAAGCTTCAAATGTTGACCATGGAGCCTAGACAAGGAGTTAAAACTACGTATTGTCAATTTTTGTTTGATTGAGTGAGGGCGCCACAGTCACATGTATACCAAAAAACATGGCCGATCGCATTCATCCGGTTCGTTAACTATCAAGATAATTTATTTTTATGCCTAACTTGAAAAATGGGCTTCTAAATTGGATTTATATCGATGCGATTTCTTGTATTTAACCAATTTATGAATTTTCCAATGAATTTTTATTAATTTCCAATGAATTTTTTTTGCATTGCTCCATTAATCAGCTAACTTCATGTGGTGAACGTCAGCTTTAGGCGACATCTGTGGCAAAAAAGGAACTAGAAGTTTAGTTTCTGCAACCTTCCATTTCCGGTTATTTTCGCCATAAAGGCTGAAGCACAACCAATCCGATCCGTCCGCTCCGCACGTTTTTCCTTTGTTCTTTTTGACATTCCATTCCGCTTGATTGTGGCTACCGTTCCGTTCGTCTCATGGAAAGTTTATGGAAATGTCAAATTTCCAAATTTTAAAAACGGACGGAACGGATTGGTTCTGCTTGAGCCTTAAGCCTCATTTTACACGATGAAACACGAAACAAAAAGTTTCCTTCAACCTTGCTGAGTTTGAAGGGCAGAAACGAGAGAGGGCTTGGGGGAGGATGTGTTTCTTCAAGCCCTCTCTCATCCCTCTCCATCAAACCGAGCAAGCTTACAGGAAACTTTTTGTTTCGTGTTTCATCGTGTAAAATGAGGCTAAGAGTTTTAACTCCTTGTCTAGGCTCCATGATGTTGACAATAAAAGCAAGAGGAAAAGCAATCACCAACAACAGCTGGCAGGTTTGAAGTTTGGATCGTGAAAACGGGTATAGAGTTGCCGTTGTTACATGAAAAAATGCTTCACTGTTTTGTCTTTTGCCTAACTTCTCTATACGTTTTAATCTTAGGCCTCCTCAGTCAGCCGGTTTATTGTTGTTTTGTTGGCGAAAGTGCATCTGGAAAAAGCGCGAAAAGTAGTGCTGTTTTTAGTGATTAGTGCAGTTATTAGCTACATAGTTCGGGAAAAATGGATGGTAAGTGCATGATATAGAGTTCAAAATAGTCGTTCCATATCATTCCATGTATAGATAGAGAAGCCTCGTTAATGCCACAACATTTCCTCGATACGCTCCTCCCTGATATCCGGAATCTATTCCTAACCTGTAAAAAATGGCGTAGGACCTTAATGGGGCTCCTAAACTATCAATAATACATATTGTGCAAAATTCAGTTTTATTCAATACTATTGACGGTCTGCGGGTGATATTGAAAGATTGCCTGGCGCAAAAAAGGAAACCGTCAATATTTTGCTCAATATTAGCTTTGTTTATTGAGCTGCTCCAAGTTGAGGTAGGTTGATATATTTCACGAAAAGGTGTTTCATGACCAATTTGGTTGCTCTTACTTGCATGAATTTGCTCTGATTTGTGTTTCATGAGCATTTTTTTTTATGTGGCAGTGCTTAGCTCAGGAATCATCCTTTGTACTACCAGTCCGTCATGTCGTTTATCGTCATGGTGCAATGTCTAGCAGGAAGCTTACTGGGGGAGGGAGGGAAATAGGTTAAGGGTTATGAGGGGATCGATCGAAGGGGTGTTGGAGAAGGTGTCGATGATATTAGAGCTTACTCTAAGTTGAGCTAGAGCACAGTTTTTGCTCTACTTTTTTTGGTAGAGCAACTTCAGGCAAGTAATCAGCTGTTTGTCAACTGTCACAAAACCGAAAACCGTTAATTGAAGACCGTTAAAATAAAATTCCAATACAGTATGGTGAAGTACAGTTTTTTAAAAGTTACACGCCAGAGAGTCCAGTCAAATAAAGCAAAAAATGGGGACAACCTCGGAATGCGAGGTAATAAGCTAAAAATTGGTATGAGCCTTTTGTTTGAGTTTTGGCATTTTAAATGATGTGTAAAAAGTCTCATGTAATCTCGTGTCTGCAGTCTGCGGCTTGGGATGTTAAAGGTCAAAGGTCACAAAAATCAGTTTTTCACGAATATCTCGTAAATTCTCGGGGTTACGTAAATCTGTATAAAAGTGTCCCCTACAGAATATACGTACGTAGAACCAATAGGTTTCGAGATATAGCGGAGCGCTGAGAAGTCTTGGCATTGTGTTTTTTTTTATGTGGTAGTGCTAAGCTCAGAAGTCACCCTATGTACTACTAGTCCGTCATGTCATTTGTTACGTCATGGTGCATTGTCTAGCAGTAAGCTTAGTACGGGGGAGGAGTGTGGGTAGTAGGTTAAGGGTTAAATGGTACGAGGGGGGGGGGGGTATTGAAAAAGGTGGAGATGAACCCTACGTTTGAATTCTTGGATGTTGTAGGAGCTCGGAGATACTGACTGCGAGAGATTATTCCACAGTCGAGTTGTTCTATTTACAAACGAATTCATATGTTGTTGAGTGCGTGAGAGAGAGAGTTACAGGTGAAGAAAGTGAGACGAGTGGGCTAATCTGGTGTTGCGGGTATAAGATTGCCGTGGGGACAGGAGAGCGTTTAACTCGGTGGAACAGTCACTGTGATAGTAGCGATAAAATTTTGTCAGTGCTGCTACATTCCTACGGTGGCTCAGGGGGTCGATGGGGTATCGTCATCAATTAATTTAAGAGCCCTTTTTTGGACCTTATCTAACCATGCCAAGGTGGTTACTGGAGCGCCGCCCCAAACGAGGGAGTTATATTCGAGAAGAGGCCGAATGTAGGATTTATAAATAACAGCACGGGCCGATGCCTGGAGGAGGAACTTGCACCTCTTAAGAAATCCTAAGCACTGTGATGCTTATTTGGCGATTTGGAATATGTGGTCATTCCATCGCAAGTCTTTGGCTAATGTCACGCTCAAGATGTACGTCCATTAGTTGGATGGGTCGGCCATTAGTTGAACTTCACCCACTGTCAAGGGTAGAGAGGTGTTGAACTTCTTTTTGGAGATAAGACAGTACTTGGTTTTGGTTTTTTTTATGTGACAGGCTAGAGGCTTAGGGAAAGTCCCTTTGTACTGTCGACAATCTATTTTTTCGTATAGAGTGTACAGCAGCTCTAGCCGGAAGATAGAGAGAAGAGAAGGAAGTAACTGTCACAACCTAGCCGCGATATATTTTATTCCACCTACTTCCAACCATTTCGCGACTCTGGCATCGGGGCATTTGAGAAACAACACGCTGGAGTTTTATGCCTCCTGAAACGAGTTGAGTCTCATCAGCCAACCGATGACATGCGCTTGGTGGAGCGGGGAAGGACTAGGAAGGCTACTTATGTCATAAGGAATCAGGAATGTAAAGAGGGAAGAAGAAAGAAGGAAAGTTAGGTAGGAAAGGCGAAGGACCGTGGCACCACCAGGATTCGAACCCGGGACCTCTGGGATAGCAGTCAGGCGCCTTACCCCTAGACTACCGAGGCCATCCTGGTGTGGTTGAATTCGACGCAATTCTTCTTTCCCCACTCTAATCAGATTAATATTGTTATTAATAGAGTTGGACATTAGATCACGATCATCAAGACAGGATCTGGCATGAGTCTGTCTTGTATCGAAGCTGTATGAGTAACGTAGAGTACCGTCGTCAGCGAAGCTGAGAATTGGGTTGGAGGGGATTGAAAGAAGGTCATTTATAAAGATGAGAAATAGGGCCGGTGATAAAATTGTCCCCTGGAGGACCCCCGCAGAGATCGGGTGGGATGCGGATTTGACGCCATCCAATACTACTTTGATTGAATGGCCAGAAAGAAAACTCTCGATCCACTTCTGTAGAAGTGAGTAGACTCCAAAAGCTTTGAGTTTAGTTAAAAGGGCTGAGTACCAAACTCAATCGAAAGCCTTGGAGATATCTAGAGCAACCAGACTAGACTCACCGGATCCATGCAGACGGGACCGACGCTTTTGTTACTTACTGTCTGTCGTTTATGAGTAGGTTGGATTCTAGATATCCCATTAGCTTTTTGTTGATTATCGTCTATGGTTTTGGAGAGAATAGAAGTAATTGCTATTGGGCGGTAGTTAGAGGGAAGGCTGGAATCACCTTTTTTCGGTATGGGCTGAACATGGGCAAGTTTCCAAGAGTCGGGATAAACTCCAGAGAAATATGACAGGGCAAATAGTTTGCGCATAGGTTTAGCCAAAGGTAAGGCGCATTGTTTTAAGACGATAGGGGGTATATTATCGGGTCTAGTGGATTTGTTGACATCGACCTCTTTGAGGCACCTGTACACCTCGCGAGTCCTGAAAAAACCCTGTCCATTGAATGGGCCCGCGGACGGTCGTCCGGGTTCGCCCACCCGTAAAGCCAGTACTGCCCACTGTTTTTTTTTATTAAAAGGCGTTGCAACGCAAGGGGGAGGGGGGGGGGGAGATTGTTTGCTAGTAATTCAATATAATTTTTATAATGTTGATAAAAAAAAATAAAAAAACTTAAAATATTTTCTTTTTTATTTGCAGAAACATTGTTAAATTTAGACAAGCTTAAAATCAATATCATTGAGCATAATGAACAAAGTTTGGAATTTTATAATTTTTTATTATTTAATTTACGACAAAATCATCGTTCACTACCTCAATCCACCTACAACCTACATGGATTATTACAACTTATAAATTATTTAGATATACATTGTACAAATCCAAAAATTACATCATATTTACTACAAAATCTTCATCATGCAATTTATCTAACTTCTACATCAGATATTTTAAAAGAATGTAAAGAATTTTTTAACATTGAAAAAGATACATTATATCAATATCGCTATCAAATTCTTAATACTATGATTGATATGAAAATTATTGATCAAATCGATTATAATAATGATATTTTTCAATCATTAATCAATAAAATTTATTCTGATAATAAAATTACAAGAGAATGGTGCATTGCTTGTATAAGAGTTATTTTAAAAAATTCTATGAACGATGAAGATATATTAAATGAAATATGGAATTTAATTAAAATTAGATCAGATACAGAACATTATTATACAATAAACATGGAAATTTTTTCAAATTTTATTGATTTTTATAATAAAAGGAAATTGATAACAAGATCAAAGGAATTATGGAATATATTATATACAATATTAAATTCTTATCCAGATATTATAACCAGAAAAAGAACGATATTTATTATAAAAAGTATTGTTAATAATATTCCATGTGCAGAAGAACTAAATGTAGCATCAGAAATATCTGGATTAACTGCAATTAATATTGATAATGTTAAAAAATCATGGAATACATTTACAATTATATTTGATATTTCAGATGAGAATCAATCACATTTAATATTACCATCATTAAAAATGTTACAACATATAAATTTAGATAGAAAATGGAAGGAGATATTATATCGTCATTTATTAAGGCATAAAAATTCTTTAGTTATAAAATGGATGGTACAATATATTTTCATAACATATAAAGCATCCGACTTGTCTGAGGAATTACTTCGTGAATTTTTAATATCATTAAATAATACATTTTTATATACAGAAAATAATATTACTCCGGAATTATTTAAAAACTTTATTAATATTGATTTAAATAGTTTTCTGAATATTTTTGCCTTAATCGATTGGAAATCAATACCAATGTTTGTTTGTTTTAAAGGTATAGATATTGGTGATAATCATAATTTTGATACAGTAACAGAATCTTTATTACTTAAAATAGCATCGCTAATAAGAAAACTTCAAAATAAAATAATTAGAGATATGTTATGTGATATATTTCTTAATTTGTTTGAAAAACGATTTAATAAATCATTAAATTTATACTTTGCAATATTAAAAACGTTATACACGAAATCAATTGAATTAAATATTGAAGAATCTATTCTAGAACAAGAATTTACAGAAACAACAAAAATCGATATTGAAATTATTGAAATTGTTAGTAAACACTATATTGTTGAAAATAGGATGATTGTAACTTATCTAAAAACTGCAAATGATCTACAAGATATTTTAAATTGTTTCTATTTTGTTGGTTTTGATTGGGATCTTTACAATCTACTGAAAGAACATCTTAAAAATAAATACAAACTTTCATTAAATATTAACAATGTTAAAAAACCTTATAATACTGAAGATTTCATAACACTTTTCATTGAACTTCAAAGACTAAAAATGATAAAAGAAGATACTAATAAAGTAGTAAAATTATCTTTAGATATGATTGAAGATTGTAACTTTAACTTTTTGAAAGAAAGCATATTATATTCTTCCGATATAAGCAAATTAAAGAAATTGTTTGTTGATAGTTTTACAACATTTTTAACTCGGATAGCATCAAATGATTTTATCGAGAATAATTGGGAAACGTTTTTGGATGAAGGTGCATCAAATGATCTTATCAAGAAAAATTGTGAAACGTTTTTGGATAAAGGTGGAAGTAGGTCAGTGAGATGTATATGTTATAGCTTGCCTGATACATCGATGAAAGTTAAAACCGAAATAATTGATCGTCTTATAGCTGAAATAAAATCAATTTTGAAGTCATCAGGATTTCAATTTGTTCGTGATATGTAAGTAATTTTTTTTGTTTACTTTGAACATTGGAAAAAGTCTGTTACCAAAAAAAATCCTGTCCAGTAGATTTAACAGATTATCGTCCTATCAGTATTCTTCCCTTTCTTGCTATAGTCTTTGAGAAAATTCTCTTCGGTCAACTTATTCAACAATTTCCTATCTAAGCTACAATCTGGCTTTCGTAAAAACCATAGCTGCGAAACTGCTGTATTGAAGGTAACTTCAGAACTTCGTTCAGTCCTCGATCAGGGTGATGTAGGATTACTTGTTCTTCTTGATTTCTCCAAAGCGTTTGGCTCTGTAGTTCACTCGCGTTTACTTTCAAAACTTAGAATATTCTATAATTTTTCTTCTTCTGCCATCAGACTTTTCTCCTTCCTTCTGTCTAATAGGTTACAGTGTGTTCGTCATAACGGGGTTGCGTCTTCATTCCTACCAGTACTTGTAGGGGTTCCACATGGCTCAATTCTCGGTCCTCTCCTTTTCTCCCTGTATGTCAACGATGTTACCTCCGTTATTCAACGCTGCTCATTTCATCTATATGCTGATGATCTTCAGTTGTGCACCTCGCGTCCTAGTAAAATCAGATCTTGCATCTCAAATCTTAATGATATTCTGTCCCAAATAAATGAGTAGAGTTCCTCCAATTTTCTCAAACTAAATCCTAATAAGTCCAAAGCATCATCCTTAAACGTCCCAATAGGTCCCTGGACAATATTCCAAATATCGTCCCTGATAATATTCCTCTTCCCTTTGTTGAATGTGTCAATAATCTCGGTATTATTATTAATTACAGACTATCCTGCTGCGATCATGTCTCACTTATACTCTCCAAGATCTATGGTACATTGCGTAAACTTTGGCTCTATGGTAATGTCTTACCACAATCTATTCGTGCCAAGCTAGTTAAAACTCTCGTGGTGCCACATTTTATTTATGGTGCCCTTGTTTACATTTCTTTTGACTCATTCTGTCGCCAACGTCTTAAGGTAGCGCAGAAAAGCCTTACACAGCAAAGCCACCTCCAGATCGGCCAGCACGGTCATTTCGATGTATAGTAAAGTCACCAGGGGGGAAATAAGAGGAGGGAATTTCCGGATTTAACCATGTTTCACTAACAACAGAACATGACTTTTAGGACAATCGAGCATGTTTCTCAGCTCATCCATTTTATTGTTCAAACTCCTGGCATTAAAGACAACAATATTCAGCCCAGAAGAGGATGAGGAGAGGATATTGAGGAGTGTTCCCTCGTTGTGTATACGACTAGGAGACCCGCTTATACGTTATACATAGAGAGTACAGATCCACATGACCACAAGCAGACAAGAGACATGAAGGCTTTAGAAATAAAGCAACATAGTAGAAGAGAAGAAATATTAGTAGAGAGAAAGAAAAGAAAAGATATAGCGTAGGCAGCATAGATTAAGTTACAAAATATAGATAAAAATGACTTTACATTCCATCTGTCTAGAGGAACGTCAACATAACATTTATACCTAAGCACTACACCTTGGCCAAATCTTTCAGGCCGATAAGTCTTCCGTCTTTTGCCTTGAAGACAATACAGAAAATTGTCGACCGGGCGATAAGGGAAACTTATCTTCAACGCCAACCACTTTACCTTACAGAACACCTCAACCGAAGTTTTCATGGATCTGGTGAATCTAGATTGGTTGCTTTCGATATCTCCAAGGCTCTTGATAGAGTATGGTACTCAGCCTTGTTAACTAAACTCAAAGCTATTGTAATTGACTCGCTTTCGTATAAGTGGATTGAGAGTTTCCTTTCCGGCCGTTCAATTAAGGTAGTCTTGGATGGCATCAAATCCGAATCTCATCCCATCTCTGCCGGGGGTCCCCCAGGGGCCAATTTTATCACCGGCCCTATTTATCATCTTTATAAATGACTAACTTCCAATCTCATCGAACCCACTTCTCAGCTTCGCTGACGACGGTGCTTTACGTTACTCGTACAGCTTCGATACTATACAGACTCATGCCAGATCCTGTCTTGATGATCGTGAGCTAATGTCCAACTCTATTAATAACGACATTAATCTCATTTTAGATTGGGGAAAGAAGAATCGTGTTGAATTCAACCCCACCAAAACCAAGTACTGTCTTATCTCCAAAAAGAAGTTCAACACCTCTCTACCCTTGACAGTGGGTGAATTTCAACTAATGGCCGACCCATCCAACTAATGGACGTACATCTTGAGCGTGACATTAGCCAAAGACTTGCGATGTAATGACCACATATTCCAAATCGCCAAACAAGCATCCCAGTGCTTGGGGTTTTTAAGAGGTGCAAGTTCCTCCTCCAGGCATCGGCCCATGCTGTCATTTATAAATCCTACATTCGGCCTCTTCTCGAATATAACTCCCTCGTTTGGGCCGTCGCTCCAGTAACCACCTTGGCAAAGTTAGATAAGGTCCAAAAAAAGGCCCTTAAACTAATTGATGACGATACCGCCTGCTCCACCATCGATCCCCTGAGCCACCGTAGGAATGTAGCAGCACTAACAAAATTTTATCGCTACTATCATAGTGACTGTTCCTCCGAGTTAAACGCTCTTCTGCCCCCACGGCAATCTTATACCCGCAACACCAGATTAGCCCCCTCGTCTCATTCCCTCCACCTGCAACTCCCCCTTTCACGCACTCAACAAGATATGAATTCGTTTGTAAATAGAACAACTCGACTGTGGAATAATCTCTCGCAGTTAGTATTTCCGAGCTCCTATAACATCCAAGAGTTAAAACACAGGGTTCATCTCCACCTTCTTCAACACTCCCTCCCGTACCTTTATAACCCCCCGCCCCTCCACTCCCCCGTACTAAGCTTACCGCTAGACATTGCACCATGACGTGACATATGACATGACGGACTAGTAGTACAAAGGGTGACTCATGAGCTTAGCACTGCCACATAAAAAAAACGCTTCTAAACCGGTCACGAATTTTGTTCTGACTGCATCGCCTAATACCGCTGGAAAGCTTTTGGACCTTACGTTCTGGCCTCCCGGTGCCTTCTCAAAGTGTTTTGTTCTCCGCCCCCCGTACTCCCGACACTCTTCAGGTTCCAAAAAACTTAAGACGCTTTCCCTCTATTACCACGTGAGGGGTATCAGATCCAAAACCCATGATGTGCTTCTATCAACTTCGGCCAGTCATTTCGATATAATCGCTTTCACTGAAACATGGTGGGATCCTTAATGCCAAACTTTTTGATTCCTCCTCCCATATACTGACTCAGAGGCTCGCGGCTCTCAATTGTTGCTTAATAATGCTTCCTAATTTTTCCAATTCTCTGGACATTTAGATCCTTACTCTTAAAATCTCCCATGTCCGCAATTGCATTTTTTGTGATTTGCTGTTTTATCGCACCTGATATGCTCAGCACTCTTGATGGTAGAGGTTAAAACCTCTATGATATCTTAATCTCTTGCACTAATCATATCCAGGATATTATAGACTCTACCTAACTCTAACTGCCTTCCTGAAAACAACCTTAATGTTAGGGAATCCGGCTTTCTGAATTCCTTGATTTGAACCAAATGAGTAGTGTGAATAATATTTCGGGGAGGTGGGATTAGGACTAGCTCACAGAGCTGCTATGTCATCATGTATACGTCACTAAATATTCTCACTGCACGATTCAGATAATAATTTGTGGTCCTTTGAACTGGATATTCATATTCTTCTCTGCTGCGGGTTAGAATTAATTCTACTAGTAATTTTTAAAAGTTAACATGTTTCAAATAATACAGGTACGCTATAAGTTCTTTTTTTTTAAATTGTTTTTTTGTTTAACTCTTATTCTAGGTGTCGTGCGCTGACGGAATACTTCTTAACTCTGGAAAGCGATACTTGCATCCATTTCATTACAAAACTTCTTGATTTGGATTCTGCTAAAGCAGATTTATTTGAGGTAGTTTTTGATGTTTTGAGATTGAAGATGCCAAATGTTTTGATCCAGCCTGAGTTCAGTTCTATAATTACTAGAGGAATACTTTTTGGGGAACCTCTACATGGCGACCAAAAGTATAGAAATCATTTTGAATTTTCTCCATTAAATCTACATTTAATTTGATTTTTTTCTTCTTAGAATTGAATTTGATTTCTGTACATTACAAATACAAGACCGATATCCAGATGAATATACCGCAATGGATGTTAGAGTACGTACTTTACAAATCTTACAAGCACTAGAAGAACATAAAAACTTCCACTTATCTCTAAAAGATCATCTATTGGACTTAAGTAGAAAATTAAATGAAAAAAATCCGCGATATTTTAATAATTCTAAACAACATAGAATGAAGTTACGAATTGTACAAGCTCTTGCTTTTATTCACCATCTTCATGAAACCTACGATGAGAAATATTTAATTGCAATTACTGAAGAGAACAATCAACTTGATGTTATTATAATTATGGAATTGTTAATAGCTAAATGCATTCCTTCTGAAAATTTGATGATTCTACTTGACAAGGTAAATTTTCTATATTAATAAGTCCATTAATTATGTGAGGTGTTTAGGGGGGGATCTTGGGAAATATCACGTACCTTTTTTTCAAAAAACTGGGTTAAATTAACTAAAACATGTTTCTCCACTAAAGACCCCCATTCACTTACAGGCCGCCGGCAGGCTAGGTCGGCAGGCACGGCCCTATGAAGGCCACACTCAGTCTAATTGAGGTATGAGGACTTCATGTATCTGCCTGACAGATTCCCTACAGACACACAGGCGAAGACGAACAGCTTGGCATAGTAAGTTGATAATTCAAGTGCAAAAATGTTCATGGCCTCAGTGAAAATATTAAGGGCACAAAAAGATTGGTGACTGGAAAAACCTTAAAAATACACGGAATACTATATTTGCTGATACAATGGGCAGGCGGCGCACAGTGGGACCAAATCCAAAAAAGCTGGCCAAAAGTCAAAAATGCATTAAATGATCTCAAATTTTACACTCGAGGGTTTTCGGGGTCGCTGATGACGAATCCGGTGTCGAAATTTCGATTTTCAAAATGGCGGACTCAATATGGTTAACATAACCCCTCCAAATAGTCAAAAACTTTAGTAAATGATACCAAAACATCTCACTTAGGGGTTTTCGGGGTCGCTGATGACGAATCCGGTGTCGAAATTTCAATTTTCAAAATGGCGGACTGACGGAATACTGACTGCGGGAGATTTGACCGGCGGCCAAATAGGGGTGGGTTAGAATCCTGAAAACTCAGATTTAAGCTCACACTGGCCCCCTACACATTCCAAAAATAAAACCTTGTCCCGCATTTTTGCAATATTGAAGTACCATTTCCATGGGCTAGTGCTGGACGTATGTGACCCCTTAAAACACGGAGGGGCAATTTTGGGCAGCGGATTTTTTTTGGAGGTGAAGGAATACACCTTTACCAACAACGCCCAGCAAGTTTTCCAGTGGAGCAGAGTGGAGCAATATTACTTTTTGTCCAATATATATCGCATTCTTACAATCCTAATTCATAAAAAGCACGTGTAATAGATGCTTACTGTGTATTATATACTTGCTTAATGAGTATAGTGCAATTTTTTTTATACTCTACATACCTTCCAAAGAAAATTCCACTTTACACGACCACGATTGCTTGGTTACTTAATTTTTTATAGCGTTTTGAAAACGTTAACCTTTTTTCACAATATTAACGTTTAAAAATAAGCAAAAAGAGTAAAGTAGCAACTACAATTTCTCAGTCCGTAGAAAAAAATCTAACCTTCCGTGGCTGATTGCTCACTATTGGAAGTGTCCTCGAATCATCCCCCCCAAAAAAACCGCAATCTATAAACTTTTTTTTTAGACTTTTGGCCAGCTTTTTTGGATTTGGTCCCACTGTGCGGCGTGGAGAAATTAAATGTATGGGAAATTCTCTCGCAGGCGGCTGTCGTCACTACTTCTGCACCAATATGTTTATGCCTTTAAGCTAGTGAGAGATACACACGCAATGGCGATGCGGGCATTGGCTTCTCGGTATGTGCGGATTTTTCACTGACACAAAGTTGGGGTGCTGGTGTCGCGTTTCGACTTTGATACAACCTAAAAATAAAAGTGGCAAGTGGTCGTGATAGGAAACAAATTGAAAAGGCTGTTTTTTTTTATGAAAAAACCAAGCTTAGGTGTAACCCTTTGTATTACCAGTCCGTCATGTCGTTCAGTTCATGGTGCAATGTCTATGTAGTAGTAAGCTTGGTTTGAAGAATAGAGGAGAATAGGAAAGGTTAGAGGGGGTCTGGAGGGTGTAGAAGAAAATGACGATGAACCTCACGTTTGAACTCTAAGATGTTGTACGAGTTCGGAAATACTGACTGCGGGAGATTATTCCACAGTCGAGTTGTTCTATTCATAAACGAACTTCTAAACCGTATTGTGCGTGAACGAGGGGGCTGTAGGGTATGGGGGTGAGCCGAGCGGGCTAGTCTTGTGTTGCGGGAAAAGTATTGCCGTGCCGGCAGGAGGTCCTTAATTTCGGTGGAACAGTCGCCATAGTAATAGCGATAAAGTATGGAGAGGGCTGCTACATTCCTACGGTGGCTCAAGGTGTCTATGGAGGCGCGAAAGGGGCCATCACCAATGAGTTTGAGGGCACGATTTTGAACCTTGTCGAGACAAGCCAAGGTGGTTTTTGGGGCGCCTGCCCAGATATGTGAGTTGTATTCGAGGCGCGGCCGAATGTAGGATTTGTATATTGTAGCCAATGCGGCTGGCTGGAGGAGGAACTTGCATCTCTTGAGAAATCCAAGGCATTGGGAGGCTTGTTTGGCGATTTGGAATATGTGATCGTTCCATCGCAGATGCTCCGTTAAAGTTACCCCTAGGATGTTGAGAGTTGAGTCAGCCGTATTGCTTTAATTATGAAATTCAACAAATTTCCTATTCCGATCACCAGCACACGACTCAAAACATAAACAAAATTCCCACCAACATCAAAACACGGCTTAAAACACAAATAACTTTTTCACACTGGGCCGTGCCGCCAGAAAGTAAAGCAACTTGTGCGGTGTGCGCGTGGCGTTAAAACAATATTCTGTTAGTGTGTATTTGAATACACATACTTTATTCATGAACGTCAAGCTAGCGGCGAAGCAAGCGGCGGTTGCACTGAAAGGGCCGTGACTTTGTAATTAAGCACAAAAACGCTGGCTGGAAAATTTTAATCCTATTTCCTTCAGAACCATGGAACTATCCTGAAATTTTTACACAATCTTCCTCACACATACAGATACATAAAACAAATAATTTAAATGAGGGACATTAGCTTTTTATTTTTAAATAGAGTTGAGTTTTAACTTCGCCGCTTTTCAGTGCAACCGCCGCTAGCTTGACGTTCATCTTTATTCCACGGTATACAGAAACAAAGTAATTTAAAAGACTGTATATCGTATACGGTATTTTAGTGCTGACATCACGTAGGGGACACTTCCCATATAAAATCGAAGCTGTTGTTTCTGCATTAGGGCTGACGTCACCAGGCGCCCATTTTTTACGGTATTCGAAGCTGTCGTCTCTTTTACATTACCGTGTTTCTGTACACCGTGTCCGCGTAATTCTGTCAGAGCGTTAAGGCGGTTCCAGGCTCACACCGTGAATACCCGCTAACAAGCGCGAATGAGAGTGTGGATGGTTTTCGTGTCTAGTTCACACCTTGCTTTCAATTCCGACTGTGTGAAGTCGTGCGTAAACTCACGGCTTGAGACTGAATAGAAGTTCAGGGGTGGTAATTCGTAAGTTGTTTCAGTGGACCTCTCATACAAAAATTCAAGTGTTACAAGTATATTTTTGTATGAAGAGGTCGATTGAAACAAGTTACCTGCTTCTTTTTCGATGACTCTACGCCCCAATTCGAGCCTTGGCCTCCAGCAGCTTCTTTCTCCAGACGTCTCTCTGCTCCGCAGCTTGTCTCCAATTTCTTATATTGAGCAGTTTTACTGCATCGGCCTTAACATTGTCCTTCCACTTTGACCGTGGTTTGCCAACTGGTCTTCTGCCATCTGGTAGTAGGTACAAGGCTATTTTTGGTATCCTCGAGTCCATTCTTTGGACATGACCGGCCCAACGTAAACGCAGTGGCTAAGCATGTGAGAGTTTACACTCTTTATATATCGTACAATTCGTGATTGTAGCGTATCCTCCATGCATTGTCTTCATTGATTGGGCCGTATATCCTTTGGAGAACCTTCCTCTCCAATATATCCATCTTATCGGCGAATTTCTGGGAGATAGTCCATGCTTCACATCCATACTACTACTACTGTACGTATGATGGTTGTGTAGATTCTTATTTTGGTTTTTCTGTGGATGTCTCTGGATTTCATTTCATAACTGGCAGTGGTGAAATTCTGTTTGCAACTTGTTGTTTGCGTTTGTTTAATCTTCGTTGAACGTCTATCGTTTCATCGTTGTCTTCGCTGACTGTAGTTAAATTGGTTTACCAGTTCGAAGTTATGTTCCCCCGGTTGTGTTGTGGTTTCTTCTTCTTCTTTCCACCCTTGACTGAATTAGAACTTTACTTTTTTCTGCATTTATTTGCAGCCCTATATCTTTGGCTCTCTCTTCTAACTGCGTGAAAATTTCTCTATGGTATGACAGTGATCTAGGCAGTTTATATCATCAGCATATCCTGCCAACTGTTTTGATTTGTTGAGCAGGGTTGCGTTCGCATCAACGTTAACTTTGCCAATTACTCCTTCTAGGTAGAGATTAAATAGCATGGGTGCCAGCCCATCGCCCTGCTTTAAGCCTTGCTTGACTGGGAAGGACTCCGTCAATTCTCCTTGTATTCTGACTGCACACCTTGTATTTTTCATTGTGATTTTTGTTAATTTTACTATCTTTAGGGGTATGTTTAGGCCAGCATTATCGCATACATTTGCTCCCTGTCGATGCTGCCGTATGCTTGTTTAAAGTCGATGAAAAGTTGATACACGTCGATGTTGTATTCCCAGCATTTTCGGGGGATTTGCCTTATTTGAAAAAGTTGATCAATAAGATTTTTATCAGTTTTCTTGGACTGTAAGCCCCATCCAGTTAGCTGCCGGGGAGGGGTGTGGTGATACTTGGCTTCAAGGGGACAACTTTCAGACCACGGCCTGCCGTCGACCCCTGGAAAACTTTCAGGCCACGGCCTGTCGTCGACCTGTATGTGAAAAAGGGTCTTAGAATATGGCTAAACCCTACACAAAAATTTTATGCGAACACCAGAAAGTGCCATAGTAGCCCCTCGATTGTTGAGCCGCCACCGGCCAGCCAAACGAGCGACTCGACGATTGCTGCGGCGTACGAGCCAAGTAACAAAAACTCGTGAAAAAGCCATTAGAATAAAGAACTACAGGAAGGGCCTCACCGAATTTTAGCGAATTGAAATTCTTGTTGATTGTTAGTGCTCACGTTTTGGTAGTTGTGTGTCCAATACAAACGAAAAAGCGAGTGGAATAGAGGAGGAGTTCAAATTATCAGTTATCTGTCATTAGCGCTTGTGGTTACGCTGGTTTCTTTTTAAATCTGACGTGAGATTTGGGGGAGGGCGGCAATCCAAATCTCATGACATCTCACCAAGGGTGGAGGGGCGGTCGAAAAATTTATCCATCCATTAAATGGCGCTATAGCCCAAATAGAGCCTTGGCCTCCTCTAGGGCATTTCTCCAAGTTTGACTGTCCCTTGCAGCATGTCTCCAGTTCCGGATGTTGAGCATTGACTCAGCGTCAGCGGTCACACAGTCTATCCATCTCCTCCTGGGTCTACCTACTGGCCTACTTCCCGAAATTCCTGATGCCATAAGCCGTTTTGGGATACAATTGTCCCCCATCCTGATTACGTGGCCGGCTAGTCTCAGTCTGTTGATTTTTATTAAAGTTGAGAGTTGTGGGTCGTCAAAAATTGCATACAACTCGTTGTTGTATCTTCTTCGCCATATTCCATCCTCTCTGGTTGGGCCTATTATGCATCTGACAATTTTCCTCTTAAACCTGTTGACCTCTATTCCTCTCAAACCTGTTGACCTGGGTCATAGTCCAAGTCTCGCAATCATAACACAGTACTTGTCGTATTTCTGTTTTGTAGAGTGAGAGTTTCGTTTTCCTGTGTACAAATGCTTTCTTCCTCTGGTATAACTTCTTCCTCCCAGATGGTGCATATGAGTTCGTGTAAGGTTTGTAATAGTTGGGGTCCTCCTTCCTTTAGCAGCTCAGCTGCTATTCCATCGGCGCCAGGCGATTTGTTGCTGTTCTGCCTTTTTACAGCTTCCCGTGCATTCTCTGTGCATTCTCGTTTAATATGGAGATAGGATTCAATAGGTTCTGAAAATACTCTCTCCACCTTTCCTTTATCCTATCAGGATCTGCCAACAAGTTCCCATCTATGTCTTTTGCAGATGTCCGTTCTTGGCTGAAACTTATTGGTGATCTGGCGAGCTCGTTTGTACGCTTGCCTAATTCTCCCTTCATTGAAGTCTTCCTGCATCTGTAAGATTTTCCTATTTAGATATTCCCTCTTCTTTTTTCTTGTTTGCGATTTTTCTTTTTTCCTTGAAGACTTCCATTCTTGCTCTTGTTGGCCTTGCGATGTACTTTCGGTGGCTCTGGTTTCTTTCTTCAATTGCGGCTCTACAGTCCTGGTCAAACCAATCAATTCTAGTCTGCCTGGGGGCCCAGCCTAGTGCCTCTTCTGCTGCCCCGTTTATGTTGCTTTTGACCTGCTTTGGCCCATTTTCGTTGATGTTGGGCTGTTCATTTACCTCTCTCAAGTTTTGTACGACAGCATGATGGTAGGCATCTCTTATATCTTCCCGTTTTAGCTTATCTATATCGTATTTTGGTTGAGTTATCCCTCTTTGCGTTTTAGTTGCTATCCGGGTTCTCAATTTCACTTTGACTAGATAGTGGTCCGAGCCACAGCACGCTCCTCTCATTGTTCTTACGTCCAGTATACTCATGGCCCCTCTTCTCTCAATCAGGACGTCGTCAATTTGATTACTAATTACTCCGTTTGGTGACTGCCACGTCATCTTATGGATATCTTTGTGCGGAACATTGTTGAACTTACTACCATTGAGTTTGAGCTTGCGAAATCGATCAATCGACTACCATTGTCATTGGTAACGTTGTGTAGGCTATGCTTACCTATGACTCCTAGGAACTCCTCTCCTTTTCCTACTTTGGCATTCATATCTCCAAGCACCATTTTAATATCGATTGACGGTTTGACGGGGTCGAAAAATCGCCTCACGTAATTTATGGACAACCCCTAAACGATATAACAAATACTGTTTTTTTATTTTTCAAATATAGATCACCACTTGTACAAATAGTGTTCAGCCATCAATTTTCGCCATAGCATTCATGTCATGTAGATTTCGAAAGTGTAGAGATGATGCCAATAAAATTATTGAAAAACTATTACCATTTATCATGGGGCAAAATTTTACCACAAGATTTTATGCTCAAGTGACAATATATCACTTGATAAAATATTTTAATTTCGATCATCTACAGTATTTATACGATGCCATAGAAACTAGTATGCAACAAGGAAATTCGGAACAAAATTTACGAAAACTTAATAATGATTTTCGATATAATTTCTTATTGTTTAATGATGTATCTCTATATAATCATAAGATTATATTACAAATTATACCAAAAATGACAAACATAGCAACAGATGAATTTGTTGTATACCGAACATTTCCTTGGAATATCGATCCTATTAATATCGAATCATTGGAACCAAAACAATCAATTACGAAAACAAAAAATATCGAAATTCAAGAGTTTAAAGTAACTGATGTACAAAAGAAGATGATACCGATTAAAACCGAACTAAATGAAGAACTACTTATATATTCCGATAAAGAAGATATTGAGAAGGTAGCAATATTTTAAATTATTTCTTACTTATGTATATCATTCTAAATTACAGAGCAATAGAAACGATATAATTGTTGTTGCTAGCCTTATTACAAAAGCACCAAATCTAGGAGGAATTGCACGGACCTGTGAAGTTCTTGGATTAAAAATAATGACTTTAGATTCTTTGCGATATATTGAAAATATCGAGTTTAAAACCTTAAGGTAAGTTTAATTAAAGGAAATCGTAGTTAGGAGCGTAACGCGTGATTTATAGTTTGGTTTCTCTAACATCATCTCACATAAATAAGTGCTGCGTATTCATTCTGAACTCGGTGTAGCTTCGATTTTCCAAAAATTCGGTGCGAAATTTAGATGTAATTTCTTTTTCTTCTTCTTTGATCCGTTAGCTGACGGTCCAACGAGACGTCCTCGCAACGGATACGCTGCTGTCGGTGCCGCTGGGTCTCGAACTCTGTGCAAAATTCGTTTTCACTCTTGCCGGTTTTTGGCGACGTCTCGAGCCTCGGTAACTGATAATCATTGATTCTTTGGGTCACCCTCGATATTCTTTAGTCAGGTTTTTTTCAGTGCTGATCGCTGGTGTTGTATTTGTTTAACACTATTTCTACCACGATTTTGTGTATACCTATTTCGACCAAAAGGTGTCTTTTTGACACCTTTGTATTTCAATGCAAATAACTGTGGAAATAATTTAATTATTTAAATGTAGCATAAGCTGAAGGAAAATTATACTGCCAAATAAATTAAAAACTTATTATATGGAAAGTCAAAATATGAATTGAGAAAATTGATACCAAGGTAAAATTGGAAAGGTGTCTTTTTGACACCCTTGGTAGAAATAGTGTTAAATTAAAAACTGAGTTGCTCTCAAATATTTCATTTATTGGTCTTAATCGGATGACTGTAAGAATGCAACTGCCTGACCGTTAACTTCTAATTCTAATTACAGGCACTAGTCTGATTACAATATAGGTAGTCTTATTATACAATATAAGTAGTCTTATTACAATTCAATGTTAATTCCAGTAGTCTTAAATCAGTATTTTAACATATACATATTTCATCTCCCCCTTTGGAATAATATTTCAAGTACTTTATTAACTTACATCTAAACTCTACTTATAATTAATCTTCTCATATAATTACATTATAATCGATATCATCCAATTTACTTTATGAAAACTGTCTTAACTAGTTATCTTTAATGGTGTACTTATTGCGTGCAAACATGTATTCATAACTTGCCATAGACTTGGTCTGTAATTAGTATATATTTATTTTTATTAAGTTCTCCTTTTTATTTATGTATATTTTAATTATGTCTTGTACGTAAGAAACTTGAGTTCCTCCTGAGAGTGGAATCATCTTCTAATCTAACCCAGTATGACCTTGGGGTTTGATCTTTTTCTATTATTGTTCCTTTTTGCCAAATTTTTCCGCATTTAACCCATACCATCTCCCCCTTATGAAGATCCTTCCTTGCCTGTGCTGACCTATTATAATATTTCTCATAGCGTTTTTTGTTGTACCTGATCTGTTTGTGTACATACCTAAACGTATTATTTTTAAATAATTTTGTTTTCATTGGAAGTAACGTACGCTGCTTTCGTCCCATCATTATTTCCGCAGGAGATTAAACGTTACCTTTTGTTGGCGTATTTCTATATTCCAATAGCGTCAACCAGAGTTCTCCTTTAGATTCCATTGTCTTTTGTATTAATTTTTTCGCTGTTTGGACTGACTTTTCCGCCATGCCATTTGATTGTGGATAATACGGACTGGATGTAATTATTTCAATATCATGCTCTTTGCAGAATCTTCGGAACTCATACGAGCCGAAGGGATTATTATCTGCTATTATTGTTTTGGGTAAACCATGGGTTGCCATCAGGCCCTTTAATTTTGTTATAATTTCAGTAGCACCTTTTGTGCGAAGAGGGATTATTTCTAAATATTTGGAAAAGTAGTCATTAACTATTAAAAATATTTGTTTTCCTATTTCGCAAATATCCATACAGATCTTGCTAAAAGGGATATCCGGAACTTCATGCGATAAGCACGGCTCTCTTATATTACTGTTTCTATATTTCTGGCAAATGTGACACTTTGTTATTAAATTTTCAATGGCTTCATTTATGCCAGGCCAATAAACTAGGGATCGAGCCCTATTTTTAGTTTTTTCAATGCCCTGATGTGGTTTATGTAAGATTTCTAGGATCTCTTGCCTCATTATTTGGGGAACCACTATTCTGTCATTTAAAAATATTAAATTATCTTGCAGGTATAATTCATTTTGCATCTTCCAATAAAATTTAATTTTATCGTGTAATTTAGACTTATCTTTAGGCCAACCATTAAGCAGTACGTTTTTTAGCAAGACTAGTGTTGCATCTCTATTTGTTTCTTTTATAAACTTTTGTTTTCTTTCTTCCCCCACGTTTATAGAATGTACCATTTCATTTAAGTCAGGTATTTCTGGTATATTTTCTTCTTGTAAAAAATTTCTGGATAAAAGGTCTGCAATGTACATATATTTACCAGGGCTGTATGCTATGTTTATATCATACTTGCTTAGTCTTAATAGCATTCGTTGTAAACGGGCATTTGGTATCGTTGAAATCTCTTTGGCAAATACTCCTAATAAAGGCTTATGGTCTGTTATAACTTTAAAATTTCTTCCATAGAGAAAATAATGAAACTTTTCACATGCGAACACTATAGCTAATAATTCCTTTTCGATTTGTGAGTATCGGATTTCAGTTTCAGTGAGGCTTCTGGAGGCATAGTATACAGGTTGTCCTTCTTGCATCATGCAAGCTCCTAGCCCGAATTTAGAAGCATCTGCTTGAATGCAGATATCTTTATTTACATTGAAGGAATTAAGAGTGGGAGCTTCAGAGATCATGGTTTTAATTTTTTCTAACGTGATTGCATGTATATTTTCCCATTTAAAATGTATATCTTTTTTTAGTAGATTTCTAATTGGTGCTGAAATTTCCGCTAAATGTGGAACGAAATTTCTTACATAATTGATCATTCCTAGCAATTGTTGTAATTCTTTTTTAGTCTGAGGGTGTTTAAGATTCTGTATAGCTTTTACACGATCTGGGTCACATGCGATACCCTCTTGTGAGATAATATGTCCCAAAAATTTTACCTTTCTAACTTTGTATTGTATTTTGTCCTTATTGAACTTTATGTTCAATTGCCTTGCCCTTTCTACTACTTTCTGTAGAATTTCATCATGTTTAGTTTCATCTTCTGCCGCTATTAAAATATCGTCTATGTATATTAATACTCCTTCTATGTCCGCGAAATTTCTTTCATTAAATTTTTGAAAAATTTCTGGCGCTATCTTGATACCGAATGGCAGTCTCTTATATTTGTATAATCCATAGGGTGTACTAAAAGTGCAAATATTAGTTGAGGTTTCGTCTAACTCAATCTGGAAATATCCGTCTTTCAGATCTAATACCGTAAAAATTGTTTTATTTGAGAGTTTCGCTGTAAGTTCTTGAAATGAGGGAATGGGATGGTTAATTGGTTTGAGCGCATCATTTAGGGCTTTAGGGTCTAGACAAATACGAATTTTTTTCCCCGGTTTCTCTACTATTACTATGTTGGAAATCCATTCGGCTGAACCATCCACTTTTTCTATTATACCATTATCTTGAAGGCGTTCTAGCTCTGCCTTGACACTATTTCGGATAGCCAGTGGGATTCTTCTGGCGGGTTTGGCAACAGGGACTGCATCTTTTTTAAGGCTTATGTGAAAATTTATTGCAAATGTCCCTAGCCCTTCAAAAAGTTCTTCGTTTTCTTTTACAAAGTTTTTGTGGTCTTCATTTTGTGTTATTGTATTGACCCTTTTTATTAAGTTTAAATCTTCACATGCACTTAGTCCTAGAATAGGCGTTGTGCCATTTTTAACTACGTAAAACTCTAAGTTTTTATTTTGATTCCTAATTATACATTTTAACGTGACTTTTCCAACCGTGTCTAATGGCGTCCCATCATACTCATAAATCTTTGTTTCTGTTTTTCCTATTCTAATCCCTAATTTTTTTACTAGATCATACGGGAGTACGTTTACATCCGATCCTGAATCTAATTTAAGTTTAACTATTTTATCTAGTATTTGAACGTTTTCTGTCCATGTTTTTTTTTT
The DNA here is from genome assembly GCA_949987705.1 of Thereva unica. Taxonomy (NCBI): domain Eukaryota; kingdom Metazoa; phylum Arthropoda; class Insecta; order Diptera; family Therevidae; genus Thereva; species Thereva unica. The sequence continues at coordinate 247,669,711 of OX465281.1, forward strand.
ATTTGTATTATTTAACTGGTCTTCTAATGTATTAATAAAGAAATCATCATTACTATTTACCTGTATGCTTTTTAATTCACGTATCGTGGGCAGCTTCGATTTACATGCTATGGCAAAGTGATTTTTATTTCCGCATCGTCTGCATACACTTCCAAACGCCGGACATTTTCTAATTTCATGCTTTTGCATGCAATAAGTACACTTTATCAACCTTATGTTTTGATTTTTGTTTGCTATTTTTTCTGTCTTACTATTTTCCCTATTCATTATACCTGGTTGCCTAAAATTATAATTAGAATCCCTTTTATTATATTTGTTAATATTACATTTATTTGGAACTTTATTTACCCAATTAACTGTAGTAGCATCCGGTTGTAGTTTTTCTATTTGCTTTTTTGCAATTTCTGCTGCCCTTGAAATTTCGACTGCTTTATCCAAATTTAGATTTTCTATCTCCAGTAATTTCTTTTGTAATGATTTATCATTTGTTCCCAGTACTATTTTGTCCCTTAACATGCGGTTTTCCTGGTCACCAAATTCGCAGTTCCTTACCAGCTTTTTGATATGCATGAGAAAGTTATCAAACGGTTCATCTGTTTCTTGTTTTCTATTGTAGAATATGTAACTCTCGTACACTTCATTTCTTTTCGATTTACAAAAGGATTCAAAAGCTTTTGTCACCGAGTCATATTTTTTTTTATTGTCTTCACTTAGATTAAATGAATTAAAGACTTCGACCGCTTCTGGTCCTATAGCATTGAGAAATATGGCAATTTTTACATTTTCTGCTTTTCCATCTATTTCAGCTGCTGTTGCAAATATTTGAAAATTTTGCCAAAATGTTCTCCAGCTTTCCGCTAAGTTTGATGTCTGCATGTTAAGCGGGTCTATTTTTCTTATATAATCCATGGGGGTTGCTTTTGTTATATACCGTACGTTTTTCGGTGGTCTTCCTTTGGGTCTGCTAACACTTTTCACAGGTTTTAACTTCACTATTCCCATGTGTCAGCGATTACCACATTTAATTGTTTTTAGCTTATGACCGAATATAATTATTTTGATACTTCATTTATTCTAAGTTTTTTTTTTTTTCATTTAATAGCCACATTTATTTAATAACTCTTTAAGCTTTGTATTAAGCACTTTTATATTTCGTTAGGCTACGTGATATCCGATTTCAATTTTATATTAGCTTTTTTTATCTAATTTTATGTGATAACTTTAGATTTTTTATTTTTATACCGACTGCGCCATGTTGTATTTGTTTAAATTAAAAACTGAGTTGCTCTCAAATATTTCATTTATTGGTCTTAATCGGATGACTGTAAGAATGCAACTGCCTGACCGTTAACTTCTAATTCTAATTACAGGCACTAGTCTGATTACAATATAAGTAGTCTTATTATACAATATAAGTAGTCTTATTACAATTCAATGTTAATTCCAGTAGTCTTAAATCAGTATTTTAACATATATTTCAGCTGGAATCTCCAGTCTGCGGGACGGTTTCGCCAGAGAAGTTTACGTGACAAGCGGTGATCCTTTCGGCAAAAATTTCCAAACCACCGTAGTCGACGTTTTTGCAGTCTTCTTCGATCAGTGTGATCGGATCTTTGTCTAATTGCCTCGTTTCGAAGGCGATCGCGGACACCGAGGATCTGCCTTAAGCATCGCATTTGGAAGACCTCGAGCTTCTTAACGTCCGCTTTGTGCAGTATCCACGTTTCAGATCCATAAAGAAGATTTGGAAGGATCAACGTTCGGTAAAGACGTACTTTCGTTTTGATGGAAATATTTGTTCGTTTCCATATGCACCACTTGAGCGAGAAGAAGGTTGCTATTGCTTGGCCGACGCGGCTGTGAACGTCGGCCGTCGATGCCACTTTCATTTCCTCAACCAATGATCCTAAATATTTGAACCTCGGAACCTGTTCGATTTGGGTTCCGTCGAGATGAACACTGGCCCTCGATATGTCCGTTTTGAGCACTTTGATCTTTTTCGCATTGATTTTTAACCTGTATAACTGGGCGATGCGGGAAATGTATTAGAAGATGTCTGTTGCTTCGGCATCCGTGTCGACGAAGACGGCGCTATCGGCGTATATTAGGTTGGTTACGAAGTTGTTGTCGTCGTATCGAACTTCAAGTCGCCCATCGAATTTTTCACGCGTAATCGCGTCGATCACAACGTTGAAGAGAAGTAGCGAAGCGACGTCTCCCTATCGGACACCCGTTTGAATCGGGAACTCCTCGGATGAGTCGTTTCGAATACGAGCACTGCTAGTTGAGCCATCGTTCGACGCTTGGAGAAGTTGGATGATTCTCAATGGCACGTGTTCGGTTTCCAAGACTCTCCATAAGCTGGTCCAATCGATGCGATCGGAAGCGGATTTGAAATCGATGAAAACGAAGACAGTTCGTTTGCCGCAACGAATTCTTTCTTCCATTAGCTGACGAAGTGCGAATATTTGATCAATGCGTCCTCGATGTGGTCTAAATCCCGCTTGTCCTTTTCGGCTTGTTTTCTCTCGATGTTTCTGTAGCCTCGATTGCATGAGTTTTGTAAATACTTTGCCGACGATCGAAACAGGGCTGACACCGCGATAATTCTTGCATTCCCGACTGTCGCCTTTATATGTCCATGGCGGCCGTCTCAAAAGGCAGATTATCATTTTCTTCGCAACCACCTCGACATGGGTATCAAATGAAAGGGTATGATCAGTAGAATACAATAAGCCATAAAGTACACTCAATATACCGGTAGATCCATGGCGGCCGTCTCAAGTGGGCGGATCAGAGGGCAAAAGTTCTATGTAGGTACGCCACTGCCGTCGTATGCTTCTTTGAAAAACTTAAGTAATCTATAATCAATTCTAATATGTTTATTCCCAAGATATATAATCTATATTTTAATTTTTTTTTAGTATGACAGCTGAAAAATGGTTAAATTTGATTGAAGTAAAATCATCGAATCTACATGAGTTCCTAATGCAAAAGAAGCTGGAAGGTTATAGTATTGTTGGAGCAGAACAAACAGCAAACAGCCATAACTTTGCTCATTTTAAGTTTCCAAAGCGAATGGTATTATTACTAGGGTAAATAATTGCTTTTGTACGCTTAATGCTTAATAAACATATATTTAATTTTGAAATATAGGCATGAAAAGGAAGGCATTCCCGCTAATTTAATATCATTATTAGATTATGCTGTGGAAATACCACAACAAGGCATGGTCCGATCATTAAATGTTCACGTAACTGGAGCTCTATTCATGTGGGAGTATTATAAACAACATTTGCAGCCGATCGATTTGGAATAATATTTTTTTTATATTCGTTATATTAAATATGTTATGCAAAAGTTAAAATAAAAAATGAATTATATTGCAATGAAATGAATTTTTTTTATGTGGCAGTGCTAAGCTCAGGAGTCACCCATTGTACCACTAGTCCGTCATGTTGTTTGTCACGTCATGATACAATGTAGTAAGCTTAGTACGGGCGATGGGAGGTCTGACTTCACCAAGAGAGAATCGAAGAATAACCTCTACAGCCGTCCAACATCGCAGAGCATCAGCCCGTGCTCTTGCAAACATCCTTAAGGATACGAGAATTGCGATATCAACGACAACATTGCGCCGAAGATTATGGGAAGCTGGGTTAAAATGTAGGCGTCCAGCAAAAAAGCCTAGGCGGACGAAGATGATGAAGAAAAGCGGCTTATTTGGGCTAGAATGCATCAACACCTTATGGTTGATGATTGGAAAAAGATACATTACATTTTGCTTTTATAAATCTTATAATCTTTTTATGATTTTCGTAAATACTTTGACCACGATCGAAAGGAGCTTAATACCGCAATAATTCTTGCATTCCCGACTGTCGCTTTTTTCGAAATTGAGACAACGATCACTTTCTTCTTTCTTCATGTCAACGGGACACGATCCGAATGTCATATGTGTGTTATGTGGACATGGATTGTCTGGTACAGCGTCCGGTACTCGTGCCTCGACACCGCTTTTTCCATGTCGGCCACAAGGTTATTTCAGTACGCTTCCCGTTCCGATTTCATTTTCTGTTGCGCTTATTTGTTCAATCTTCGGTATTGTTCAAAGTCGACGTGTTTCATTCATTTCCGCTGATCATCGAAGTCCATACAGCTGTCGGAGATCCATGGCTGCATCCATTGCACACTCCACAATAGACTCCGACACTTGCCTTCTTCTACATCGATATCGTCCGGTATTGCGCGCGAGCGTTGGATAATACCATGTGAAACTATCGCCTGATGGACGGGTCCCGTAGGCATGCTCGAATCTGTAATTGCACGTACATTTTTAAGCGTCGATCGGAATTTGCGTTGATCAAAATATAGTCTAACATTGCCGAGTCGTTGCCGGATACATTTCGCCAGGTGAGTTGGTGTTTCGAGTGAATGGCGGAAAATACTGTTGCCAACGATCCAAGTTGTTTGACGCTGCGAATTAAAGCAGGCGTAAGCCGTTGAACCGATTCAATATTTATGCGAAGAGTATTGAAGAGACCAAACCTGGAACGTCGAGTATCCTTTCCTATTTTATCCTTCCTTTCTATTCTATCCTTCAGATCAAGCTTACTACTAAACATTGCACCATGACTCGAACGACATGACGGACTAGTAGTACAAAGGGTGACTCCTAAGCTTCATCGTATCACAAAAAAAATGGTCTGACAAGAGAAATGTAAAGGTGTTTAGTGATCAAGGGGTTGTTAAATTCTTTGGGAGTGGAAAAATCCAGCTTACTATCAAATCTAATCCCGAGATCTTTAACTTCTCATTAGAAAAGGTATAGTTAAAAATTATAGGACTACGTCTCCTACTAAAAGTCATTATTTCACATTATATTAAGAACCATGTTGTTGTTAGCACACCAAGGGTGAAAGGTGTCAAGGTCAACTTGCAAAAATTTGCAATCCTTCATAAGTACTTTTTATGTGACGGTACAATTTGATGTCTTCAGCGTAAATCAATGTTCTGAGTGTCTTAGAAAGGGGAAAAATGTCATCAATTGATAGGATAAAGAAAAGGGGGCCAAGATGACTCCCTTGAGGGACACCGGCTGTCGCTTCAATGGTTATTGATTTTGATCCACGAAAAAGAACTTGGTAGGTCCGGTCAGCTAAGTAAGTCTAGCTTCTTAATTTGAGAATTATAATTGAATGGGAGAGCTTGTCAAATGCCTTACTAAATATGAACAGCATATGGGGCGCAATATGGCATAGTGCACCGGGCGCAAAAAATTCAAGCAACAAATGTGCACTTAATTTTTTAATATCCCCCAAAGCTACTGGCGGATCAGGCAAAACATGTCTTATCAATTTGATTTTGGCGTCGACTCGAATGCAGAATGAGATTGCATTTGCAGTGACATCAGCGAGAATTGCAATCCTTAAAACGGCCAAAATTAAAATTTGGGACGAATGCACCATGGCCGAATCGCTCGAAGCGCTTGATAGGGCTGTTATACCTCGACTCGACTCGACAACTTTGGCTGTTATACCTCGATCAAGGCCTGCAAATGAGCTTAACGCTTGCTTGAAAACATCATACCTATGGAACAATTTTGAAAAAAAACTTTTTCTTAATAGCATCTGACCATGACAAGTGGCAGTGAAACCACTGTTACTCCGTTTATGACTAAGGTCGAAAAGTTGAGTCGATATTGAGTTCACCGTATATGTATAATGTTGAGTTGAGTTCACTTTGGGTTGAAATAGAGTTGAATTGATATCAAAACATAACCTCAAATTTTTATACATAGAAAAATCTCATTTATACATAGAAACGTAAAGTTTTAAAATGAAATAATTTATTTTTCCTGTACCAGAAAAAAACATCGAACACAAAACTAACGCCGAACGCGGACTTCACGAATAGTAAACAAACAAGACAAATGTCACTTCAACCCAATTTCAACTCAACCTGCGTATATGAGGTCAAATATCAACTCGATCCAGGTAGGAGAGCTGAGTTGGGTTGAGTTTTTTTTGTGATACATGAAGCCTAGGAGTCACTCTTTGTACTACTAGTCCGTCATGTCGTTCGAGTCATGGTGCAATGTATAGTAGTAAGCTTGATCTGAAGGATAGAATAGAAAGGATAGGTTAGGGGTCTGGAGGGTGCATGAGTAGATGTCGATGAACCTTGCGTTTGAACTCAGAGATGTTATATGAGCTCGGAAACACCGACTGCGGAAGAGAGTTCCACAATCGAGTTGTTCTATTTATAAACGAACAGCTAAACCGTAATGTGCGTGAAGGGGAGGGCTGCAGGGTGAAGGGGTGAGCCGAGTTGGCTAGTCTTGTGTTGCGGGAAAAAAGTTGCCGTGTAGGCAGGAGGTTCTTTATTTCAGCGGAGCATTCGCTGTAATAATAGCGATAAAACTTGCTGAGTGCAGCTACATTCCTACGGTGGCTTAAAGGGTCGATGGAGGAGCAAAGAGTGCTATCACCAATGAGTTTGATGGCGCGATTTTGCACTTTGTCCAGCCAAGCCAAGGTGGTTTTAGGAGCGCCCGCCCAGATATATGAGTTGTATTCAAGGTAGGGTCGAATGTAGGACTTGTAGATTGTGGCTAGAGCAGCTGGCTGAAGGAGGAACTTGCATCTCTTAAGGAATCCGAGGCATTGATACGCTTGTTTGGCGATTTGGAATATGTGACCATTCCATTGTATATCATTGGATAGAGTCATTCCCAGGATGTTAAGAGATGGGTCAGGTGTTATGCCGGGTTTCCACCAAACAGACAGTTTTAAAAAACTGTTTTGTTTTCAAAATTTTGTTTTGTTTTGTTTTACCCACTCGAGATGGGACAGTGTTTTGTTTATAAAAACACTATTCTCCGACAAAAATGTTTTTAAAATTGTTCCATTTTTACAAAACATTGACATTTTTGTTGGCAAAAAACAGTTTTTGTTTCTGTTTCTTGTTTTGTCTGTTTGGTGGAAACCCGGCATTAGGTTATCCTTGTCCAATAAAATAGAGGGAAAGTCGGTACAGGTTTTGGTGGAGATAAGGCAGTACTTTGTTTTTTTCGACCCGATTCTTGTTAAATTCGACCCGATTCTTGCGGCTCCAGTCAAGAATGAGCTCGATGTCCGCGTTAAGAGAGCTGGACATGAATTCACGGTCTAAGAGATAAGGTCTGGCACTTGCTTGTCTAGCGTTGGCGTAAGAGTAACGCAGAGTACTGTCGTCGGCGAAACTGTGGAGTGGGTTGGAGAGGATTGAGAGCAGATCGTTAATAAATATTAGAAAGAGAGCAGGTGAGAGGATCGATCCTTGGGGAACGCCGGCCGAGATGGAGTGTGGATTGGATTCGACGCCATCCAATACTACCTTGATTGAACGGCCAGAAAGAAAGCTCTCAATTCAGTTCATAAGAACTGAGTCGATACCAATAGCTTGGAGTTTAGACAGCAGAGCGGGATGCCATACTCTGTCAAAAGCCTTGGAAATATCTAGAGCAACCAGACCGGACTCACCGGAACTATGGATGCTTCGGTATAGATGCTCGGTTAAACATACAAGAAGGTCGCCAGTAGATCTTTTCGGTCTAAAGCCGTACTGCCTGTCGTGTATGATTTGGTTAGATTCTAAATATTGCATCAGGTTTCTATTAATTATTGTCTCCATGATTTTGGAGAGAACAGAAGTTATTGCTATTAATGGTCTTGGATGTGAAGTATCACGTCCGTATTTTAACGTGACAACGTCTATTAATTTGAACGTGACGTGTAGAGGATAAATTAACAAAAATTTTTAGCCATTAACCACACCCCTAACATGTATGTGGGCGGAGATATGATTTTTTTTTGTTTGCGGGACATTGTCCGGGACATTTTCACACGCGCGTCCTATCTTAAACCGATTTAATAGACGTTGTCACGTCAATAAGGTGAATGAATGTATTTTTCCCGTGTAGAGGATAAATTAACGAAAATTTTGAGGCATTAACCACCCCCCTAACATGTATGGGGGCGGAGATATGATTTTTTTTTGTGTGCGGGACATTGTGCGGGACATTTTTACACGCGCGTCCTATCTTAAACCGATTTAATAGACGTTGTCACGTCAAAAGTTTGCGCAGAGGTTTAGCCAAAGGTGAGGCACATTTATTGAGTACCATAGGGGGAATATTATCGGGGCCAGTGGATTTGTTGACGTCAAGCTCCTTGAGACATTTATACACCTCACGGGTCCTGAAGAAAATCCCGCCCATTGAATGGGCGATGCGATCGAGGACCGGTGGTATCGTATCAGATTCGGGTAGAGAAGAATTTGAGGCGAACAGAGATGCCAATAATCGGCCTTGGATTTGCTTTCTGTTATCACCTCCTTTCCATTGATGAATGGAGGAGTTGAGGAAGAGGTAAAATTCTTCTTGATGGAAGTTACCAAGGCCCACAAGTTTTTGCTGCCTGTATTTGCGAGTGGATCCAGTTTCAACTCGTTATCCGTTTATGACTGAATTGAACCCGGGTTGAACCTGGGTTGAACCTAGTCATAAACAGGGTATGTATTATGTTTGGGGATATAAATGAGCGAGTGATTTGGGATTTTTAAACGAACAGAGTTACACTATTCTTTTCGAATATATTTTTGTGGTGGGATTTGAGACTCTCACTGCCCATCGATTTTGAGATTCCCAATTGTTTTGGCGTACGCCATACTATTATGGCTTATGGGTGCAGCGAGACAATAGTATGGCGTGCGCCAAAACAATAGGAAATCTCAAAATCGATGGGCAATGGCAGTCTCAAATCCCACCACGAAAGTATATTCGAAAAGAATAGTGTAACCCCGGGCTCCATCTAGTGTTATAATATTACAAAACAATTATGATAATATCCTTTCGAAATAAGAAGAAGATTTTCGTAGTTAACTTGTGGAAATTTCCCAATACCTATGGCCGACCCCGAACCCCCTCCTCCTTCTTACCAAATGATGCGCAGACTCCATTTGCGTCAGAAATTTCTCTTGTATATATGTATATGTATATATATATAATATATATATTTTTTTTACATCCTTACCCATCTCAAAGGGATAAAAGCTTTCCAGGTACAAAGTTTGCGGTACTGTGCAAGTAATCTTTCAAGAGATTTGAGCAACAGGAGCTCTACCATAACCGTTATTGTTTTTTTTTTGCATATAGTAGTAGTAGTAGTAGTAGAAGAAGAAGAATCAGTATGTGTAGTAGAAAGAACTCTTATATTTAAAGCTAAGAAAAAGAGATTACAAGGGCCCCAAGAATGCCGCTATCACCATGGGGATACCAAAATCGACAAGAAGCTGCCAGGAGATTGAAGTGTTAAGGTCGCGCGCCGGGATGTAGTCCTAGTTGGTCCTTTAACCGCTACTGCTGCTGCTGCTGGTGACGATTGCCCAATGCTATAAGCTACGGTTCCGTTTTTGTTGTTGTTGTTATTATTGTTGTTATATATATGTATATGTATATATACATATGTGGACGTTAGTGTGTTGGTTGTTTCTGCGATATGAGGATGATGATGCTGAGATGCTGGGAGGATGGTTGATACAATAGTGTGATGCTTTAATGCTGGACCCTACTGTTGCAGAAAGTGGTTAATTGGTGATGGTGTGCGATGGTGGCGCTGTTGCTGTTTAGCGGGATTTGTATTATATAGAGTTTGTATAGTGATGACATGGGATAGGGTATTTTTTTTTTTTGGTTTTGATTTTGGGTTTTGGTTTGGTTTGGTTATATCGAAGAGTTTTATCTAGTTTTTTTTTTTCGTAAAAGAAAAAAGTTAAGTTTTATTCCTGTTTATGTAATCCGGTTAATATTAGTTTTTTTTTGTTTTTTTTTTTTACTTAATATCAAAATTTATTTTTTTGTGTAGTGAGCGCGAAATGAACAAGGATAACAAAATTTTATGTGTGCTGTGTATGATATGAGCTTTTCCTCTCGAATACCGGGAGCCGGGTTATATCTGGGGAGGTTTTGAACCAAAAAAGCTAACGGTTGCGCGTTATTTTACTATATGTATAATGTATATATATCTATATACATATACATATATATCTATATATAAAAGTGTTTCTATGAAATGAAAATTGAGCGAGAGATTTTATGCTTTTCCCCTTATACTAAGATAGAATTTCTTTTTTTTTTTTGGTTTTTTTGGGGAGATGATGACGACCATGGTAGAGGGATCGGAATATCTTTACAGTTTTAAGTATTTTCAGTTCGGTTTGCCCACTCGTGTAGTTTAAAACAAGCGGACATTTTTAAATATATATTTATATATATATATAATATGAATTTCGAAAATTCACAATTATTGAAAGCAAAATATATTTATATATATACAATATAAAAAGAAAAAAAAAATAAAACAGTTTTTTTCCTGTATATAATTTATTTTTATTTTATTTTTTTTTCTTTGGGTTTGATTTTTGATTGTTATATCTTCTTTCTATCTTTAATAAAAAAAAATACATATACACTTAAGATATTAAATGGAAAAAAAGAAGAAAAAATATGTATAGTATATATAAAAATAAAAATATAGTTGGTGTTAATCCGTGTGAATATTATATATTATAATAAACCAATGGTTAAAAAAAATTAAAACAATTAAAATGAAAAATATGATTAAATTCATTCGAATATAGTGAGTGTGTGTGTGTATGTGTTTAATATATATATATAAAAAATCGGAATTTTTATTAAAGAAGAATAAAAAAAGGATACAATATAAAAAAAATGAACAAAAATAATTTCGGTCTAGAACAATAAATATGGAAAAATAAAAGGATATAAGATAGAAAGGATGAAGTGGTCTTGAAAGATATATATACAGCAAAGGAGAAGAAAAGAATGAATATAAAAAAATAAAAAAAAAATATGAGAATCGTCTTGTGTGAATTTGTATTTAGAAGAATTAAATATATGAACTAAAGGATATATGTATATAAATATATAAATATAAATGAAAAAACAGGATATCGACTCTTGGAGAATATAACTAAATTATAAGAAGAAGAAAAAAAAGTAATACATAAAAAGAAAAGAAGAAATTTTATATACATACTTATATGTTCGGTGGTATTTGACAGTGGTAATTTCTTTTTTTTTAGTTTTATATTTAAATATAATTATGTCTACGAATTATTTTTAATTTTAAAAGTGCTTTCAATGCAATTTTTTTTATTTTTTTTTATTTTTTTGGATTTTATTTTTGGGATGATCAAAATGTTTTCTCTTTTTAATAAATACCATACTCTTTTTTGTGCGTATACATAACATATATATAAAGTGCAATATTTTAATATACAATTTTTTTTCTTATTATACATATATATCCGCGGACTTGTAGTATATAGTATTACTTAAAATAAAAAAAAAATAAAAAAATAAAAAAAACACATCTTTAGTAAACTAAATAAATAATTAAAAAACACACAAAAATTTGTTATTTACACTTATAATCTAAAAAAATCAAAATTAATAATGTTTGCCTCGTTGATAAATATGTATTGTGCGCGAAAACATGATGAATAAATAAACAAAAAAAAATAATTTAATAAATAAGAAAAGAAATAAGTAAAAATCCCATATGTTTATTTTTAAATTTATTTATTTATTTATTTTTTCACTTCAATGATTGATTGAATGCAATATAGTATTGTCACGGTTTTGTGACTGTTTCTAATTTTTTATTCTATAATATATAAAAAAAATTATTTTATAATTAAAAAAAAATAATGAAGTAAATAAATAAATAAATAAAATAAATTAAATAAATAAATTAATACCCTACAGCCCCCCTTTCGCGCACAACATGTTCTAGAAGTTCGTTTATGAATAGAACAACTCGACTGTGGAATAATCTCCCACAGTCAGTTTTCCCGAACTCGTACAACATCCAAGAGTTCAAACGTAAGGTTCATCGCCACTTGCACAACACCCCCAGACCCCCCTAATCCTACCATTTTCTTTTCTATCTTTCAAACCAAGCTTGCTACTAGACACTGAACCATGACCTGAACGACATGACAGACTGGTAGTACAAAGGAGGATTCCTAAGCTTGGTTTTCCCACATAAAAAAAATAAATAAACAAATAAAATAAATAAATAAATAAAATAAATAAATAAGTAAATAAGTAGGAATAAAAAAAAAGTAAATAAGTAAATAAATAAATAAACAAACAAACAAACAAATAAATAAATAAGAAAATAAAAAATTAATAATTAAAAATAAATAAAAAATAAATAAATAAATAAATGAAAAAATAAATAAATAAATACATAAAAATTGAATTTATTAAAAATAAATAAATAAAAAAAAGAAACTATTAAAAATACATATGTATACATAAAATAAAATATTATATAAATCTTAAAGGAAAATTTAATTTAATATAAAAAAAATATATAAAATTATAAAAAAAATAAATAAAATATAAAATAAAGTAAATAAAAAAAGTAATCATTGCTCTCGACACTCTGCCGGTGTGAACATATAGAGATATGTTATATACATATAATATTGTATATAAAACCGTATATAGAATTGGAAAAAAAAATTTTGCAATACATACATACATATTAATGAATATATATAAACAGTTTTTGTGTTTGTTTATGTGGTAATGGATAATTAAAAAAAAAAAAAACAAAAAAAAGGAGTAATAGTAATTAAATATTAATTAATAATAAAATTTAAAAAAAAAGTGTGAAATGATATAAAGGAACTAATTAAGAGGACAAAAAAAAGAAATGGATACAAGGTGATAAATAAAACTAGGTGTTTTTAAATTTAAATGTTTTTTGAGATTTATTTTTATTATTTAGTTTTTTTTAAATAATATTTATTATGATTAGAATTTTATTTAGTAGGTTTTAAGATTATTTTAAGTAGTGTAACATTAAAAAGTATAACATGAATCTTTCTGCGTACTTTATCATGCATAATTTATAAAAAAAATGAAGAAATTATGCAAAAAAAAATTAAATAATATTATAGTACATGTTTTTATTATATTACATACATCTTGTAGGTATATTTATATATTTATATATACATAAACCATACAAAAACTCATTCACAAACTTCGCGCTGAATCTGGGGAACAAAAATAAAATAAAATAATGAAAGCTGCTCTAAAATAATGAGCAAAAATTTTCATCTTTATGAGAATATAAATATAAAACTACACCAGGTTTGTGTGTGTGTGTTTTTTTTCCTTGATTTAACAAAAAAAAAAAAAAAACAAAAAAATACTTAAAAATAAACCAGGATATTCAGGATATGCCTTTTTAGTTTAAAGTATAAATTTAAAAAAATAAAATAATGAAATAATATAAAAAAAAATATAAATAAAATTAAATTTGTATTTTTAGAAGTATTTTTAAAATTATATTTTATTGTTTTTAACTTAATATATATTTAATAAAGTAAAACGCAAAATGAATAAATAATACTAAAGCAAAAAAAAATAAAAGAAAAAATTGGTGGAAAAAATAATTCGAAAGCTTTTTTTTATTCCCTGAAACTAAAAAGGCAAAAAAAAAATATGGTATATCTATAGAGGATTTTGTGTATTACGCATGCACGAAAAATTTCCTGATATCTCAGACTGATAAGGGAAGTTTTATCATCTCTCATTTTACACTCTCCTTCTTTTTGTTGGGGGGATAGTAGCTCTCTCTGTTGTATTGATTTGTGATACTCTCTATACATTCACAACATGAAAATGCTCTCTCTTTAATAAGGACACGAAAACTTAAGAGAAAATTTTTGTGATAAGCGAGAAAATTTAAAATTATTTTTTTCTGTATGTATTTATGTATGTATGTATGTATTTTTTATTTTTTTTTAAATTTAATATTATATTTTTATTTTCCCTTAAAAATATGCGGGTTGAATATGCCCATATGAATCACATTGCATTGTATTGTATTTTTTTTTGTTGTGTGTTTTTATTTAAAACACTTTAAAAACACTTTATGATATCTAAAAAATAATTTAATTATAATTTAGAACAAATGAAGTTTTAAAACATTTTTCAATTTTATTTATTCAAACAAAAATTTAATCTAGTTTTTAAGTTTTATTAATAATGTTTCTATCACCCTCTGCCGGAAAAAGTTAAAAGCTCTGAATTGTTCTCTTAACATATTCATATATATATCAACTTAAAAATAATATTGTATGTATGCTAAAGAGAAACAACAACAAAAACAAAAAAAAATAAAAATGATAAAAATACTATATACAAACGAAATATACACAAACTTTTGTCGTCCTCAAGGTCATTGCTATCAGTTAGATTATAAGTACTAAATTTTTTGTTTTTCGTATACGCATAAAAATAAACTAAAAACATAAACAGGAATATTTTTATTTTTATCTCTAATAAATTATATTTTATTTATTATTACTTTATTATTTTTATACTTATACTTCTATTTTTATATATATAGAAACGCAAAACATACATATAACAACAATAAATCTGTTCTTCAACTCATCATTGTGTTTATAACTAATAATAACAATAAAAAAATGTTTATTTATTTTATTTTTTTTAATAAAATAAAAATATAAACAAAATATTAAGTGAAAATGATTTAACAACAAAAAAAACAAGGTGAATTTTAATTATGAAAATAAATAAAAATAACATACATATTTATTGTTTTCATTTATATTTAATATATTTTTTATTTATTTTTTAATTTAATAGTTAAATTTAATATGTCATAAAAAAAATGAATAAAAACGAACAATAAAATATATAATTAATTAAATGAATATAATAAACAAATAAATAAATTAAAAAAATGTTTTAGTGTCGAGAAATGATTGATAATAATGATTAAAACAAATTAATTGTTTTTTTTTGTTTTATTATTAATATTGCCCTGTTAATTTTATTAGTGAATTTTGCGTAATAAAAATTAATTAAAAAAAATTTATATATATATAATAATAAAATAGTGAAGAAAGAAGTTATATACTTGTTTTTCGTGCATATAAACGGAGAGAAACTGATGGAATTATTTCAGGAGAGGTGAGTGTTATTTAATTAATAATAAATAAATATTAAAATTGTTTTGTTGTTATAAATTTATATATACATAAGTGGTGTATAATAAAATTAATTCCTGTGATGTAGAAATTAAACGAAATGATATTGTTTTTTTAACTATGAGGATTTGGCGTGCGCCAAAACAATTGGGAATCTCAAAATCGAGACCTCTTGCCACTCTTGTCGTGGTCAGATACTATGAGAGAGTGTTTTTGCCCGTAAACGAATTTCGAAGAGAAAATTACAATGCATGCCCACGCTTGCATTTTATCGATACACGAAATTTTAATGTGTCACACTATGAATGGAGACATTTAATTCGTTCAATAGGCAACGTTTGGGCGAACTTTTCAAATATTTAATGGCATGATAAAGACTAATTTTTCCGTAAGAAATATGAAACAAAAAATATGTACCATGCAAAATTATTGTATGTTGAAAAATCAAGCACCTTGAAATCTATGTATATTTCCAGGTTACCACAGCTCAAAAAGTAAAAGCGATGAACATCCGATTTTTGAATTTTTCGTCTTTTTGGATTCGAGTCTTTTTATTTAAACCATACATTGCTAAAATCAGGCACATGCAGCCGAAGTTACTTCAATCCAAGTTTAGTGAACCGCGTCTTTCGCGAGAAATCTGCTTTTTTCGACAAAATTGTACGGCGAATATCCGTAAATCACGTCCGATCGATCTGAAACTTTGGGAATTGTATTTTTTTCGGAAGAAACCAAAACCAAATGGAGCTGAGTTCTTTAACAGTAATTTGAAGAGTACCTACAGTTTTGGATTTTGCTATATCAGTACTGCAGCTATCCGAAGGATACGAAATAGAGGTATAAACTATAGCCTATATGTTATTCTGATGTATGAGATATTATTGTAAAGTTTCATTAAAAGTAGTTCAGTAGATTTTGCGTGAAAGAGTATAACAAACATCCATACAAACATTCGCGTTTATAATATTAGTAAGATACTATCTGGGACCTGGTACGCCTCGCTGCACCCATAAGCCAATAAAAACCGTCTATTGACTTAAGTAGTATTTTTCGAGAAATGAATTTTACACAAATGAAATCCCTCAAAGAACGGGTACATGTACTTCTTCTCCTTTGAAGGAGAGACCTTTGGTGCTTTGCAGAAAAGTCAGCAGAGCACCCAAGCCTGTTTCTTCTTTTGTTTTGTCTGAACAAAACAGCTGAAACAGAGCTTTTCCTTGCGAGCCTACATTGTATTATTGTACCATGCATGCCTCCATGAAGGCATTCTTTATGCTGAACTCTTTGATTCCTCCTACCAAGAGGGATCGTTACACTGACTCGGAAGCTCGTGGGGTGGCGTACTTCTCGCTTGTATTAGCCATCTAATTTGTAACCGAATCTCGCTTACTAGTTTCACTATCCATCTCGACGTTGAGCTTCTCGCTCTCAAAGTTTCCTTCTCCAAAACAAATCTCTTCTTGCAGTGCTGTTATATCCCGCCAGATATGATTACCACTTCTTCTTCTTTCATCCTTTAGCTGGCGGTCCGAGCGGCGTCGTACAAGATGTCGGTTACTTCGGCATACGTGCCGGCGAAGATGGCGATATCGTCGGCGATCATTAAGTCGGTTACGAAGATATTGTCGTCGAATCGAACTCTAAGTCGTTCATTGAATGCTTCACGCATAATCGCGTCGATCGCAACGTTGAAAGAGAAGTGGCGAAGCGAAACGCTGCTGGTTGAGCCATCGTACGACGCTTGGAGAAGTTGGATGATTTTTAATGGCACGTGTTCGGTTTCCAAGGTTCTCCACAATCAATGCAATCAAAAACGGATTTGAAATCGATTAAAACGACGACAGTTCGTTTTCCGCAAAGAATTCTTTCTTCCATTATCTGACGGAAGCGAATATTTGAGCATCCTCGATGTGGTCGAAATCCCGCTTGTTCTTTCCGGCTCGTCTGCTCTCTCGACATGTTTCTGTAGCCTCGATTTTATGATTTTCGTAAATACTTTGCCGACGATCGATAGGAGGCTAATACCGATAATTCTTGCATTCCCGACTTCGCTTTTTTCAATATTGGGACAACGATCGCTTTCTTCCACGCGGACGGGACACGATCCGAATGCCATATGTGTTATGAGGAGGTGGAGTTGTTGTAAGACATCACCTCCGGCTTTGATCATCTCGGCGGTTACTTGGTTTATTCCCGGCGCTTTTCTATTTTTAAGCGATTTTATTGCCGTCTTCACCTCGATAATTGTCGGTTCGATATCGAGAAACTGATTCGTCGGCTGTTGGATAATCGGAGGGATGCTGGACCTGGCGGCGGATTGTGATTGTACAGCTAGCGGAAGAATTCTCTCCATCGCTGCAGGCGTTCATATGGAGAAATCGCAAAAGTTGCATTCGATTTGCTGTCGTTGTTGATGTTGTTTTGCCGCCTAACCGGCGGATTGGCTGGTACAGCGTTCAGTACTCGTGCTTCGACTTCGCTTTTTCTATGTCGCCGGCAACGTTATTCCAGTACGCTTGTCGTTCCAATTGCATTTTCCGTCGAACTTCTTTCAGCTTCCGCTGATCGACGAGTTCCAGACGAGATTCGAGATCCATAGCTGCGTCCGTTTACGGGTAGGTGGACACAACTTCATTGCACACTTCACAGTAGACTCCGACAATTGCCTTTCTTCTACATCGATATCGTCGGGTATAGCGAGCGCCGCGATATTGTTCGATAATGGCATTTGAAACTCTGGCCCGATGGCCGGGTCCCGTAGGCACGCCCAATTCTTCTGTGACGCTGTTTTCTTTGCTCTTTGTGCCTCTGTAATTTTGCTCGAATACGATAATGGTCCGATCTGTTATCGGGCCCGCGCATTGCACGTACGTCTTTAAGCGTCAATCGGAATCCTTCGTTGATCAAAACAATTCCATTGATATGATTTCTTTTTGACCGACATGATGTCCTGTTTGTACATTCCACGCGACGAATTGAGTTTGGATTTTGGGTGTGACTAATTTGGGTGTTCGGCCAGTAACCCACTTCTCACCAGCATCCCTGATTCAGAGTGCTGGCGCATCGCCTGGCCCGGATACAGTAGCATTATTTCGTGAATAGTTAGTTCGTGTATCTATGCGGTTTGTTGCATAGTTTCTCTGGTCAATTCGGCCGGTCGACCAGCCTCCTCCTTTCACATCTTGGACTTGCGACCAAACGACGGCGGAGTTTCCATATTACAATATACCATACAGCTTTCATATTACAATATATACAATGGCAAATGTTTAGAATTGGGGCTCAAAATCAAAATCGCTCCAATTTATCCTGCTACGCCTGCCGCCGCCTGACCTGGGCGCTGCTCTTGATAAACACTCAATTTGTTAGCACTCAAAAATCACTCTGAAGAATTGAGACGGTATTAAATCCTGACGGAGTTAATAAAAATATCAGAACTGTAATTGCGCGAATAATGAAATGAAATTGTGAAAATATCATTAAATTGAATTCTTTTATTACTGGAACACTACTACGCACTCACAAACAACACCGCACCGTAAACTAGTAGTAGTAGTTAGGTTTATTGAAAAATATTTTACATTCATCCCTTCCCATTCACTTTTTTTTATTATTATTTTCACTAAAACTCGCGCGACTTTCTTTTTGCTTATAACTACATATTACATGCCCAAAATGCTTGATAGTGTCCTTTCGTTTTAGGATCAAGCTTAAAAGGAGTCAACATCCCAAACTGTAAACAGATCCAACTTTGATTCTTTTCTATGTATACGTGAAAGTTTTGCTTCGTAAACTTCTTCGACTTTTTTCATTTATGGCCAAGCAATGACTTGTCTCCACTTTTGCCTTCCTTTCAAACAACTAAGAAAGGATCTTGATATCTGTTAAATTGTACAAGAACAGCAGAGAGAGATACTACGTGTATACGGCTATACCTGAATGAACCCACCCGAGCCTGAGTCCTTAGAAGTTTCCTGGAGAAGTTTTTGAGCTAGGGGCAAGGTGAACACAATTTTCAACAATTTTTCAGAGGCAGAGTTCGGGCAATTTCGAGAGTTGAAGGGTGGAAAATCTGTGTGTATGTGTATTCTTACACAGCCTGAAGGCTGGAAGATTTTAGCGTTTTTGGGGTTGTTTGGGGGGAGAAAAACAACAACAACAACAACAACTACAGCGAACAAAAAAATATATATAATCACTGAAGAGGCATAAAAGCGGGAGCTCTAATAGTGGCACTCTGACTACCCTCTCTTATCCCCTGCGCTGCATGAGACTTTCTACTTAAGAGATTCTGGATGCTTTCCGCCGTCTCTGACGTCTTAACGATAAAAATAATATAACAAAAAACAACAACAACAACAACAACAACAACACGGTCAAATATGACGTCAATTGGGAAAGTCCTCCGGAATGTGGATTAAAGTAATTTCACCTTCCAGCAATTATACGGAATTCCTGATCCTTCTGGGAGATGCTTCCACTGCAGAAAATTTTATAGGTATCCAGGGAGTTCCTTCGCCTTTGCCTGGTCCATGGCCACATGAAATTTTATCCTCGATGTTTTTTTTTTTTGGGGAGAGAGAGAAAATTTTCTCCAAAGTTTACCTTCTATATATACCTTCGCGTTGATGGCTTAAGTTGGAGCCCAGCACACACAAAGCAATTCTGCACCCTCGATTTTGTTCTATACCAACCACCCCCCGTCAACCACTGGTGCTTTAATAAAGTTGCTGGTAAGCATCTAGACACTAGTAATTCACAGATGCTGAAAATTTCTGCAAATATTTTCTCTATTGCAATTGGTAGCGACTATAGAGGAGGTTTGAAGCTGGTGTTCAGATAGAGACCGCCTTCAGGTGTTCAGATAGAGTTTTTGAAATGTGCAACTTTTCCATTACTCAGGAAACAATAAAACATTAACCAAACTACGAGGCACATGGCCAGAGGACGCTAACGCTATTAAACCTTTCAGACATACCCTATTTAGGGGGTTTTAGTACTCTCTCCCTCTTTCTCTATCTTTCTGTCTGCGTCTCTCAACTGCAGATGACCAAAACTTATTCTATAGAACGGATTTGGTGTAAACTTTATACCCGAAGCTTCACTTAAGCATTGGCCATACGCTAAAAGGACACACTTGTGTGTAACAGCTTAAAACTTTAACCCCCCAAAGTGTCTGTGGATGGCATCATAAATGTTGCAACTTATAAAATTGAACGGATAGTCCTTGATGAGCATTCAAATCCTCTAAAGTCCTTAAATGTTTCATTAAATTTTCATACAATATCGAAAACCCTTATTTAAATCCTTCTTCCTTTATATATATGTTAACCTATACCCAACCCCCCTCCACTCAAGTTTCGGCCTCTCTCTCTCTATATATATATTACTATATATGTGTGTGTGTGTTTATGGGGTCCAATGTAAAAGTTTCTACGAAAGGCAAAAAAAAAAAATTGAAGTAAAATTATGGACCTAATATCCCCTAACCTGAGGATATTCCTTTATTGACAGGAATTCGATGAATGTGACCCAAAGGATAATTTTGTCGACCAAACTTTTACCAAAAATTTTGTGTAAAAGTATTTGTGTAAAGTGAATTTTGTTGACAAGTTTTTGATGAACATTCACTTTAAGGCACAAAACTGATGAAGTTAACTAGAATTTCGCCTTTTTCAGTTTATTTTGAAAGAGTTATGGCAATATTTTGGTGGAGAACTTGTTACACGTTTGGAAGTAGGTAGATATAACTGTTTTTAAACTTTAGAGTATATTTTCTGATATTACTGTTTCTTGTGTCAATATTAAAATGAAAAAAAGTTTTATTATAAATATACTTACTGTGACTATAACCAGGGCGTGCGCTTGGTTTTTTTGCGCCCGCTGCACTGTGCCATATTGCGCCCCATAAGCTGTTCATTTTCGAACGCACTGAAGGACAATGGAAAAAAATCACAAACACTCGTTGAATGGGAGAAATAGTTTTCACAGTTTGCGCAAAATTTAAGACTGCACCAAAATTTAAGATTTAAGAAAACGTCGTTTGCGCAGAAGAGAGTACGCGAGGACAATGGCGCGCGGGCAGATTTTTTGAATATCTAAATTCCTTCACGGTATTTTTGAATCAACTTTTTGACAGTTGCGTTGTTTTTGTTTTTTGGAAAAGAAATGGCGGAAGCGGGAATTAATATTAAAAGCAACAACAGCAAGCTAAAGCATTCTAACGTATAGTTGTTGGAAAACTAGGCTTTTGTGAAAACCCATCCGATTCTTCATTGAATTTCAAAATGGGATTTATGATTGCATCCAAATTTTTTTTGGTTGGCTCGTGTGAAACTGACCATATTAAGGCCGCATCAGCGGAAGAGGCAGCATGCTGCTTGATGTATCAGATTCGTTGTAGCAGCAACAGGCAGCAAACGCTTTTTCCTCTTAAATAAAAAACTGAAATGTCAAAAAAAGCTGCCTTGATGGGCAGCAAAATTAGGATTAGGAATGAAAATGCAGCGGCAGCATTCAATTCTGCTTCTGTGGTCATGTGACCCGCTTTGACCAATAGAAACAGTTTGCTACTGATATTTTTGTTGCGCTGTTTTTGGATCTGATACAGCCTTTACATTGTTAGGCAGTAATACCCCGGCTTCACCGGCCGAAATGCGCAAGTTCGGGCATATTGGTGTACTGAACTTCAATTTTTGCAAAGGAAACATTTTCACATATTGAAACCAGGAAAAATAAAGCCTGAGCTCGTCCAACAGAACATGACATTGAGATCGATCAAAAAAAAGTAATCAACTGGAGCAATTTAATATTATTTCAGTGAGCTTTTGCATTTTTAACTTCTGGGGAAAAAGCAACAACAATTTTAAGCATGAATTGAACATGCCAGCCGCTGAAGCCACTTATGCAGATTGAATTGAAGTTTATTGAACTGAGGACGGTGAAGCCGGACGGTGAAGGGAACAAACAAAAAAGAGCTATTAAAGAGGATTTTCTCCTCATTTCGTTCATTTACCTCTTTTAACAATGCTTGAAACAGAATTTAAAAGTGCAGCAACAGCGCCCTCAAATTTACATCAATCACAGTAAACAGCAATACACAATACAGAGCCATCGAAACAATATGATGCTTTTTACAGAATTTTCAAAAAGTGCTCAAAATAAATGAAATTTTTCTCTCACTGGAGATTTTTTCCAAAATTTCTCGAGCCTCCACTAAAATCTCTGGAAATTTCCTACACGAGGACAAGAGAAATTTTCCCGTTTATCTTGTATGAGAAAGTATAGGGACAGAAATTGGTTAAATTTGTGTAATTTCTTGCACCCGTGAGAATTCTTTACGATATGTTTTTTCAAAGTTTTATTATTTTTTTAAATCTGAATTTTTGAAATTGCGCCCCGACAAATTGCGCCCGGTGCAAGTGCACCATTCGCACCTATGAAAGCGCCGCCCTTGACTATAACTTATCATCTTATGTAAGACAGGGAAGAGTTCTCTCCCGATTAGCATTTTTAAGGCATGAAGATGGGGTGGCCCCTATGTGGCTAGCTTTGGAAAGTTTTATATTATTAAGCGCATTTTCAGTCCAATCGGTCCCCCAACTATGTACTAACTCTTCCATTGCTGCTTTACCTCTGAAATTAAACGAAAACCGGTCTATTGACTAACTAGTAACTTTCTTGGTCACTAACATAATTGCGCAAAGTAAGCAATTAAGCAAAGCTCAAAGAATGGCCTGCCTTTCCATCACTAAGGCCATCCGCACTTCCCCGACGGCTGCCTCTCCTCCATTTGGTATCCCTCCATCTTGAGGTAGAGAAGCTCGTCATACACGCGGCGCTGAGGCTGAAAGCGAATGGTCATCTGGGCGCTTGTTTCGGGGGAGGACATTCTATAATAATCAACATCATAGAAGAGATTTCGGAAGCGGGGATGCTATCGGACTGTATGCCTTTTAGAATCTCAAAATTTGACCGACCTTCTGTTCACGTACAGGATAGGCTAACCAGGACTTTTCCTAAAGTATTGCCGGGCGGACTAGTATGGCACACGGATTCCTCTAAAACAGAGACAGGTGTGGGCGTCAGAATCTGGAGTGAAAGCCAAATTCAGTAGGGCGATAATCCTAGGCACCCTAGCACCATGGCCGGCGGATAATGTGGGTAATTGTGGGTAGTAGTCGAGTCACTCGGAAAATTTGAGAGTAACTGAGCGTGTGAGATGAAGAATGTCTCTGATTTCGACCCATATTATCTGAAAATCACACAGTAAAAGAAGACTTTGAGTATAAGACTTCCTCTGCATTATTCTGGCTACCTGAACTTCAGTCACAGCGCTGAACCATTGCGCTCGAAACGACGGAGGTATTTTCCATATCGTCTATTTCCTCTCAAGAACAGCCTGAGATCTTAACTTACTTTCCCGCAGTCCCTCGTAACCCATCTACGTTTGGGATAAGTCTGATGTCCATCGACTCCTAACAGACTTGTTTCATTTGCCCTTACTTTACAGACTCGCTAAATTTTATCGCTACTATCATAGTGACTGTTCCTTCGAGTTAAACGCTCTCCTGCCTCCACGGCAATCTTATACCCGCAACACCAGATTAGCCCACTCATCTCATTCCCTCCACCTGCACTCAACAAGATATGAATTCGTTTGTGAATAGAACAACTCGACTCTGGAATGATCTCTCGCAGTCAGTATTTCCGAGCTCCTACAACATCCAAGAGTTCAAACGCAGGGTTCATCACCACCTTCTTCAATACCCCCCGTACCTTTATAACCCCCCCTCCCCCGTACTAAGCTTACTGCTAGACATTGCACCATGACGTGACAAATGACATGACGGACTAGTAGTACAAAGGGTGACTCCTGAGCTTAGCACTGCCACATAAAAAAAAAGACTCGCAGCGCGTCAATGCTGCACTGAATTTGTCTTCCCTCTCAACATATTCTGGATCTTAGTGACGCATGCCTTCTCGTCAATATCTCTATTGGTATAATTCCCACGCACGCCGCATCGTTGGATGTGGTCCCCTATGCGCAGCACGCGCGAAGGACGCTTAAGCTGGATACTGATACTTGATGATATAATAAAAGTGCGTGCATTCAAATGTAATCTGACATAAACGGAACGCACGCAAGGCAAAAGTTGGTCTACTTCCAACGCAACTTTTCCGCATTGTCGTATTCGCTACATTCTCAAATACCCAAACACACAGCACACACTAGCTAGACTGAGCCAACAAGAGGCGACGGATCGGTTGGAACCCCCAATTTGAACAGCTTTCGGGGAAATGCTGCACAAAAAGCAGAAGGTTTAACCGCCATGCCCTCCAAGTATTATAAAATTAAGCCTCTGGTTGTTCATCACTCTCAGGTGCCTTAACGCGAGGTGTGAGTTAATGATCTGTTCCATATCTTGATTCTTACGGATACTTGTTTTCCCAGGCTGCTGGCCAGCACGGTTACAGTATTGTGTTCAGTAAACGGTAGGCCAGAGCTTTCAGGGCGCGTTTTAATATCTCAGCTGGCTTCGTTCGCACATTGTTCGATCTCATCGAGTCGTATATCATTAAGCATTGGGATCCACAGGACAGGTCCCAGAACACCACATGTTGTTCTGTACACCATCGACATCGGAATTGTTAGGGCGCAGTAGGAATGATGTCACGACACTTGTAGGCTTGATTACCGGACACTGTGCCCTAAATTACCACTTATGGAGGATTGAGAGAGCTTGGACCCCACATGAAGGCTTTGCTCGGAAGAGGTTGAGTCTGCCCTCTACGTTCTCTGTGAGTGCCCCGCAATAGCGAGGAGCAGGGTTTCTTTGCTTTGGGGGTCCCTGCTTGAACACTCAAGTCTAAGCGACAAAGGGACAGGCAGACTGCTGAACTTCTTCAAGTGGTCTGGCCTACAAATATGAGGTATAGGGGTGTAGTACAATAGGCCAAATGAATGGCCGCAGTACCTTTAGAACCAATACCTAACACAGAGGAAAAAAACATAATTGAAAGGCAACAACATAAACGAAAGCTTTGTATGAGTAAAACAAAAGCCTGCTTTAGTTCCTTCCGGCTTGGCAACACCGACACGACAGCTTTAATCGGCCGTTTGATGAGATTCGCCTTGTTTCAGGCGGCGTAACACTCTGGGTCACCCGGAACTGCCTGCTATAGCTGTGGCCATCAACCTTACGTCAACAAATCTTCGATATGGGAATATCTGCTCTGAATTCTCAAACCTTCAAGGAATCCAAGAGAAATTGTTTTCGTGGTGTGCCACTTGTTCGTTCACGCTCCTCCTATTCTTGCACTGAGTTAAACTCAAGTCGAATCAAGATCGTTTTAAAGTTGGAGGGGATAGTAGTAGGGGAGCCCAAAAGGGGATTTTGGGATTTACTCAAGTGCGACAGAAATGGGAAATACCTTTCAACCTGTTGAGTACCTCTACCATATCTTCTTCTTTCTTCTTTATGCTACTTCAATCCCTCTTTGGACATAGGGCAGAAAAAGTTGCCCTCCAACGGACTCTGTTTGGCGCAACAGCTCTCAGCTCCGACCAGGATCTCCCAGTTTTTACGGCATCTGATAGTAGGGTTCTACTCCACGTTTCTAGATCTTCCGACTCGACGAGATCCTTACGGATTCCAGTCAAGAGCCTGTTTGGCTAGATTCTCGATTTCGCGTCGCAAGGTCTGGTCAACCCAATTTTATTTCCTTCGCCTGATTTGGTCGTCTATCCTTTCTTGACCCGCACGGCGCCATAGCTCTTCATTAAGAATTTTATCTCGTCAGCGGATTTTTAGGATACGACGCAGGCATCTGTTGACGAGAACTTGTAGACGCATTGGGTGACTTTCTATGTTTCGCAAATCGCAACCGTACAAAAGAACTGTCTTAACGTTGGAGTTAAGTGTTAGTTGAGATTAGTAATGAGCAAACGCAAGAACAAGACAAGACTAATCTAGTCCTGGTCTTGTCTTGTTCTTGTTCAGTCTGTCCGGTTCTTGTTCTTTCAGGCATAACTAAGTCTTGTTCTTGGTCTTGCTTAATGTGCAAGAACAAGACAAGAATGCAAGCACAAGATCATTTTTGCTCATCACTAGTAAGGAGCCTTCGTCGTCGTGGGCTAAATAAAAAGAGGCCATCCTGAGTTTTTCTGTTTTAACTCTAGGTCGACCACAGTAAGGTCTTCGCCACTGAATTGAGGGAGGAAAGACGAGCTTATATCATTTCTGACCGGAATACCTGTTCTGGATTTTCCCTTATCTTTGCTGTAGAAGAGATTAAACTTAGGCGTCCTTAACCCACAAATCCTTTCACCAGCGATTCATGGCTCTTGGTCTAGGGCGACATCGACTTTGCCTGATTCCAGGCGAAGCAAGAGCACAGCGGACGTTGATTTACTTTACAGTGGTGCAGGCTAATCTGAATCACCATTTTTCGTGGGTTTTACTTCGACGACAGTCACGTCCGCTTCTTCGTTGCTGGAGATGATCTCGTCGTTGTCGGAATTGAGGAGTTGGTGTTCCGTGTACGGGCTACCAACGGATCTGCTCAACTCGGAATCTGTCGATGCATCAACTTCGATCTGAGCTGCGCTCTCGCCATCGGTTTCCATGCTTCTCGATTCGTCAGAGCCCTTGGTGCCGGCCATTTGGTGCATTACGGCTTCCATGTCTGTTTTGTAGACCTACAATTCGATCTGTTGGTAGCTGCAGTTCACGGCCTATTTTTAACACGCTTTTATTAGCTTCACTTGTAACTAACTATGTATGTAAGAAAATCTTGGTATCTTAATTTGACCCACTTCCCGGTCTTCGATTAGGATGAAATTTTGCACACGCTCTGAGTTCTAGCTAGCTAAGAAACGTCATTACAAATCCAATATGCCGGCCTCCGCAAGATGGCGGACTGGCTGTTTGAAATCCACCCCCATGGTATCAAATGAAAGGGTTTGCTGTCAGGAATACGAAAAAAATAGTCACGTGACTTAAATCCAACTTGGTGGACATCCAAGATGGCGGATTGGCTATGTGAAATGCACCCCCATGATATGGGTATTAAATGAAAGGTTTTGCTGAATGGGCTACGAAAAAAATAATCACGTGACCTAAACCCAACATGGCGGCCGTCCCAAGGTGGCGGATTGGCTATTTGAAATGCACGACCATTTCGCATAGGTAATTTAGTTATCGTTCATCACGTACTGAAATTGTTTATATTTACCTGCGATCTAATGAAGATTTGTCAAAGGGAAAACTCTTGAGTCATCAAACTAAATGTCCGAATTATTTTGTAATTTTTAGTGCGTGCTAAGAGCGTATTTTTTAGTTTTTTAAACTATTATTTTTTTTCTTTAGCCAGTTTGGTTCAGGCATTTATCATTTCTTCTTCTTTAATGGCTCTACAACCGGGTATCCGGTCTTGGCCTCTCGGTGTTTATCATTTAGGAGCAGAATAGCTTCTTGCCTGTTAGTCTGCTCCATTTTGAAAAACTTCCAGGGTTTGGGTAATTGGTGTAATCATTTGCTATAGCTAGAAGTAACTATTTTAATCCTCAATTAATAAATTTGTGTTTATCTGAAACAAATATAATTGAAATGTAAATGCCAAAATTGAAACACATTTCAATCGCAAATCATTCTTGTGCCCACAAATCGCTTCCAAACCACATACATTTGCTTGGGTAAAAGGATTTAACTTTATTTAGGAATAACGATTGTTAATTGTATCCTCTTGCTGTTAAATCGCAACGCTTGTGTCCTTATTCAACAGTTGGTCCACCAACGAACTTCGAACGAAATTAAAGCTATCGAGCATCAACACACAACGACCATGTTATCGGCAGTTAAAGTTGAGCATTCTTCTTTACTAGCGCATGGAGACTTTGTAATGTACACTAGAGTTGAGTTTTAGTGGCAATTGTGATTCTGACTGTCGTCGTTTCACACCACGTTCTATTATGCATAGTTGAGGATGTCTTGTTGCTACATTGAATTTATTTTTTTGCAATATCCATAATCACAAGAAGAATTTCCCTTGTCGAAATTTCCAAAATGAAAAAACAAAAATGGACTGCAAAAAGGGAAATATCCATAATTTTGGGAAAATGAAATTTAATTACTCGCTTTATTCAGCATTATTCAACATTATTCAAATTTAATATTAAAATCAAGATTCAGAAGTTTAGAATCGGAGCAAGTACCCTTAACTTGACTGCGGCAGAATTATCGACCTTGAGGAAAGGTCATATATAGAGTTGCTTCTGCTTGTGGGGGTGTGTGTGTGTATGTATGTGTGTGTGTGTGTGTGGGTGGTGGAGTCTTATGTAAATTATTTCAATTTAAGCTCAGATATCAAAAGAAAAATTACCCCCCAATTTGCCCCGGTTCTGCGATCCCACCCCCCCCCCCCCGGGCCCGCTCCAGCACTTCTTCTTCGTATCGAATTTAACCTTTCGCTTTTGCGAGAGGGTAGGTATAGAGCGTGCGGTGGGCTGCTCTCCTCCACATGCCTTTTGGTACGCGTGCCTCCGTGTATCGGAGGAACGCCATCTCATCTCCCGTTCCTCTGCATGACACTTGAATCCCAGCCTTTATGTGTACACCCCGCAAAATCGTTTCATTTAATTTATTGGGCATCAGAATTACCAGAGTGACGTCAAAGCGCTCCGCTCCATCCTTGACATTCGTTTCGAATGTTCAGCCAGAGATAGAGCGCCTCATGTGTGCACAGCATCCAAAGCCCCAAAACCCCCCCACAACCCCCAACCCCAACTCCCCCAAGGAGCACTGACGAAGCCCTCACCTTCGAGCTCCATCATATACTATACACGGGGCCTGGCTTTATTTTCAAGTTAACGTGTGTAGGGATAGCGAGAACGTGTACACTCCATCCCCCAAATTCCACCGGACGGGCGGGCCGGCGTTCGGGGGGGATGACGATCGGGGGATGTAGAAAGCCGTATTCTTGTTTGCACTCACCCGATAAGCTTTTATCATAAATTTAGGTCAAATTAACAGACATTATTGGACCGAGGGGGAGCGCCCTGCCTTGATGATCATGATGGTGTGACTATGCTGCTTACAGAACGCCCGCCATCCAGCTCCCCCTGGCCATGGCAGCCTCCACATCGTGTGCTCACTCATTAAGGATGACGCTGGTCGGGGGTTGGATTTTCATCAATCAACCATACGGTGCCAATGATATCGAACTTTTAATTATGTAACCAATGACGACGGCTGACCGATTTTAGATTTGCTGCCCGACGTGGGGGCTTCAGCTTCGAGTCTGGTGCCCGAATGTATGGGGGGCACCGGGGAGGCGGCATTCGACAATGCTATTTCAGTCTGGAACAGCATGAATTGGCCCGTAATAGGCTAACAACGACCAAAGATGGATGTTCAATGGATCAAAGTGAATAACAATATTCGAGACTATCAACCAGCAATGTTCGATCCTGGCTCATTGTCGATTACGAGTTACGGGGGCATTATAAGGAGTCGAATACTTTGTGCAATTCAATAATGTGCAGCTATTATCCTTGTTTGAATAACTTATCTCCTCCGGTACTACGAATGCGAATTGTTGGCAAATTAATTGGACTGGGATTTTCATTAAAACACTGGATCTCAGCCAGGATTTGCTCGAATGGAATTTCAGGCCCTGCCAAATGCACTCAGCTAACTAAATACAGATTACGGACTTGCCTGGATTGACGTCATTAAAATTGCATTTTATTTTTGTTGTTAAAAATTGCGGTTGCAAAATTAAAAAAAATATATCCTTTTAATGTTGCTGGTGGTGGTTTTGGATCCTGTTTAATGCAAGTTGTTTCAAAAGGAAGCATTCAGCTTTTGTATTCAGGGCGACGGTAATAGTTTCAATGAGTCCCTCTCTCTCTCTATACACTAATTATTTCTATGTGATTAGTTTTAAGTATGATACGAAAATAGAAAAGTTTTTGTTTTTCAATTATGATTTTTTTATATTTATGCTCCTTTAATCCCTCACCCTCATGGGACATAGGGCGGAAACAGTTGCCCTCCACTAGTGATGAGCAAGACTGGTCTTGCAGTTTTGCCTTTGTTTGCACATTTAGTAAAACCAAAGCTAGATCAAGACAAGCCAGGACTACAGAAGAGTGAAAGATCAAGATAGTGAGACTTTTGGCTCATCACTAAGTGCCAAAAGTCTTGTAGTGATGAGCAAAATGTCTTGAAAAAAGTCTTGCAAGAACTCTTACAAAAAGTCTTGCAAGAAGTCTTGCAAAAAGTCTTTCAGAAAGTCTTGCAGTCTTGTCTTGGTCTTGCTAAAAGTGCAAGACAAGACTTTTCGCTCATCACTGTAAGAATTTTGGCACTTAGTGATGAGCAAAAGGTCTTGTTATCTTCATTTTGCAGTCTTGTCTTGCCTTTGTCCTGTATTGTCTTGGTCTTCCTATTCTTGTTAAATGTGCAACACCATTCTTGCTCATCACTACCCTCCACTAGGGCTGCCATCCAGGCACGGATCTAGAATTTTATTTTGGAGGGGGTCACGGAATTAAAAGTAAACCAAGAAAGAAAACCACTGAAAGCATTCGACGATTTACTTGGAGGAAATTGAACGCTTTCATTTCACCAACGGAACCAATATCATCAGAGACCTGTAGAATCTGGAAAAGTTTCCTTCAGACTTTCCATTACCCAGCATCTGAAGTGGAACAAAATCGGGATCGAGATCAATAGAATATTGCTACATAGTCTGTACGGATGGTGGACTTCTCTATAATTGTAAAACTGACGGAAACATATATACTCGTAGTCCACATAGTCCGGAAACATATATACTCGTAAGACCACCCAAAATCAACTTATAGATGCCTGCAAAGAAGAAATTCAGAAAGCTGTTCTGGATAGAGTTAGAGCGGCAAAATTTTGTGCAGTTATATTGATGAGAGGACCGAAAATTCCCATATAGAACAGCTTATGGCTGTATCAGATCCAAAGCAGCGCCAAAAAATATCAGCAGCAAACTGTTTCTATTGGTCAAAGCGGGTCACATGACCACAGAACCAGAACTGAATGCTACCGCTGCATTTTCATTCCTAATCCTAATTTTGCTGCCCATCAAGGCAGCTTTTTTTGACATTTCACTTCACAACTTTAAAAATTTAGTTGTCAAACGCGTTTGCTGCCTGCTGCTGCTACAACGAATCTGATACAAGAAGCAGCATGCTGCCTCTTCCGCTGCTGCTGCCGCTGCTCAAAAATTTGATCTGATACGGCCTTTAGTTTGTGCTTTCGCTGCTATAGTAAAACAGAGCAATCAGAGTAATTTTGCGATGCATACCATGCAACTCGTTCTGGGGATATACTAAAGAAGCATCGTTTAACTGGAGCGGCAGTGGCACATATTAATTGTCATTGATCTGGCTGAGAAACTCGATTTGGACCTAAAATATTTGTTTGGGATTGAAACTATCACGCAAGACATTGTTCTTGCCGTAATCATTTGTTGAACAATTATTTATTAAAATCTTCCAAAGTCACAAATTACCGCAATGCTTCAGGAACAATGAGAACAGTTGTGGCTTTTGCTAACGCTTCTACAAAGAGACACGACGTTTTTAAAAATCACCTTGGTGGCAAATTACTCAAGGTTTTTGCTAGATACGTTGGGTAGAAAATCACGATTGGCACATGCCGTTTTAGGGTTAACAATTGATAAAAAGTGTGACGCATTAAATGGGATTTCGGAGTGGGAGGACGTGAAAACTGCAACTGCAATCTTCGTCTTGTATTTTTCAGCCCAGAGTTTCTGACTTCATCTGCTTGCTTAAATGACGTTGGACCTCATTCAGTTGAGACATTGAAGATGTCCGTCAAGTAGCAGAAACGTATGAACAGCTTTTGGATTTCCCCATCTCAACAGTTATTGCATAGTTGCATTATTGAAAACGGCAGCGATTCGATTCTTCTCATTTGTGATAAGATATTTATCCATGTATTAATAAACTGCTACGTATCCTAATCACACTTCCTTTCCTGTAAGTATAGTCACTGCCGAACGAAGCTTTTCAACTCTTCGTCGCTTCAAAACTTGGCTAAGATTAACAATGACAGACGAGGTATTCACTGTGCACTGCTGCACATTCATCGCGATATCAATTTAGATATCGATGCGATAATCACCAGATTTGCTAAGCAAAATAGACGATTGCATTTTGTTATATAAATGATTGTTCTCATACATCATCATTGTATAACTTTGATCAACATAACCTGAGGAATAAAATTATGTTTTAATTAAAGAAAAACTGTTATCTATTCTACAAAAATTTGGGTCTGTTTTGTTACTTATTTTTGTTTTTTAGTTGGGTCAATCTTGTTTTTTAGATAGCGAGGTTTTGGGGGAGGTCATGACCCCTCCTTGAATCCGCGCCTGCTGCCATCGCTTAAATCGCCTTAAACTACAAAAACCCCGGACATTTAGGAAAAATTGAGTTTTTCCCCGGACACCCATTATTTTTTTTTAAATCGATAACCAACTATTATACGGCATCCAGCGAAGGGCTAGCAACCCTTTCTGGTATTAAGTTCTTCCTATGAAACTTACGGCACAACCTCGGACAGGCCAGAAACTTGGGAAACCTAGGGCAAACGATATCTACAATTACCCCATTTATGACTAGATTGAAAAGTTGAGTTGAGGTTAAGTTGAAATTTTGACCCCTGTGTATAATGTCGAGTTGGGTTTACTTTGGGTTAAAATAGAGTTGAACTGAAATCAAAACATAACCTTAAATTTTTGTGTGTGAAATTCTCATTTATAAATATGTAAAAACTCAGAACGAAATAATTTTTTATTCCTGTGAAAGCAGAACCACAGAAGATCGAGCTGTGTTCACCTATCCGTAAACGGCCATGGATATCTGACAGCTTTCTAGACCTTGTCAATCAGCGAAAACGAATGAATCATGTCGACTTTGAGCAATACAGACGAATAAACAAAGAAGTTCGACAGAAAATGAAATCGGAACAGGAATCGTAGTGGAATAACGTTTTAGCCGACATGAAAGAAGCGGCGCGGCGTCGAGTCACGAGTACCGGACCCCGTACCAGACAATCCGCTGGATAGGCGGCAAAACAACATCAACAAACGACATCAAAAGATCGGATGGAACTCTCCCCTGGAGCGCCTGCAGCGATGAAGCGTGGAAGAATTCCACCAGCTGTATACCACGATTCGTAACAAGGTCTAGCACCAGAACCGCCGATTATCGAACAGTCGACGAATCAGTTTCGCGATACCAAAACGACAATTATAGAGGAAGAGATGGCAATAAAATCGCTGAAAAATGGAAAAGCCCCGGGAATAGACCAAGTAACTGTCGAGATAATCAAAACCGGAGGTGATGTCTTATCACAACGACTCCATGTCCTCATAACGCATTCGGATCATGTCTCGTCCGCGTGGAAGAAAGCGATCGTTGTGCTAATTTTGAAGAAAGGCGACAGTTGGAAATGCAAGAATTCTTCTTCTTCTTCTTCTTTGATCCGTTAGCTGGCGGTCCGAGCGGGACGTCCCCGCAACGGATACGCTGCTGTCGGTGCCGCTGGGTCCCGAACTCTATTCACGATTCGCTTCCATTCTTCTCGGTTTTTGGCGGTGTCTCGAGCCTCGGTAACTGATAATCGTTGATTCTTTAAGTCACCCTCGATATTCTTCAACCAGGTTTTCTTCGGTGCCGATCGCTGTATTCTCCAGTCTGCAGGACGGTCTCGCCAGAGAAGTTTACGTGGCAAGCGGTTATCATCCATTCGGCAAACATGTCCAAACCACCGTAGTCGACGTTTTTGCATTTCTTCTTCGATCGTCGGCACAGTTTTTACGAAGATCATAAAATCGTGGCTGCAGAAACATGGGGAGCAAACGAGCCGGAAAGAACAAGTGGGATTTAGACCACATCGAGGATGCATTGTTCAAATATACGCCCTCCGTCAGCTAATGGAAGTAACAATTCCTTGTGGCAAACGCGTTTTCATCGATTTTAAATCCGCTTTCGATTGCATCGATTGGAACAGCTTGTGGAGAGTCTTGGAAACCGAACACGTGCCATTGAAAATCATTCAACTTCTCCAAGCGTCGTACGATGGCTCAACTAGCAGCGTTCGTATTCGAAGCAACTTATCAGAGGAGTTCCCGGTTCAAACGAGTGTCTGACAGGAAAAAGTCGCTTCGCCACTTCTCTTCAATGTTGTGATCGACGCGACTATGCGTGAAGCATTCGATGGACGACTTGGAGCTCGATACTACAACAACTTCATAACTGACTTAATGTTCGCCGACGAAGACGACGCCTTCGCCTACACGGATGCCGAAGCAACGGACATCTTATACGACATTTCCCGCATCGCCCAGTCATATGGGTTAAAAATCAATGCGGAAAAGACCAAAGTGCTCATAATGGACGGATCGAAAGCCAGTGTTCATCTCGATGGAGCCAAAATCGAACAGGTTCCGATGTTCAAATATTTGGGATCATTGGTAGAAGAAAAGAAATTGGCATCGACGGCCGACGTTCACAGCCGCATCGGCCAGGCAACAACAATATTTGCCTGGCTCTAGTGAGGCATATGGAGACGAACCAATATTGTCATCAAAACGAAAGTACGTCTTTAAAGTTGCTGATTCTTCTTTATAGATCGGAAACGAGGACACTGCTCAAGCCGAACGTCAACAAGCTCGAGATCTTCCAAATGCGATGCTTGAGGTAGATCCTCGGTGTCTCACTACACGATCGCCTTCGCAACGAGACAGTTAGACAAAGATGCGATCAATTGCGATCACTGATCGAAGAAGAAATACAAAAACGTCGACTACGGTGGTTTGGACATGTTTGCCGAATGGATGATAACCGCTTGCCACGTAAACTACTCTGGCGAGACCGTCCCGCAAACCGGAGTATTCAGCGATCGACACCGAAGAAACCTGGCTAACGAATATGGTGACTTAAAGAATCAACGATTTTGAGTTAGGTTCGAGACGTCGCCAAAAACCGTCGAAAATTTCTGTAACAAACTTTATTCAAGTTCTTTACTACTTATTTCCCTTGTTCAAATTGAAACCCATTTAACTCAAATATTATGCCCCCTATACATGTAAGACCTCTTTCTCCACCACAGATTCCATAATCAAATATCAGAAACCACTGACCGCACCGCTATCGCCTCCCTTATTATAATTCCTTGTGCCACTATACAGCCACAAATTGGCATCGTTTAGTTTATGTTACACTAAGTCTTTAACCCCAATTTTTGGCAGGGCCACACTAAATGCATTTTAGCTGCCTCTGCCACTCCATCACACAATATTATCTGAGGGTATCTTGCGAGGCTTACATGTACCCGATTCCCTTTACCTTCAGCCAAAATTTCGTGAGACTTACATATACTATATACATATATATATAGAATAGAGCTTTGTATTTTAGGGAACATTTTGAAACGGTGCCAAAAATTGCACGGATGTAGCGGAATGACGTCACATTAACTCGAAATATTACCCCCATGCATCATATTCAACGTCGAGGATTTTCGTTGCATTAAGGTTGCAAAATGGAGTCCCTGAAGCGTGAAACTAATCGGATAAAGGTTGATTCTGTACTGATTCTACAATAGAAATGGGATGACGTTGCGGTGGAGGTGGGGGTATGTTTTTGGTGCTTTGAGGGTGGGGAGTACCTGGATACCGTGGTTTTAAACTTAATTCATGAATTATTTGTGGAATAAAATTACTACTGCATGTCTTTTAAAGCAATGAACAAAAGGACTAGATTATTTTTCCTGGGTTAGAGCAGCGGTTTCCAAACTGGTGTGCGCGAACAAGTGGTGATGATTTTATCTTTTTAACGTTTTTGACTCATCTTTTAGTCTCTACTTAAATTTTTTTTTCGTTTTTTTTGTTATACTCATTTTGTCGTATCTCATCGCCAACTAGACCTTCGGTATTTCAACATTGAATAACTCCGATATTTTGCAGCCGATTTCGACAAATGTACACGATTCTGAAACGTCGTTCAATACCATTTTAGCTATAAGTCTATTCACTTAAGAGGACGTTGTTTGTAGCTAGCCAAGTCTATGTACTCATCAATATGACTCGAACACAGCACAAGCAGGGAGCACTGACTCCATAACCGATCGTACATGGCCCTAGGCCACATCCTGCTCGAGATCCATGGAACAGACTGAATACGGCGGTTCTAAACCCGATAAAAACCGCAATCCTAATGTGTAGACAATCGTGCTGAAGTTATGAATGGTACTGTGTGAATGTACTACTAACGATGGACTTCGGATATCAGGCGAACTTCGGTTTGAATTAGCCTTCCAATGGTGATGCGGAGCTCTGCCATGGGCGACCGTCCTTTCTCGCCCAGCTTTCGGTATCAATATAGAAATACCTTAAAAAAACTTTTGAAGATGGAGCATTTCGTAACGGTCCAAACATTTCGGGGACTCCCACAGCTCCCAAAAGGACGACCTACAAGGCCAGTTAAATATTTTAGGATCCAGGCATCCAGGTGTCGAATGTGAACCCAGTGAAGGAGAGTTTTCGGGATTCTTCTTCAGGGAGGGCAGTCTGAGCCCGTAAACTCAGAGATGGAGTACGTGGAGATCACTCCTTCGTAGGGAGATCTCCTTAGATCTCCTGCGGAAGTAAAGGCCCCTAAGTGGGGGGCGACTCGAAAAAAACGACCACTTTCAAAAGACGGGGTGGCGCAGCCCGAAAACATTTTACGCGATATCTGGAAGTTGGCTACTCCCGTGTAGAGGCTGGTAGGGTCTGCGTGGCAAAAGAGAAAGAAGGGGATACCGATTTTCTTAATAAGAAGAGGGTTAGATCCTCTGGATGTTCTCCAGGGCATAATAACCCGACGAAAAGAGCGAAGGCTTTGGCCATACGGTATGAAAAGCCATCAGAAAAGTCGGACGCATCCATAATGAACTGAACGACTCCAAATAGCAGAAAATGTCAGAATGGGCGTGCTTGCGAGTAACAATCCCGAAGACTTCTGACCACTAAACAACTAGTGACCATACAAAGAAGTATTTTGGAGACGATAGCTGAATTGGCCCAGGGCTCAGAACAGTCTAGGTCTGTAGGGGTCGGTCCCCCTATAATGGTCCGCCTTAAGCCCTAGAAGGAGCAAGCCTTGTTGCTGTAAACGGAAACAAGCTACCACGCAGCCTTTTTGTAATCGGGTACTACCCGCCAGCAACAGAAGACCCCTCTGGCATTATGTTGAAAAGGATAGGGGTCCAAAATATGACCCTAAGGGTGTAGGAGTGGAGAATACACCACAAAGTGCACCAAAAACTCACAGAGTTGACGTTGTCAGGATGGTGAACACTGCAATTTTATGGTGATGGTAGGAAAAGCCTCTTTTAACGAGAAGGTGACTCTCTTCACCATCTCAACCTTACTGGCTGGGGCAAGCCCTAATGCCCAACTATGCAATACAAATAACCAAATAGCCTCCAAAAAGGGTGGTGCTGTTGGCGAAACGTTGGGGAAGCAGCTCTGACAAGGCATTCTTCCTCAGTAACTTCAGCACTAAAATAACATTTCTATTTTACATTGCCTTGTTTCTGTGCACCTTGCGTCGGACTTAGATCAACTTCGAGAAAAACTTCGTCGAAGCAATTTCGTGAGTAATGGAGTGCAGGCTTTACGTCTAGTAGATTCTCATATTCAACCCTAATTTGCTCTTCTTTTAATTCTGACAGATTTATTTTCCGTCTCTGTTTTCTCTTTTTGGTTTTTTTTAACCCGTTTAAGACTAGCTTCAATCCAGGTTCAACCCAATCTTAAACGGTGATCGAGTTGAAACTGGGTCCACTCAACCTAACTCAGCTCTCCTACTTGGGTCGAGTTAATTTTTCGCCTCATATACCCTGGATGTAATTGGGTTGAAGTGGACATTGGTTTTGTTTGTTTACCATCCGTGAAGTCCGCCTATGGCTCCGACAATTGCCTTTCTTCTACATCGATATCGTCCGGTATTGCGAGCTCCGCGAATTTGTTGGATAATGCCCTTTGAAACTCTCGCTCGATGGCCAGGTTTCGTAGGCACACCCAATTCTTCTTGGCTCTTGGTAGTGGCTCCGTTTTCTTCGCCTTTTTGTAATTGCATCTGTAGTTTCGTTCGAACAAGATAATGGTTCGATCCGCAATCGGGCCCATGCATTGCAAGTACGTCTTTAAGCGTCGATCGAAATATTGCGTTGATCAAAACGTAGTGTAATATCGCCGAGTTGTTGCCGGATGGATTTCGCCAGGTAAGTTCGTGTTTGAGTGGATGGCGGAAAATGCTGCGACCAACGATCAAATTGTTTGACGCTGCGAACGAAAGGAGGGGTAAGCTGTTGTCGTTAGTAACTCCCTGTCGAAATTCGTCCATCATTCCAGCCGTTTCGATCTATTCCTGAATGTTGAAATTGTTGAAGTCCCTCGCGAGTATGATTAATTCGGTTCGAGGTATCGCATCAAGCCTCTGTTGAAACTGATAGTAAAATTCGTCCTCGTTAGCGTCCGGGCTGGGCTCGGTTGGCGCATCATAAACGGATACGATATGGGTCTTGATCGTTCCACCGATGGTTATAACCGTCAATCGCTCGGATATCGGTTGAAATGCGATGTGAAGTCCTGTTCGTACATTCCACGCGGCGAATTGAATTTCCATTTACGGTGTGACTAATTTGGGTGTTCGGCCAGTAACCCACTTCACACCAGCATCTCTGACCTGCAGCGTTTGCGCATCAGCTGCCCCGGATGCAGTAGCATTATTTCGTAGATAGTTAGTTCCTGTATCAAAGCGGTTTCTTCGGTTTCCCGATTCCGGTCAATTCGGCAGGTCGACCATCCTCCTCTTTTCACACTCTGAACTTGGAACCAGACGACGGCGGGTATTAAAAATATAAATGTTCAATTACAATGACAGATTGAAGTAAAAATCTGGGATTATTTATTGCGACTTTCACTCGCCAATAGATTTCTCACTCGTACTTTTACTGCAAGGTAAAGCTCAAACTCTGCGTAAAGCTCAAGCTCTGCGTAAAGCTCGCTCCAAATTGCAAAAGCTGCTTGAGAGACAAAACTTGTGTAAAGCTTTTGAGCTTTTTTGACGTCATTACAGTAAAGCTCGAAGCTGTTCTAAAGAATGAGCTTTCCGCTGAGCTTCAGCTTTACATTGTAAGTACATAATAGAATTGGGAACGAGAGATCCATGAAGAGCAAAAAATGTGTTAAAATTGGGATAAAAATGGCGGCTTTTACTCCAAACTAACAATGATCAAAATTTCTTCAGTCATGATTGATTAGTGTGTAAAACCAAGCCAACTTTTTAACTTAATTTAAAGGTCCGCATTGGATTTGCTGTCTGTTATCACCCCCAACTTGTACTAGAGCCATCTGTTTGTGAAATATTTAATTAGTTTCCTTGGCAAAACCTCTAGCCGCTAAATAAAGCAATTTGCCTATAACCCATTAATTCGTATAAATCAGCATTCTTGAACTGTCGGACTAATGTAAACAGCAGAGCTGTAGAGGGGGCCCAAGTCTTCTTAGAAAAACGACACTCTTCACACAATATTCCCGGCAAAAACATCCCAAAATCCCGGAATCACACCAAATAATATTTTAATATATTCCACGCGGCTGCAGGAAAATACTTGGAAATCCTGTTCAACATTTAAAGGGTTTAACTTGGGAAGAAAATTTCGATTAAATTCATCAAAGTAAATTTTGTCACCCTTAATCTTATATATCTGCCCGTCTCGTCCCGGCGCCCTCTACTACTACCAAAGCAAGGGGCAAAACCGAGAGTTGCTCGAGAGTGGGGGGGGGGACTTGAAGCAGGCTTTTAATTCAGAATCAGCGGACGAATTCCTCTATTGTCCGGAACCGCAATGGCAACCCGAAATTTCTACCCTCATGCCACACAGTGCTGAGTAATTACACTTGGAGGGTTGTTTCACATCTTGATTGTGATGGCAATTTATGAAAAATGAAAATCGTGCCCGCGGATCCTGCTGCAGGACTGGACTCTACTCAAGGACCGCTGTGCTAAGTTTGTCAAGGACATAAAAAAGGGCCACATTCATAGAAATGATAACTGCCAAAAGCCAGCCGGGAAGTTTCAGGGAAATGAGAAAAGTAAATTGTCCTAAAAATAAAAAAAAAACGTAAAAAATACACAGAAACTGGGGGTCACAGGGTCATATTTTAAGCGATAATTTCCCCAAGAAAGTCCTTCGTACTTGAATTTTGCGCCTATATTAAGGATGCCAGGCCAAAAAAAGGACTACTACAGAACAGGAAGCCATCTTCAAAATGACTGTTGAGGCTGCTTCTGGTTCTACATCTCCCTCCACCCCCCTCCCCCACCAACAATTCTCCGTTTGTTAGCTATGTGGGGATTAGTTTTTTCCCTTTTTGTCTTTTCCCTTATATCCACACAGCCTACCCCTGATGCGATCATTAATCAGACCGGGGTCAGAAGGACTTTCCAGGATTCTGTTTTGCATATTTTTGCATTCTTTAAAAACTTTTTGGAAATTCCCAGAAAATTTGCATAGACTTAAGGAGATGGTGTTAAGCGGACTTTTATGTGCTATCATGGAATTAGTCCTGGCAAATTCGCATTTTATTTGAGGGCAAGAAGAGAGAAACAGGAAACTTTTAAATTGTTTTAAGCAACCCTATTAAAAGTTGGGCACTAGAGCGCTTCCTATTGCTGGATTAAGCTGCAATCAATACCATACGCGGCGGCCCCCAGTGCCAAATTGAAATTTAAATCTTGAAATTTATTTGATTGCGAGTTATTTTACAAAATCTTATTTTATTAAATAAAAAAGCCGAACATGGTGATCACTTTTTATATGTAATTGGATTTTTTATTTTTTTGGTGTTCTAGGGGTGGGGATCAAGTAGTTTTAGTCGAGGGCCAAGTGGTATTGGGGCGGGGAAGCATAATTTGATACCAGTTGTCTGTTGAGCTATATATGGTTTTAAATTCTTTGGCTACGTGGTTATGCTCAACTACAGCGGCGGATGGGCCATACGACGAACCGGGAAATTTCCCGGTGGGCCGGCTGTTCAGAGGCCCGCAGGGCCGGTGGCTGAAAGTACGTCTAATACCGAGTTTCCATGGGAGACGAGTTGAGTTGAGGTTGAGTTGAAATGACACTTCAACTCAACGACTCAACTCTATGCGTTTCCATGGCTGACTTTTCTGCCTGTGTACAGACTGCTGAATGTGCACTTGTATTAAGCAAGCAGCTGTTTTTAAATTTGACGTAATATTTTTGTTATTATAAAATAGTGATCATGGACCATAAAATTGTGTTCGTTGTATAACAGAAATGTTATAAACAGGCGCGACATTTTGACTTTTTTAACATTTGACAATCCCGTTTGTAGTTGTGTGCGTGAACTCTGTTCAATCTACCTATTTTCGTTGAGTTGAGCAGAGTTGAAAATCTTTAACGAAAACTCTTGACTGCGACTGTTTCCATGGAGTTCAACTCGGGTTCAACTCTGGTTGAACTCTCATGGAAACTCAGTATAAGTCAAGGGTGGGCAATCCTTTTATAACATGGGCAAAAATAAACTTTACGTTTTTTCCACGGGCCGTAATAGTTAATTGGCATCTTGTTATGACCTGTAATTTTTTAATCTGCATTTGAAGTGACAGATCTTTAATGTGGTAAATTACATCCATCACTGGGTCCTAAACTCAAAAACGTTTCTGTATAGTTTGGATAGCCACGCACCGCCCAGACTTTTTACAACAGTGTGTATCGGCCTGTGTGCGTCTTGAGATTCGAAGTCATGACCAAATGGCCAAGTGAAAGGAAACGTATCGTTGCAGCTGCGGCCTTACTGGTATTATTTAGAATTAAGAAATTAAGGAAGAAATTAAAAATAAGCTCGTTCGTTCACTCTATTGTTCATGCTCGTCTGTTTTTATACGGACGACCGCCCCGCCCTACGCCCCGCTAGAGATATACCAGCGCTTCCACAAAAGGCACTCGTCCCATGGTGCTCCGTCCGCGTCTGTATCTAATATCACGCGCCGTGGAAGTGAGCTTGAGAATTAAATTGACTATGAAGAGGTTTAGAGCGACATACTCGCGTGAGCAAAACGAGGACACGAAGGAGGAAGACCGACGATAGTGGAAATGGCAAGGACTTCTAAGATTCCAAAAGAGAACCAATTTTTTTTGTCAGTTTCAGGAGAAATTAGTGAAGAAAATGTCAAATGGCACTTCGAAATCCTGAGATTCAGAAAGACGCAATGGATGCCAGTTCAATATTAGTACTAAATTATGAACATATGTACGTGCTGCTAAGTGCGTTTAATTTTCAATTTAAACTAGACAATTTACATAAAACAATTAAAATTTAGTTATAATTTCTTCCAAAGTTCTCGCAGGCTGGATAAAAACTTTCGCGGGCCGGAGAGAAACTTTCGGCTTTGAAAGATTTTTGTACATTTTTTTCTATATTTACTCTATTATTTGCCTATATAAATAAGCAGCAAAAAATGGAGTTTTTATATATCTCCTTCCGACTGCACATAAATAACTCTCAAACTTTCATGTTTTGTTTATTTTGTGGTATAGATGTTTTTAAAACTCCGTGACATTTGGTGCACGCTGGAGTACAAAGCTCTTAAAAATGCTAAAAATCTTGACAAAAGCTTCATTTAGCTCCTCATATCAAAACACTTATTTTCATTTAATCAGCCACGGCTGCGTATTGCTAGAGCGAGGTGTATTTTTCTGGCGCTTTAATGATTATTTAAAAAATTTACAAATTCTGAGTGAAAAACGTCGTAACACCCTGTAAATGTATACTTTAGCCATATCCGGAAATTAAAAAAAGGGCCGCTCAGATGTTATTTCCCGGGCCGCTCAGATGTTACCTATCCGCCCCTGCTCAACTAGCATTTTGGGAGAGGGTACAGATAAAGCCCTATGAGCTTAGCCCGACCGTCCCACGTGGACCCCGTGTGGATTGCCTAAAAAGACCCACAAAAAGGATCTAACGCCTTATCTCAGGAAATATCAAAGAACGTAGAACTACGTCCATCACAATAGAAATAGAGTCTATTCCAGCGTTTATGAACGCTGATAACCGTGAAATTTGTACCCTACAATAAGCTTGTGTCTAGCTGATGAACGCTTATGAACTTTCAATATGTTTCTAGCTTTAAACTAAAGCTTAATTCCCGGATCCACTGACCTCAGTTCAATAATGTTCAGTTCAATCCTTATAAGTTGCTGCGCCGGATAAAGTCCAGTTCAAGTTCAGTTCGTACTTATAATTTCCGTTTCGCCAGAAGTTAACTGGTTAATAATAGGGTACCAAACTTTCGTTTAGGTGGGGTCTTCATCTAGCGGTCGGTGTACCTACT
The DNA here is from genome assembly GCA_949987705.1 of Thereva unica. Classification (NCBI taxonomy): domain Eukaryota; kingdom Metazoa; phylum Arthropoda; class Insecta; order Diptera; family Therevidae; genus Thereva; species Thereva unica. Next base: position 247,713,293 of record OX465281.1, read on the forward strand.
TGTTCACCTGGTAGTCTGGTACTGTTGCCGTCGCAGCTTATGTCGGCTGGTTACTGGGATTCACTTATTTCAGGAGGCATAGCACTCCAACAAGACTGTCTCTCGCTGGCCCTGACGGTTGTGACTCATCCGGCTGTTAAAAAATGGATGCACTCATATAACACCCAGTAGTGCAAACGCTAGGCTAACTGCCTTATCCTTCTGCATCCACCAGACTACCCTAAACCTTGTCTATTCCTTTTCTATTTTCAGGTCAAGCTTACTACTAGACATTGCACCATGAGTTTAACGACATGACGGTCTAGTACTACAAAGGGTGCTTGACCATATGCCATTTAAAAAAAAAGTCAGAAATGTAAAAGTCCACTGGAATGGCATTCCACTATTCCAGTTGATTACTCTCTTTTGAGTGTGGTTTTATGTTCAACTTCAGTTTGAGACTAGTTGGGCGAACTGAAATTGGTTTATCCTTAGTTAAATATTGTCTGCGAACTGAGGTGATTTTCAAGTTCAGTTCACCAATTTGCTCGAACATATGCGCAGCTAGGCCGGTAAAGCTGGGGTATTAGGGTATTTCTTTAAAGCTTTTGAAAAAGCTTTCCGAATATGTAAGGCAGTTATTGCCCCATTGCATTTGAAATAAGGTTTGCCTACTAGAGCCATTACGAAAAACTGATAGGGCGTAACTCACTTCAGTATCGCTTATATTTTTTGAACGGTGTTCATGAGGAAACGATTTCGGCATGTCCCTCATTTGTTACATGAGGTTCTCATGTTGAACCAAAAGCTTAGGCTACACAGTTATAAGGCTTTAATAGCTCTAATATAATATATTTAGTTTTTGTATGGAAAGCTTTACCGCAGAGAACTTCCCGAGCAGGCTTATCTCCAATCATACAAGCTAGATGCCATGCCCACCGGAGCCTACCGAGCTTTATTTTCTTCACAACATCTTTGTCGCGATAGCGCTTGTAGATCTCGTCATTGTAGAGTCTCCGGAATCGCCCTTCCTCACATAAGGGGCCAACAATCCTCCGAAGTATTTTCCTCTCGAACACGGCTAAGAGGTTTGAGTGTTTTTTGCTAAGCACCCACGTTTCAGATGCATATGTGAGAACCGATAAGACCATATTGTCTTATATAAAGATTTAAAGAGCAGAATACTGTCGATTGTCGGCTACTACTATTGACCCAAGGCAGGTAAATGATTTTACCACTTCAAACTGGTGTTCCTCTACCTTGATTGTGGGACCAATGCTAGGTGTTCTTGTAGACTATGGTTGCCTCCACCATGTACTTCCTTTTGCTTTCGTTATGTGCAATGAAAGCTTCTTGTACAGCTGTTGTTGCTCTTCCAACCGTCCCCTTGCCGGAGTCCATTATAGTTTTTGATTGGTCTGAGCAGTGTTCTGGATACCTTTACTTGGCTTGCCATATTGGTCATGGTGAGCCTACACTGTCTTTTCAGTTTGTTGGGAATGCTGAATTCTCTCATGGCTTTGTAGAGTTATACTCTGGCTATGCTATCATAGGCGGCTTTAAAGTCTATGAAGAGGTATTGAATTGAGTTTTGAAACTCTAGACATTTTTCCATGGCCTGCCTCAAGGTAAAAATCTGATCAGTTTTTGATTTGCCTGGGTGGAAGCCACACTAGTAATGGCCTATGATATTTCTAGCGTATGTTCTGTTTATAGCATAGCGGAGAATATCTTATACACGATACCCAACAACGTTATACCGCGATAATTAGTGCACGTTGTGATATCTCCTATATCGCAGAGGATGCTTTTTCTCCAGTCTCCCATACTTACACAATTAATTCATGATTCGCTTGGTGTAATGTAGGCCCTCCATATTTACCTAGTTCCGCTGGGATGCTGTCTGTATCCGAGGCCTTGCTATTTTTGAGCCGGGTTATGGGTTTGCGAACTTCTTCTAAGCTTGATGGCGGCAGCATAGCATTATCATCCAATATTGCTGGAGCCTCCGTGTCCTCAGTTAGCTGGCTATATAGCAAATCATGAAAGTGCTCTTCCCATCGCTCCAAGATGCCTTTAGGATCGGTGATTAGATTCCCCGTTTTGTCCTTACAGTATGTGCAACATGGTGTGAATTGCGTCATACTGCAGACTCTTCGGTAGAACTCCCTTTTTCCCAGGATTCCTTTTTTTGTCTGTGAATTCTCTTTTCTTCTTTTCTGAGCTCTTGATATTTCTCTTCGCGTGCCCGTGTTCTTTGAGACTGCTGCATTGATCGCTTCGCAGCATTCTTACGTTCAGTTATCAGCTTGCATTCATTATCGAACCAGTCGTTCCGATCTCTACGATTTCTGCCTAAGATGGAATCAGCAGTACCAATGACAATATTTTTAGTGCTCGTCGACGCCCGGCATCTCATCCGCAGGACTTAGAGCGAGTTTTGATGCATGACCGTAGCTGTTTGTGGCCATTTCATTGCGTAGTGCAGCTGTGTTGATTCGAGCTTTACGCTCTCGTAGCACCATACCAACAGGATAGTGATCCAAGTCGAAGTTGGCACATCTGTACGTTCGTACCGTCTTCAGACCCGAAAGGTGTCGGCGGTCTACACAGCACAGTCTGTTTGGTTGCAAGTGGCTTCATCAGGAGATACCCAGGTGGCTTTATGGATATCTTTACGCTCAAATCTTGTACTTGCAACGACCAAGTTCTTACTTGTTGATCTTTCTATGCTCTACGTTCCATAATCCTTTTGTAGTTCTGTTTCATCTTCCAAAAGTCGTTGGCATGTTTTCCGTCTAATTCCGAGGCTGTCCTTCAGTTTCTGAAATTGAAAACGTTTGTCGATGCTTACACACTAAAAAGTGACACTTGAACTGTCATCTTTCAAACGAACGTTTAGTGGTGTCGCTGCGATCACTGTGATTCGTAATTGCAATTTACCCCATCTATCGGGAAACTCCACAAACTTTTCCCTTTTCCCAAACCTAATATTTTGGAGTATTTTGCAGAACTTTTTCAAAACTTATTTACACAGTGCCAAGGTAAAGCACAAAACATTTACTTTTGCCACCACTCATCTGTAATTACAAATAGTCTTGCTTTTAGTTTTAGTGTACACTATTGTAGCTCATGATTACAAGTCAGAGAGATTCTTACATAACAGCAAAATCAACAATTTGGTTGGCCAACTTACAATTTCATGAAATAGTAACAAACACACACACCCATGCACACCCGAACATTCTTAATGAACACCCTGTGAAAGTTTGCTGTGGTTGTTCTGCAGTGACTCATGTTAACATGTACTAGATGCTGGCTGCTGGTCTCTGCTCCTGACAGCCCAGGGTGTTTAATAATAGAAACATTTCTTGTTCTTTGAGCACCACCGAATGACCTATTGTCCATATTCATGGCATGAGTCTGAGAGTCTATAATTATAGTCATGGGGCCACTCTGCCACCCATCACCACCGCACTCATCCACCCTGAAGTAGCTTGCCCAATTTTGTGCCCTGTCAGCACTGCACGCTGCAGAGGGCACAGGTGTACAATGCAATTGAAACTTGAATATGCATGCGGTTCAATGCATCCTAAATTGAATTTTAATCCTGTTACACCTTTGGTAAACGTTAAAGAATTCAAGCAGGTAAATTTTAGAGCACGATTATTTAATAGAACCTTGAGCATTGCCGGAGTTTGTTGTGCAAACTCATAACACCATAAGAAGAAACGAAATGCATCTGTATATGTATGTAAGTACAGTTTCACAGGTGAGAGCGCTGCCATTCAGTCGGTTGTAATCAGACCCAGTTTTCGTCTGCAATTTAATGTGAAAATTTAATAAACGTAAAACATGCAAATAGCATATAAAGGTGCAGGGGCCAACAGCCACCCCGAGACGAGATGATGATGAATTTTAAAGGAGAATTTCTTATGTTATGAGAGAGCACCAGTGAGAGATGGGTCGTATGTTACCTGCCAGTTGGGAGGAATTACAGGTGCAAAAGTGCTCGTAAATATTAGTTATGGGTGAATACTAAGTGATATACACGCCAGGAGTCCTACAGCATAACATACATACATACATACAGTATAAGATTTGTACACATGACCTGCTTATCTCTCTCGCATCAGCATGATGCTGGGGGATCGCACTCGTCCTGGGCAAATTCAATATTAATTACTTATATGTAATCAGGCCAAATTTAATGCTGGTAATTAAATTACCGGGGGTAATGTGGACAATTAAGAAATTGCTCATTTAATAGTGCCCCATAAATCATTTGTGATAATTTTGTGCGTGTAATAAAGTTTTATATGCTTCACCTGAAGGTATGGTCTTTAAATCCCGGGTACACGGCGAGATTGAAGCTTTAGATATTAACACTAACACACGGGGACTGTTTAAAATCTTTAACCTGTACTGAATAATTACTGTTTTGCAAAGGTTAGTGTATACGCATGTATAACAAGGTGTACAGGGTGTATTTGACAAAGTGGCTAATCCTTGTGGGGAGACACATTCTAGTTCTAGAGAGGTGGCTATCGGCGGAAATTGAAATCCTTCATTGATCGACGGTAGATAGCGTGATGAACGTAGCAGTTTCTACACGGTAACATGCGTAAACTTATCGATACGTTGTATACGGTTGCCAAACATTTCCACAGTATCGCGCTAAGAGGTCGTCCATAAATTACGTAAGATGATTTTTGCGAATTTTGCGACCCCCCTCCCCCTTGGTGAGATATCGTGAGATTTCTCTCGACCCTCTCCCTCCCCCCTTAATCTCACGTGAGATTTTTCAAATTTTAAAAAATCTAGTATTTACATTAAAAATAAAAGCCCTCGCGTATAAAATCCGTGTACGTAACCGTATTTAAATCTAGTAAAAGGCGTGTAAAAAGTTCATTTGGGTGGACTCTCTTGCCATCCTCGTTTTTCCGCTTGTGGTGGACACACAACTACCCAATTTACACACAGTTCGACGGCAGGCCGTGACCTGAAAGTTTTCGCCTTCAGGCCAAGTATTACTATATACTGACCAGCCGCCAACTGTATGGTCTGAAGTTCAAGAATGCCTACAGTTCAAGAAAGCTGACAAAAATCGCATTTATCGTCGGTTCGGGCGTGAAGATCTGAGCTTCTATTCAATCTCGAGCCGTGAATTGACGGCAACAATTCACGCCGTATTCACACGTAACGGAAAGCAAGGCACGAGCTCCACACTCGCGTTCGCGGGTGCTCACGGCGTGAGACTGGAGCCGCCTTGAAGCTTCCGTTGAGGCCATGAGCATTTTTGAATTAATAGCCTGCTATGGTAAGCAGTCATTTTCGCCTGTGGAATCATGATTTCATCTTCAAAAAAAAAAAAAATAATTACGTGATATTTGCCGAGACCCCCCCTCTCTCCCACGTGAGATTTTATGAGATTTGGCTCGACACCTTCCCCCTCTAAACGCTTCACGTAATTTATGGACGACCCCTAATGGAAAAATACTCTTCGATCATCTTGGTTTATTTATGCCGTTTAAATTCACCACGAAGTATTTACAAAATTTGATTACTAATATATCTTTTCGTTCGAAAAGTTTTCGTAAGCAGCTGATGGGCACGAAGACCAAGTTGGAATTTTTCAAGGCTCGAGGCGTGTCAACATCTTACTGAATTGGTTGTCCGTGTTGCGTATCGTTTAAATTTTCCACATGCGAACGAAAACAAGTTAGAAGTGCTCAACTGGGTTTTCATCGGACAGGATAGAAAATGAATCGGGTAATCACGGATTCAATTTGAAGTTTAAATAACCTTGAAAGTTAAGATCAAGGTCGAATTGAGGGTCACTATTCGATGTCCTTCATCAAATCTGAAAACTTTTGTCAAGGTTATTTTTTAATAGATGAAATATCTCTCCAATGAAGAGACATTTAGGTTAGTAATTTGGAATGGAACACCCTGTATTTTGTTGCAATTTTTATCAGTGGTATAACCTGATTCAGTTTTGCAAATCCGATCTAGAATTCATGATCATCTGTCCAAAAAAAACCACACAGAAGACTTAGTTTGATGCAAATCGGACTATTTTCAAAAATTTTGTCACCATATTGGATGCTTGGCTGTCATATTGGATCCGCCATGTTGGAATTTTTCAACATACTACATAAGATCTTTCGGGACATCTATCAGCTATAGTTTGAATCAAGAATCGACCCAATCTGTTTAGAATTTTTATTTTTACAAGCTTTTTTTTGCTGGATACTCGATTTTTCCCCAGCTTCCGGCCGCCATATTGGATCAGCCATTTTCATTTTCGAAAAGTATCACCTGGCATTCAAAAGTTCATGATTTTACAAAAAATATTAAGATCTTAAACATCTGGAAGCATTGCTGTAAATTTTGGAGAGACAGGTTGAAATTTTGGAGAGACGGGTTTTGGGCCATAATACACACACATTGGCTATACTACGAGAACAATGTCTTCTGTATCTTATTTCTGTTTAGTAAATAATAATACTTTTAATACTTGTTTTTGACTTTTTAGTCAATTTTTTGTCACAAGAGCGTCGTGTTTTTTAATTATTTTCTTTTTGCAATTGCGAATGTCGTTTTATCAAAGTGGTCCCCCAACTAATTACTAACTACGTGTAATGCTGTGTAATCTTGTTCAGTTTTTTGGCTAGTAGTTCCATGACTGGGATCTTTTTCCTGTTGTATAAACTGTGTGATCTCCCAATGAAACTGATCTCCCTGTAGCAAATTGGAGTATCTCGTCTACTACTAGTGCACAAAAAGGGGATGTGGTTTTGGGCGGTTAACCTAAGTTTATGAAACAAAGAGAAGGAGGGCACAGAAACTGGATGGAAGGAATCTTCAGGAAGCTTGCGATTATACGAAATTAAATGAAAACGAAATTGAACCGAGTTTGGGCTGAGAGGATCGTGACAGAAGAGGGATTGAAACCTGCTATAGAAACATTTTTAACATTCAAGAAACTGCGGGTTGGGAAAATATTTTCCGCTTTCTTCAATAAGGTCCTTTTCCTTGATTACTTTGAGGTTGGACCCTTCCCAAACCTCCAGCCTGACGACAGCATTTGTCAGCCTTTGGCTGGTAGGTTTGTTGGCGCAGGTGACCCCCTGCCGTCCTTACACCTAAAAACTGAGATGGGCCATTGCCTTTAAGACTTTTGTCCACCTCAGTCTGAATGGAATTGCAAATAATTGGGGTCTCGGTAGCCTAGAGAGTAAGGCCGGGCGCACATTGAGACGCAGGCGACACAGGCAGAGCAGAACAGTTTCTATGTCTCATGTTTTTTAAGGGAGATCCGCGAATTGCAACGCAGAACAGGCAACACGAATACTGTGCCAGGCGCAGGCTTCACGACACTTGTGGATGGGGGACAGAAACTGTGTGATACGTGCCGCGTTCGGTCTAATAAATCTAGATATTCCTCCATTTCTTGAAACTATCTAATAAAACTGCTCCCCAATATGCGTAGACAACTGCGTAACGCAGTTTTTTCTCCGTGCTGCTCTGCGCTTACTGCGTGACACAGCTCAATGTGCGCCTTAGCTAAGGCGTCTGGCTACGATCCCAGAGGTCCCGGGTTCGATTCCCGGTCAGCCCACGGCCCTTCGCCTTTTCCACTTTCCCACCTATATAACTTTCCTTCTTTCTTCTTCCCTCTTTACATTCCTGATTCCTCCTGTCGGAACCTTCCTTCGCCCTTCCCCGCTCCACCGAAGCGCATGTCATCGGTTGGTTGATGAGATTCTACTCGTTTTAGGAGGCATTACACTCCAGCGAGTTGTTTCTCGATGCCCCGATGTCAAAATGGTTGGAAGTAGGTAGACTAAAAATATCGGGGGTAGGTTGTGGCAGTTCCTTCCTTCCCCGACTAGAGCTGCTGTTCGACATTGCACTCTGTACGAAGAAAATAGATTGTCGACAGTATAAAGGGCATTTCCTGAGACTCTAGTCTTTCTCATAAAAAAAAATTGAGGAGGATTGATCCTCCGTCAATTTTCCTTCAGGTAGTTGTCCAAGACCACTGCCATGGTCATCCCAGCCCACTTGTTCCTATATGATGGTTCTTGCGACTTCCCCCTTTTTTCCTTTTGGGGTCCCTGCCCAGCCAGAGAATCCTCTGACCGCTGCCGTTTTGGCCGAGCGTCAGTTAAGTGTGGCATGCGACTTAGCCCCCTAGAAGGTGTAGAAGTTGATGGTACCAATTTTCTGGTAGGTCCAGAAACTTCTGGCAGTGCAGCGGCGGTCCGGGTACGCTACTTGGTGCCGTCCGATGTCCTGACCACTGTTGGGAAAGAAGCTCTACATGTGGGATTCGGTTGGGCTCCGTGAAACTCCCCAAATCCGCTGCGGCCTCTTCCTTGCCTTGGCCCTCCTCCTCTTGGCAGCACCAGATTTTTTCTTGCTAGGTTGCACGGCCATACCGACAACCTTGGCAGTTATTCTTCAACATCATTGCCGCCAGCTGCCTTGGGCACTGTTGTTGATTGAGAAGCCGAAGCTTCTGTGCTGGACGAGGTACCTCCAAGGAGATCCCTCTCCAGCTCTGAGCTAATGCTTATTACATCAGACCTACAACCTCCTTCTTCATCTGATTTTTTAAAGTTTTGGTCCATGAAAGTCCAACGAGTATGGCAAGAGAAGGAAGGTCCATCCTAACAGAGCCTCCATATCAGGACAAGGCTATATAAAACTAGGTGTGCCCGGTGCACAGAGGAGATCGTTCGGGACAGTGCTACCCTACCCACTGCCACGCAGCCTTCGCGACAATGACATTTACATCTTGGCTTGCGAGGCTTTTAAGGGTCTGCTCGCTACTACCGCCGTTAGTTGGTTATGTCTACCTTTCAGCTCGACCTAGGCGACCTCAAGGCGCGGAAGAGAGGCGAGGAAGGGGAAAGGCCAAATTCGAGCTGATCTTCATGAGCGTAGTCACAATTATTACGAAACTTTCGTTGCTTCACAAAATAAAATCCTGAACTTTCAACCTCCGGCTCACCGGCCCGGCCTTCAGGCCTGCCGGCGGCCCGGCCCTTCGAGTATTTACTCTAATGGGCCATAGGTCAATCCGCCTCTGATCAGGATATTAGTTATTAAAACTTTTTAAAATAATTTATCCTGGAGTACCCACTTAGTCAAAAACACCGTCTATACTCTATCGGTGTGTGGTAGTTATTCGCCTTGCTTCAACCAAACCTAAACTATTTTTAATCTTTCTAATCATCAGTTCGTCACACGCTGTCAACATATGGCAGGATTGAATTAATTGAAGTGGTCTACCACAAAGTTGATTACATTTCTGGTTAGTATCCGAATGATTATCTTTGCCCAGATTTTATGTAAAGCAATTATTCGCAGGCTCAGTTTTGCAAAATGGTGGGTAGTCCTGTTGCGAAATTTTGTTTGGGGCCACAAAGACGAATCACGGCAAAGTGAGGCAACTTTTCTTGCGGCACCAACTCCCATTTAACTGTGTGGCATAAGCTTTGTCACAATTTTAAAGGATCCTCATAAAATCTATCCGCCAGCACGTTCCACTTTTCTCCTAGATAAAGGACTTCTCATTATCTGAAATGTTTCTTCTGCCAAGCCCAAGGATCCGTTTTTTGGTAGATAGGGTGGTGGGGGTGATGGTGGTGATGGTGTGGGTATGCTATTAAATTTTACCAGTTGAAATTGTTTGCGCTGCTAAACGAACTCTTTTTAATCTGGTGAAACCATAACACGGCGAAATATGGAGAAGAATTTATCACTTAAGCATGGATGGGTTGGGATTCCGTGAAAATCAGTCTGGGGTACTCCGCTCTCTCTCTCTCTAGATATGGATAGAACCTGGGAGCGCTAGGCTCCTAGGGGGTATGGTAGGTGTATTGAAGTAATCCAACCATTGGCACCCTTCGGCTTAACTAAATCCTAAACGATTGCATATATACGAGCCTTTAATGAAAATTCTTTTGATGGGAAATTCATAGAAGGGTGAAACTTAAATTTTTACTTTTTTTTTTTTTTAATTTCATTCACTGAGAAAACGCCTAAAATCTCCTGTCTATCACATATGTAATCCTGGATCCTGGATTCTGGATTCCTCTCTAAGGCTATTACGGATTATGCTCTGTGCCAAAAGCTGGGAATGGGCTCGGGGAATGATATATGGTAATATGGTTGAATTCGTTCCGGAATGCGTGGTGTATACGGCTATGTTAAGTACACCTTCTATCCAGGTCGCGGTATATGTTCATACATACATACATATATCTTGTTACTGTTAGAGAACGAACGAAAATGAAGTGCCTATGGGTGCTCCCCTGGCAAAACTGGCTTTAATGAACAGCCTAAGTACTGGTGGTGCGGCTTTACCTTGTTATAAACAGGGGAAACTTCTCACGTGTGTGTTTTTTTCTTCTTCTTCTTTGTTATTAATTAATATTCAAATTAGAGTCGTATGGAAAGTTGCTTTCGACGATTTTTTCTTTAAAATGGTAAAGAGGCACTCACGTACTCTCAACTACTTTCTATGCTAACTATTACTTAATTAGACGAGAATGTTGGGGAATTACGAAACAGTTTAAAGTAAGTGTTAAGTTGAACGTCGTTGTATTTCTTCAGGTAGCAAAGGTGATTGTTAAGAGTGGACCAGTGGGAATATGCTGGTTATGGTTCTTAAGTGTGTTGTTGTAGTTAAAGTTATTATTTAATATTCTAAATTTCTTAATTTTAATTGTCTAACGAGGACAGTCCAGGTTTAATTCTTCCATAGTGAAGAAAGGGTATTATTTAAAATTCTTGTGCTTACTATGACCAAACCATGTTAGGATTTTCTGCCCCTTTTTGGCGATTGAAGGTGAAAGCAAAAATTACTCAGAAAGATACGACAATGTAATCCTTTCTGTGCGAAGAAAAAGGAAAGTAAAAATCGATTCATTCTAATCTATTCATATACGCGCTCCGGAATGGTGAGAGGGCGGAGCAACGGCAAACTACACAAACACATGCAGAGTAGGAAGTACACGAAGATGGTACATGAATTCACACGAGCAAAATAAAAGTCCAGACGGCACAAAAAATTGCGGAGAAGAGAAATCAGTGCGTCTCTTTCGCACTTCGTGAAATAACATTTCTTTATTTACCCTCTCTTTCTTCGATTTTTGTTTTGTTTTTAAATTGAATTTTGTCTCGCTTGCACCTTGTCGATTGATATATTCACTCGCAAGGGAGCTTATGGGAAATTTTGAGAGCGTCGTATCTTTGTGGGTAATTTTTGGTGAAAGGCTGAAACACCCGACCATTTCGAAGAACTGGTACAATGTTTTTTCGCGGTTGGATCAGTTATTTTAATTCTGGCTCGTGTTGAGATTCCATATTTCTGGGTACTTGGTACATACATAGATGGGGCCTTAAGCCAACACAGTTGTGGTATGTTCAATTCTCCCGTTTCGCTATTATTGTGGACCTATAACACCATAAAGCTGGAAAGGGGTCAAAGGACGGCAAATAGTGACCACGAGAACATGCCCAACGAACGCCGTTAACGTTTTCTTGGACCTACTGTCCACACATTTACATCATACGTTTAGCCTCCTGAAGCGCCCTCAGATTGAGCGATTCCGGCACTTCGACCTCAAAACCCTACGGACATAGAAATATCTTGAATCATATACCCGTGGGTAGTCTAGCTACAACCACGGACTACCTTCGCATGCATTGAGCTTCAGCAATTCTCCGTCGAATTACCCTCAAAAAAAGATTGGAGAATCAGAGATGCCCTGAAGAAGTTCGATGTACGAACATTCACCGACGGTTCCAAGACGTCAGAGGGCATCGCGGCAGGGGTTTATCTAGGGTCCACTAACAGTTCACTTTTCTGTCACCTCCCGATTGTCTTTTACAGGATGGTAGTGAGAATCTTTAGCAAGGAATGTGTGTGGCCGCTTGTCTAAGGTCATTCCTACACGAGAGAGGAGTTCCCTTGCGCAAAAAAAGGTTGTGCTCCTAGAACCAAGGTCCCTCGTGTAGGAATGGCCGAAGGCTTCGACGTCTACGTCCTGAGATACCGCTGGAAGTTTACACCCAGACGGTAGTTTTAGGTTCCTACTGACATAAACCTTTTTTCATGACGTTCAACAAGTGTACGCTAGTATCTTTTGAGTGGAAGTGCTGGCGATCCTGATGGCAGGCAGACAGATTCAATGAACTTAGGACCTAGACAAGGATGTTGTACTGGAATTTGGTTAATTTTCTTAAGAGCATGTACGCGCCCGGACCTAGCACGCATAGCGAAGAAATGTGCATGTCACAGGCAATGCACGCTCCCGCCACAGGCACTAAAACCTAAAAATTTGCCCGTTAGAGGTATGTACGCTAACACTACAGGCATGAATATTTATAAATGCATCCGCATCGGTATAGACCATTCCAAAAATGAGTGTTACTTTACCAAGTGGTCCTCCAACTAAGGACTGATCCGTCCAACGCTGCTTGACCTTTTTTTTTCTTGTGTGAGGTATTAGGTCCAAAGGTACTGCGGCCATTAATTTGGCCTATTGCACTACAGCTTCTACACCTCATATTTGTAGGCCAGACCGCTTGAACAAGTTCAGCAGTCTTCCTAGTGGTTTGTCGCTTAGACTAGAGTGTTCGAGTAGGGACTCCTCGAACAAAGAGACCCTGCTTCTCGCTATTGTGGGGCACTCACAGAGAGTGTGGAGGGCAGACTCATCCTCTTTGAGGCAAAGCCTACATGTAGGGTCCTCCGCCCCTCCTATAGGTCCTATAAGTGGTAATTTAGTGCACAGTGTCCGGTAATCAAGCCAACAAGTGTCCTGACATCAATTCTGCTGCGCCATAACAATTCCTTGGCCGTCTTAGGGGACTGCACAGGAAGGAACCGCTTAGAGTTGGCCAGTCCAGGCGCAGATCTCCAGCGTTCAGTATGTTTCATCAAATTCCGATCGACCAGGGCCCTTTGCAGCAAGCTGGAAGGTGCCCCAATAGCCGACGCTGGACCAATGAATGAAATATCAGAGCCCTGTTTAGCCAGGGCATCCGCACTTTCGTTGCCTTTGAAGCCCCGGTAACCCGGGACCCAGACAAGGGTAATTTGCTTGAGAACACCCAACTTGACCTATGTAATTGAACGAGAACCGGTCTGCTGATTATGCTATTGGCACCCTTTATGGTCACTAATATAATTGCCCGTTTTCTTCATGTCCTGAACATTTTTTTAAAGTCCCAGTATTGGTTCCAGGCATGTTTTAAAGGTGATCTTCCTGTCAATTTTCAGATACGAAAGCTTTGCTTTCACACTGATCGTTACTGATGTTTCTCACCCTGATTTTCGCTGATCAGCACTTGCTCTGTTTTGTTTTCCACTGTAAACAACACCTTCATTGTGATCGGTACCTATAGCGGCAAGATGGATCCCTGTGGAAGCTCTTAAATTGTTCGGTATATCTTCGGTCCATCCATATATCTAAGTCATAGTGCAGACACCTCTGCTTATCTAAGGATTTGCTGATATGTACATTGTGACACCGAATCAGGTATTTAACTCCAGCTCGCAGAGTTTTGACATAGAGGACTGCGCGGTGTTCATACTTTTTGTGGACCTTGCCAGAATCGTCAATAATGTTGATCACATTGTTCATTGATCGCGCTTTTCAATCACGTTTACTATATTATCCACGAGGGGATGGTATACATTATACGCCCTTGGCGTCATCTTGGTCTTATGCTTTATCTCAGCTAGCAATGCTGGATGTGTGATCGGTGAGGTGCATTTACCATTGATCGACGACGTAACTGAATCAGAGCAAACGTTGAAAGTACTTTAATTACGTTCGGTAATGTTCATTGTTAGCTACCTTCTCCCTTCTCTGGAGCTGAGCTCGTAGCCTAGTTTAAACATATCTTCTTTACCTTGGTTAAATTCGCTTTTAATCGTTTTCTTACTTCCTACATTTTTTTTTATGTGATACACTAGAGACTTAGGGAAGGCCCCTTTGTACTGTCGACAATGTATTTATTTTTGAAATGTCGAACAGCAGCTCTAGTCGGAAGATAGAGAGAAGTGAAGGAAAGAACTGTCACAACCTAGCTGTGGTATTTTTATTTCACCTACTCCCAACCATTTCGCGACTCTGATATCGGGGCATCGAGAACAACTCGCTGGAGTGTTATGCCTCCTGAAACGAGTTGAATCTCATCAACCAACCGATGGCATGCGCTTGGTGGAGCCGGGAAGAGAACTAGTGAAGGCTATGACAGGAGGAATCAGGAATGCAAAGAGGGAAGAAGAAAGAAGGAAAGTTATGTAGGCGGGAAATTGGGAAAGGCTAGGACCGTGGCACCGCCGGGAATCGAAACCGGGACCTCTGGGGATAGTAGTCAGGCGCCTTACCCCTAGACTACCGAGGCCCAAATTACTCAACGCTCTGTCGTTATAACCATTGAATGTGACCTTGAGCATAAGAAATTCCCGGAATTGTTAAATAAAACAAAATTTATTCATTCATGGTTTATTTTGTTACGTTCAGGTCCCCATACATTTTTCAGAAGGGCTGACAGAAACTCCAAACTTTTCCGAAGTGGCAATTTTACCTTCAGGAATAGGAAAATCTGGAGAGGTTGGCTCTTAGTTCTTCATATTCGTTGCGCCTATAATCAATAACTGACACCCTCAGAGCAAAAGCGGGCTAAAATAACAAAGAGAGCGAAAACGGTTCGGGGTTTTTTTTTAGCGCAAAAGAGGAATATCTTCGTATTCTTAGAGTAAAAATGGTATAACTATACTTCAGCGCAAAAACGGTGTATCAAAAAACCGAGAGCAAAAGCGGGTTAACTTTTTACTCCGCTTTTGCTCTTAATGAAAACTTATACCGCTTTTGCGCTGAACAAAAATTTAAATCGCTTTTGCTCTCAATAAACGCGTCAAATTTGTTTTCATCACACTAGGGTTGAAAACGCTGCTTTAGATTTTATTTTTTGAATTCTGCCTTTTCTCCCTTGTAACGTAATATAGAAAGTTCGCCGTCGCCTGGTCCCAAACCCAGGGTGTGAAAGGAGGCGGGTACTCGATCTGCTGAATTGACCAGAATCGGGAAACCGAAGAAACAGGGCAAGAGACCGTATTTTTCGAAGCGGCACCGACAGCAGCGTATCCATTGCTGGGACGTCCCGCTCGGACCGAAAATACTGTAGAAGATGCTCGCCAAATAACTATTCCTATTGAAACCCACCTGTTTTACTATCTAAAGCGCCGACAAGGATAAAGTTTATTATTATAAGAAAGAGTAACGGCGAAAGTAAACATCCTTGTCGTACTCCTGAGTTGATCTCAAAGGTTTCGGTTAAGGGGGCACACGCACCTAGCAAGTCAAAATTTTCGATTTTTTTTTTTTTTGATAATTTGAAAGAATATACCCTCGAGAATGCATGTTTAAAATTTTAGATCGATAACTTGAAAAACAAAGGAGTTAGAAAGTATTATGTCGCGCAAGGCGCGACGGCCGCCTTCTGACCTGAACGCCGAAAGCCACGCTGTTTTAAGCCTTCCTTTAAGACATCGTGAAATCGACTTAGCAAACAATTTTCGAATCTTTCTCATTAGTTAGGGAATGCCGTATTTTCGTCTATAAAAAATGAGTATTCTGTTTTCAGTCTCAGTCTCAGGTAAAACTCTCAACTCCAAAACTTATCGCGAAAAAACTATCACCTAAACTTTGAGGCTGTTTTTCTCGAAACGCCATTTTCCGAATTCGTTACCACGATATCTCGAGAACAGATCGACAAAAATGCATGAAATTTTGCAGAATTACTCAGTAAACCCTTCTTCACATATTGACGATCTCAGATTTTTAAAAAAAATTCTTATTTTTAAACAAATTACCAAAAATCATGTAATTTTTAGCATACTTAAAAATCGAAGCGCTGCCATTGCGTTTGTGTTTGCAGTTTTGAAAATCACCGATCGTCAATCTGTTTTATAAATGACTAGTTTTCATTAGAAATTGTTTTTTTTGTTTCAGATTATTAGTTTGGACAGGACGTTGGTAACAACCAGCAAAGTCACGGAGTACATGCCCCAATTACAGCCGACGTTGGCCTTTCAGTTTTTGTCATTTTGTGCACTTTTACTAGAAAATAAATAGTTTAAAACAAGCCCTTTAAAGTAAAAAAAAAGCGTTCGGTTATTGCATATACTTCGGGAGAAATCGCGTCCCAAAGTTGCTCCCGTTTTTTCGCCTTCTAGGTGCGTGTGCCCCCATTTTAACTATATTAACACATTTTTGCTATTTTTGAAATTTTCGTTTTTGAATATCTCCGGTTACCCGATCACCTTTAAATTTTGCACAGCTTCAGCTCCGATGACAATGCAATATGGTATACTCATTACACCGTTAGATCCATGGCGGAGGTCTCCAGAGGACGGCTTACTGTTTTCTTCACGGAACAAATTTTGCAATCGATTTTTCAAATACTTCCGGATATCCTATCATTCTGAAATTTTGCACACAGCTTTAGCTCCGAAGACAATGCAATATGGTATATACCTTTAGATCCATGGAGGCCGTCTCAGGAGGGAGGGTTGAAATATTCTTCACAACCCCTTCGACATGGGTATCAAATGAAAGGATATGACAAGTATAACACCATAACCAATATAGTATGCTCAATATATCGTTTGGTCCATGGCGGCTATCTCAAGAGGGCGGATTACCATTTTTTTCACTGCCCCCGAAACATGGGTATCAAATGAAATGGTATGACAAGTATAACACCATAACCAATATAGTATACTCAATTTATCGTTTGGTCCATCGCGGCCATCTCAAAAGGGGCGAATTACCATTTTCTTCACAACCCCTTCGACATGGGTATCAAATGAAAGAGTATCATAAGTAGAATACCATAAGCAATATAGTATACTTAATATTTCGTTTGGTCCATTGCGGCCATCTCAAGAGGGCGGATTAACATTTTCCTCACAACCCCCTCGACATGGGTATCAAATGAAAGGGCATCATAAGTCGAATGCAATGAGCTATGTCTTTAGATCCATGGCGGTCTCCTCAGGAATGCCGGTTACCATTCTCTTCAGAACCCTTTCGACATGGATATCAAATGAAAGCGTATGATATAGTATGCTCAATATATTGTTTGGTCCATGGCGACCATCTCAACAGGGCGGATTACCATTTTGCTCACAACACCCGAAACATGGCATTCACATAAAATGGTGTAATAAGTAAAACACCGTAAGCAATAAAGGGTACTCAATTTATCGTTTGGTCCATGGCGGGCATCTCAAGAGAGCGGATTACCATTTTCTTCACAACCCCTTCGACATGGGTATCAAACGAAAGAGTATGATAATTAGAACACCATAAGCAATATAGTATACTCAATATATCGTTTAGTCCATGGCGGCCATCTCAAGAGGGCGGATTAACATTTTCTTCACAACCCCCTCGACATGGGTATTACATGAAAGGGCATCATAAGTCGAATGCAATATGCTATGTCTTTAGATCCATTGCGGCCTCCTCAGGGGGGTGGGTTAACATTCACTTCAGAATTCTTTCGACATGGGTACCAAATGAAAGCGTATGATAAGTAGAAGAGAGTATTAGTAATATAGTATACTCAATATATCGTTTGGTCCATGGCGGCCATCTCAAGAGGGCGGTTTAACATTTTCTTCACAACCCCTCGACATGGGTATGAAAAGTAGAATATCATAAGCAATATAGTATACTCAATATTGCGTTTGGTCCATGGCGGCCATCTCAAGAGGGCGGATTAACATTTTCTTCACAACAACCGCGACGTGGGTACTACAGGAAAGGGTGTGATAAGTAGAATACAATAAGCTATATGGCGTCATTGGTGCCTAACTTTACAACAACCTCGAAATGGGAATCAAATGAAAGGACATGCCATGTAGAACAAAATAAGCTATGTGACATAATTCAAAATTTAATATGCACACCAGTTACATAATGGAAATTAATACGGTAAATTATTTAAAGTAAAATAAAAGATAAAAGTTTCAGATAATGAAATATAATTTATAGATGTTATTTTAAACGAAAAAACGCGGGGGTCATGCTATAGACAATAGTAGGAGTGTAGAGTAGCTGGGTTGAGAAGTCATTCGCATCAATCATGTATGCGCCCCACGTTTTTTTGTTTAAAATCTTACAAATATTTTCAAAGCTATTACAAAATCACAATCACAAATTTTCAGGACTATCTGTATGGGGTTAGGAATATGTTTGACGTTCTATATCTGTATGGGGCTTGGAGAAATTATTTTATTCTTTTTAGCTCGTTATAAAAACGTGCTATATTAAAAAGTTTTTTATCTAATAATTATTTTCCGTTCAGTCATGTCTTTATTGTGTAGTTAGATATTGACCTTTAATTATTAAAAAAAATCAATTTTATTTAATATTTGGATTTCACAATTTCAGTTTCAAAATGAGTGCTCGTTTCATTTGAATATTATTAAGTAATTCTGAATTTTTGAACAAATTTAAATTTTTTTTACAAAATACAAAAATTACTAAGTAAAAAAATTAAATTGAAAAAAATCATAAATTGCAAACATTATAAAAATTGAAGTTAGTAATAAAGATAAAAGATAAACTTGTGAAAAATTTATGTCAGAAATGTAAAAATCCCCAAATATGTAGTCAAAATGGGAAAATGGCAAAAACATAAAACTTATCATAAACAATTACAAAGACTTTACACATTCAAAGTCAAATCTTACAAACGCGAAAATCCCAAAAATTCCAATATTATGAATAGAGTTGCATTGTATTTCTAGGAAAGTGAGGAAAATGTGGTCTAAAAATAGATTTCGAAGTAATAATGTAGCGACGGAGGTATAAATAAAACCTGAGGGCAAAAGCGGTTTAAGTTTTCGTAGAGGGCAAAAACGGTTTAGAGAGTTAATCCGCTTTTGCTCTAAGACTTTTGCCGTTCCGTTCTTGCTCTGAATAATAGTTGAACCATTTTTGCGCTGAAATATTTTTATTCCTCTTTTGCTGCAACATCAAATATAACCCGCTTTTGCTCTGAGGGTGACAACTCATGCACAATAATGGGATAGTAGGATGGTGGTTTATCGTGACGCAAAAACCATTAAATTTATTCCCACAAATCTGACTTGTTTTCATCGGATTCTCCTTAGCAACCGTTTGTCCGTTTAGAAGGAGTTTTAGAAATGCAACACACCATTGTAATCAAACAAAACTTTGTGCATGGCGACACGGTTTTGTTGCAATTTGGTTCGTTTTGAACACTATTGGTTTGTTTGCGTGTCGTAGTAATACACCACCAGTTATGTTGCGCTTCATTAAGGTAAATCCCTCAGAATTTCGGCAAATAAAATCTTCAAAAAACTGCTTTTGATGCCCCTTTTGGGGAAAAAGCAGCTCTTTCAGAACTAATAGTACATGACGCCTTTCATACCCAAAATACCAGTGATAATGTTAGGCATGGACTAAAACTTATATGTTCATCTTTTTCGACAACTTCCTAGGTTCATTCGACAAATTTCGACCACCAGCTTATTTATTTTGTCGATGCTTTAATCATTTGTAAGGTTGAAGGTGCCCTAGAACAGTAGTATAGCATGACTGGTTCTGGCTCACTTTCTATAAACCCGTGTATCAGCAATTTCGCTACATCAGCTTTTTACAAAAAGGTTCGTGTCTTCACTGGATGAAAAGCTTTATTATAGGGAAATTTATGGTAAGATTTGTATCTTCGCTAGTAAAGCTTTTTGTAATGGAAATTTTGAAAAGGTTCGTGCCCTCGCTAGGATGAAAGCTTTTTTGTAGAGGAAATTTTAGAAGGTTCGTACCTTTGTTCGTAGGTGTGTTATCTACCTACGACTACCTAATTCGAACTACTTTTTCAATGCAATTTTTGTTTATGATTCCGCTAAATTTGGGTGTCGTCCAAATTATTCAATATACATATGTATAGGTTATAACTCTAAGCTAAGTCTCGTTCAGTGAATTAAATTTGAAAATCTTTTGTTATTGAGTTGTCATACTCGTACTCATTTTGTGAAAACTTTAAGAACTATTTGCGATATAGTTAATTAAAGAAATCTTCCTTCCATATGCCTTATGCATAATAGAATTAGGTAAATGCCAATTGGACTAATTAATTCCGACACTTCTCTTGGTGTCAAGAATTACACACGCACATGACGTAAGCAACCATCTGGACCACCCGCATCGCTGTCCATTCTCCCTTCCAACGTAGATCACACACATTAAAGATGACGATTCCTCCCTTAAAGACATTTAATTGCCACAAAAAAAATCAAATTGCTTTCTCCCCCCTCCTTAAAAGGTTTATCTAATTATTTTTGTTTTTACGACAAAACCCCGAGATAAATCTCCTTATCTACAAAAGATATTTATCGTCCTCTAAAACTTTGCCAGTTCCCTACCAATCCCAGCCCCATCCGCCAGCATCAGGAGCTGGAGCAGGACCCTACACCTATCCGCAGTATCTGCAGAAGGCTTATGAATTATTTAAGGGGCTTTTGTTGGCCAAATGGTTGTCTCCATGGCTCCAACGATGGCAGAAACCAATTCTAAGACCAACCGAGCCTCTACTATACTACAGCAATCGATTCCATGGCTGCAGTAACATTCCATCATTTATCCCCTTTTTTATTTTTTTTTCGGGGGCCCCGAGTTTATGTTCACTTTTGATATCTGATTTTGATGTAACAAAAACTGGAAGGCAGGGCATTACTCAAAAATGAAGGCTGGCAGCATCCTTTAATAATAAATGGACCACAAATCATTGCCCTGTCAAATAGATCAGCTAGTTAAAGCCCCGATAATACGACAGCAACGCGATATGGCCGCTGCCCCGCTGCCGGCATGGCGATGCTGACATATCGTCCGTGGACATACAGGGCTCGTTAGCCCAGTTGTAATTTTATCCTTTGGCCTCCGGCTGTTTGTAGTGCGGACCATCAATCGCCTGGACCGGGCTTGGTCCGTATCGAATGTGCTGCTTTATTTATGCTGTTTTATATTTTGTATCATCCGAAGTCCTTGCCAACTGGACGAAAAATTAAATGTAAATGCAACAAAATTCCAGGATTTTTAAGAGAGGACTCTTTTATTAAAACAAGCAAAATCACTGGACAGATGTGATAGACGGACTTTGTGCTATGCGCTGTCAAGCGAGGGGGCTGCCTCGTCGATATGCTTTTGATGGCGTTGGTAATTTTTAATTTACTGCGAAAGGGAATTTATTTCGTCCTTTTTGGCACGTTTCATGATTGGGCAGCTGTGATGGCTGATGTTTGATTTTTCGCGTTAATCAATAATCGGTTTTTTTTTATCAAATAAAAACTTCAAACTTTGGACATGGATGAATACAGTCTGTAATGCATTGTATTTGGAGAGTGTGGGTCCGCCGAACCTCGTATAACTCGATGTGCATTCAAGCGCTGGATTTCAATCTACTAATCAGCCTTAATATGGATAATGGATTTCTTTCCAAATCGTACTTTTCCGTGTATCGCCAAACTTTTGTCTCCATAGTGAGGCCCAATTGCAGAGACGATTACAGACGTGTGCTATGGTTTCTGTTCCGTTTTGATCTTGCTTAAGATCTTCAAGGGATATTTGACAGGATCATGTCATTTGAGACGACCTGTTCCGATGAGACAGCAAAAGGAATTTGTTGTGTTTTGGTCGAGCAAGGGTAGTTAATTTTTTGGTTTGCTTCTTTCTAGGAAGATAAGACCAGAAGTAGGACACCCCGATCTCGGTAGCGGGGGTTTGTGTGTTAAAACGGCCAATTACCATCGCAAAGGTCCGTGGTTTTATTTCATTCCTCAATATCTTCTTCTTCTTCGATGGCTCTACAGCCCAATTCGAGCCTTGGCCTCCATCAGCTTCTTCCTCCAGACGTCTCTCTGCTCCGCAGCTTGTCTCCAGTTTCTTGTGTTGAGCAGTTTTGCTGCATAGGCAAACATTATCTTCCCACCTTAACCGTGGTTTGCCAACTGGTCTTTTGCCATCTGGTAGTAGATACAGGGCTTTTTTTGGTATCCTTGAGTCCATTCTTTGGACATGACCGGCCCAACGTAAACGTAGTAGTTTGGCATGGGTCGAAAGTTTACATTCTTCGTATAAGTCAAACAATTCGTGATTGTAGCGTATTCTCCATGCACTGTCTTCATTGATTGGGCCGTATATCCTTCGGAGAACCTTCCTCTCAAATATATCCAGCTTGTCTGCGGATTTCTGGGAGATACTCCATGCTTCACATCCATACGTAGCTACTGTACGTATGATGGTTTTGTAGATTCTTGTTTTGGTTTTTCTGTGGATGTCTCTGGATTTCATTACTGGTAGTAGTGAGAAGTATGTTCTGTTTGCGGCGTTTATTCTTCTTTGTACGTCTATTGTTTCATCATTGTCTTCGCTGACTGTGGACCCCAGGTAGTTAAATTGGTTTAAGTTATATTCCCCCCAGGTGGTGTTGTGGTTTCTTCTTCTTCTTTCCACATTCTTGACTGAATTAGAATTTTGCTCTTCCCTGCTCTGCGTTTATTTGCAGCCCTATATGTTTTGCTCATTCCTCAATATGGTCCGTCGTATTTCCACTTGTCCCACCTAGATAATATTACTTCTTACTTATCTCCGATCTTTACGGCAATTCCTGATCTTTCCCTTGCTTTACCGAACTGATTTCGATGAGTTTTCTAGGATTTAACGAAACTTTACTCAACCTCCTTTAATATGAGTAAACTCAGGATAAACTCTGCATGGAAACTCAGTAAATGAGGTTAGGCGATCTTCCAGCTTATAGAGTCCGCTCGTGGGCAACTGTTTTCGTCCTATGTCCCATGAGGGAATTAAGAAGCATAAAGAAGAAGAGGAAGAAGATGTACCAGCTCCTTTTTACTAACTTGATGAGTTGCGAAAAAACGTGCGTGTTCTAGCCGAAGGCGACCGGCAGAATTTAAGCGGCCCATACACGTTCAGTTTTACTGCTCAGTTTATCCCGTGTGACGTCATGTCTGAGCAATAAACTGTGTGAACTGTCCAGTTTTGAGCCATTTTTTCTCCCTTCTCAGTCCTTAGCTTCTGGACCCTCTTTTGCTCCGATAAACTGCACATGTCAAACAGTTTATCGTTCAGTTCCTTTGTTCCTTCATTGCCATTATTAAAAAGATATACTCAAATCAACAAAACCGACGAGACTGAGCAAAAAAACCGTACATTGAAATGACGAGCCCACACACTTTCAGTTCAGTTTAGTGTAAATTTTTGTTTACACAGTTCAACTGCGCAGTTAGAACTGAGAGTGTGTGCTTTAGTGGACGCACGTAGGACAGACGAACGCTCACGTAAGTTTCCTTTGCTCCTATTTCGAAATCTGGAAGGCCAATTGGCTAAGGCTTATCAATAATCTCCAATCGGCTGTTCCGGTGTTTCGGCGCTCCGCAATTGTGAAAACTACATATGCGGCTTATCGTAAAAAAATCTAAGAGAAATTCGACGCCTGCAGAAAACACAATTCGTAGTTTAGTTAAGAATTCATTGGAGTACGGGTCCCATTCGAGGACGTGCGCGATACTTGAATGAGGTTCTTGAAGCGTGTAGGTAGTGATAGTGATAGCAAAGATAATCCAAATGTGTCGGAATTAAACATCAGTGGAACGACTCTAATGAGGATTATGAAGCAACATCTTCATCTCTTCCCATATAAAGTGTAACTTACTCAAAGATTGTTGCCAACGTTCAAGCCGCATCGCTTGCAATATGGAAATACCGTTGAAAGAATAATCGATGGCGAACCGATATTTTGATGACGGACGAAGCTCATTTTACACTCTCTGGCGAAGTCAGTAAACCCCACTGTCGAATTTGGGGAGCAGAGCAGCCAAACGTCAACTGCAAAACACCACAACACGACGAGAAAGTCACTGTATGGGCTTTAGTGTGTTCTCAGAAACCATAATCGAACCATTTTTCTTCAAAGATCGGTAGAACTTCGAACGCGCACCTTATCGTTGGATCTTGCTGCACTTTATGTGTCCGAAAACGCGTGAAAAAGGTCTGACGAACAGATTTTTAACAAGACGGCGCAGCCTCTACGATGAAGTTCTTGAAAAAGTAAGGTTTATTCCAACAAGCCGAAGACCATTGGCAAACTCAAAGCTACCATACGAGCTGAAAGAGCTGCTATTACGCCCGAAATTCTGTCCAATGTTGTGCAGAATGCCCGAAAAAGATTAGCAATGTATTCAAAAACTGATTTGAAATAAATGGTAGAGAATATTCTGAATAAATCTTGCTCATTTGTCAAAATCGGCTAAAGCTGTCAGAGTTATTCAATGTTGGAATACCGAAGGTCTAGATGGCACAGCCTATCTATTGTGCAAACTTATATTTTATTAGGGCCGCCAAAGAGTTTTTTGTAACACAGGACACAGTATCATAAAGTTTGGAAATCACTGCTGTTTGCTTAGTCATTTTGATCTGAAAAGAAATCGGTTGAGTCGTTTGACAACTAAAAACTTGGTATACTTGAACGGCCGGAACGACTTAGCTCCTTCCGTTTCGGGGCGGGGTACGTTTGATAATTGAATTGGCACTAGAACTACTAAATAAAACGAGAGCATTTTTGCTACCCTAAAGTTTTCTTGAATGGGGATTACGAGTTAGTTTTTAACTAAGACTTGTTTTAATTTATTGCTTATCATTCAATCGATCACCCGTGACACAAAAAGTGCCCGGGTTTTACCCGGACGACTTTTTAAACCCCCTCCCGGACGGCCCCCAGATGGCCCCCGGACCCTGCAAAAAAGGACAAATGCGGGCAACTCGCACGGATGGCAACCCTAGTCATCAGTAATGCTGTAAAATAGGTTGGAATTGGAATAGATTAAGAGTAGGTCATTTTGACAAACTAGAAATAAAGTAGGTGACAGAATTGAACCTTGAGGGACCCCGATAGAGATGGGTTGAGGTTTATATTTGATGCCATACAGTATTATTTTTATCCCCAATCCAGTTCGGTAGAACTGAGTCAACGCCAATAGCGACTGGAGTTTACTTAACTAAGCTTATCTGCTGTCTAAAGCTTTAGAGAAACCTAGAACAACCAGACCAAACTATAGAAATTTGAGGTGTTTACTAGGGATGGGCATTTCGTCCTACACTAGAACATCAGTTGGAGACTAATTTGAACTTACATATGCTGCATATACCTTGACGTGGTACTTTCTGTTTCACCATGAAAAAATGGTTTGGGTGACCCTGGATCAAAAAGTTTTGGCTGTAGAAGTTCATCTGCAAATAAGCATTGGGGTATGGCTTCTTCATGTGAATACCGTTTAGCTAGGATACCGTTTAGGATTCTCATTCGGTTGCCATACTTCATGGTTTCAAAGGCCACAATTGTGAAATTTGAAAAGTTAGCTAAATATTGCTTTGGCGAGTTAAATTGTATATTTGGCCGCAAAAGTTTTTGACGAGTCTTTCTCGTGTTTATGTATATTTAGGACTAGAGCTCAGAAGAAAAAGGCAAAAACTCCCGTCATAAAACTGAAGGTAGAAGAGCTGGATATAAAACAGCTTTTACCATCCTAATCCCTAGGCTTAATCCCAAGCCCTTCATCAAATAAATAACCACCTGCTAGAAAAAAAAAACAAATTTAATTTGCATTGCAAAAACGGGGGCCCGGGCAGGTAAAAAGCAGACGAAATTGAAAAGCGTTCAATCTAATAGACACTGACTGAATGTTAAATTGCATTTCCACTCATAGAAGTGTGATCCTTCACCGATTCTTTACCGGAATTCCTCTAGGAAATGGCTTCCGGTTGTGTAGTGTTAGTTCCCAGACACATGACGGCAACGAAGGTTCTCCGTACCTGTGCGCGCCACCTACATATTAAGGACGAAAGGAATTTCTCAGTGCGATAGTATTCCCCTGCTATTTGCCATCGGCCAAAATAACCGTAACTCACCTACCTATGAGAATGAAGGACTATATACCTAAGGACTAAGGATTGAGCAAAGGGCTGTATACGGTCGGGCCGAAGGGGGAGGGGGCTGGGTCGTGCATGAATATTTCCTCGTAAATATTTGAGGACGCTTTCTTGCCGCCTCTCAAGACAATTTGTAAAGAGCTGCCACAAAATTGTGTTCGCACCATTTCTCTTGACAAAATCCTCCGAGCTAAACACGAAAAAGTGGTTGAATGAAGGTTTCCTAGGTATTTGACAGCCAGTTTGACAGTTTTGTTAACATTTCAGAAATTCTGGAAAATGCCAGAAAATTGGATTGTGATCACCTGTAGAATGCGTGTGTATGTATATATGTACATGGGGAGGCTATATGGCGACTAGCACTGTGTGTTTTACGTGCATGTAAAACGGCTGGATTCAGGCATCGAAAGCTGGATTTTGGGCGCCCAGCCCCTACATACAAGCCGCACTACTGTACCTGGGATTCCATTCAAGTTGTCAATTGCATGTTAGCATTCGGCTACATCCTGACGTGCTCCTGTGATGCATGGGCTCGAAGCCATATAGATTTGAGCCATTGATTATCTATAAGTAGATGCGTAATCATGGGACCTGTGAGGATGGCGGGTGTTGATGTTTGGCGGCGCTAGCGTCTGTTTTCTTTTTGCGGTTTGTGCTTTCGGTAAAACTTGCAAGATTTGGAAGCTTTGGTTTGGAGTTTCGATAATACATAATAAAAAAGCTGAGGGTTATCGATGATGGAAATAATGTGTAGATACATAAGAAGGTATTTTCTTGGAACATTAAAATGAAGTTGAATTTATTTTGGCTGGGGCGCGGTGCCGTATACAAATTTGAGATATCGAATCTCATGATTTTTCAGATTTCGGACTTTTTGATTTTATGAGACTTATTTGCATTAGTTAGCGAAAAGTCCATTTGCAACGCAAAGGAATGGGAGGGGGAGGGGTGTCGAAACACCGTTTTGAAACTATGGCCTCGATTCCCAGATCCGGCGGCGCGGAAGTGAGTGCGGATTTGAGCCTTTGCGATTCTCAAATCCACAACCGCGAATCTCTCTTTGATATTTTCCGCGCTTTAAAAGTGTGATCCGCAACAAATTTTCTGCGGATTCGAAACCACAAATGCGCCTAAGATAATCCGACATCAGGTATTTCATTTCGTCTTCATTCCGAATTTTTGATTTAATTGAATCCGGGACTGCGGATTTGAGAATCGCAAAGTATCAAATCCGCACTCACTTCCGCGCCGCCGGATCTGGGAGTCGAGGCCATTTCTCTTCATGCTTTTTGGTGGCTGATTATGAAAATCAGCAGGAAATTTTAGGACTGCAATAAAATATGTTTGTCACCCTTATAAATATAAAATACAGTCCTTTTTAAGGATAAGGATAATTATAATAATCAAATTAAATGGACTCTTTTTTATATTTATTTGCGAAGGTGGTTGATTTTTATTTAATCTAGCCAAATTTTATCAAGCATTAAGGGGATAAAACTAAAGGGAAGTAATATTTTAAAAATAAATTTTATACAGCAGCTTTTTTCTACGTTTTGGGTAATTGTTGCTGCTACCGGATTGCAGGTTGGTTGCTTGGTATTGTTAAGAAGAAATAAGTCATTTTCAATACATATAATACAGGTTGTATTTGAAAAATGATTCAAATATTTTTATGTTTTTAAATTTTATTTTTGATGAAATAATATCAAAAATAAATTGGAAAATTTATTATAACCTCTTTTTCAATGCGGTGAACCACCCTTGAATCAAATCTCAATCAAAAAAAAAACTTGAAAAATGTTGTACGATTTTTGAACAAATTTCCCAAAATAACTCTCGTACAACTAGTCCATTATTTAGTTTGTCATATCATGGTTCATTGTCTTGCAGAAGATTAGTACAAGGGTGGAATAGGTTAACCATTATGATTGTTGGGAGGTGGAATTGACGAGGAATTCTGCGTTTGAATTCTTGATGTTGGAGCTCGGAAATACTAACCGATTATTCCAGAATCCAGTTGTTATTTTTAGAAACGAATTCCTATTTTGTAGAGTGCCCGAAAAGAGGGCTGCAGGTGGAAGGAGTGAGACGAGTTATCTAATTTGGTGCTGAGGGAATAAGATTGCCGTGTAGTCAGGAGAGGGTTTATTTCGATGGTACTGAGATAGTGGCGATAGAATGTTGGATGTTTAGCAAGTAATTTGTTGATCTACACAGGAAGCACCAAGATTTATTGATTGTCAGTTCGCCTTCGACGATAACTTCGGAAGTTTACGGGATAAAACTGATAAAAGTGTTTAAATATTCTCCGTTTTTACACCCAGCGGAAAATGTAATGGCTAGGTAAGCGAGGTGATAATGAGATGGACCCATTACCTTTGTGATGAAATAATAGCTTACTTTTACATAGGGATGTCCTATGGCGGTAAGTACTTACTGTAGGCATTACAAACGAGGACTTATTTCAGAGGTGAAGTGTATTAAGTGACTACATAGATTACCATGTATGGCACGCAGAATAAAATTCTGGCTAACCTTTTTAGAATTAAAAACATTACTATCCAAAATTACCATAGCATTTCAGCTACATTTGGTGAGAATTTTACTAGCAAGATATCTTTTTGACTGCACTGCACGATCCACACCGAACGAATTTGGAGGACGGAATAAACTCAAGAAGAGAGGCTTCGACAAGACAAAGAATAATAAAAGCACATCACATTTCCAACGAAAGTATTTCACAAGTCATTACCTAGTCGCTTACCTAGCCATTACAATGTAAAGACCTCAATTTTACTAAATTTGCAGTAGAATTTTTCAATTACCATGTAAGCGGTTACACAAATCATTAATGAATTCTTGGGTTACCTGAGTAGCCCCTCGCTAGTTTTCCTGCTGGGAGCCTTTGATTTGTTACATATAGGGTGTTAGTAATACTCTATTTACAAATTTTATAGCGCCAACTATTAGGAGCCCTAGCATACGTGACAGACCCTGTACAAGCAGTTGCGGAAAAATTGTAAAGATGAGAGGATGAATATTAACAAAACCAGTTAATACTAAGTAAAGCCGGTTTATAGTACACTTCAGCCTGTCCCTGTTATGCTGTCTGTAAATTTTGGAAAGAAGGATTCAATTGTTTTACAGTTCCAGGATGATATATTTATATGGATCTATCATTATAGCCAAGGTCCTAAATCCAAAGCAATGCCTGAAAGCGAAAGGATCTTTTTGATTGAAAGCCGTGAATTATGCCTACTGGGGACACCACGATATAAAAAAACGCGCCCTGTACTCGACCTCTTAGGTGGCGTTGAAGAGAGTGCACAAGACTTATTATATTTATAAAGCACTTACAATTCCTGGTGCGTTATAAATTTTAAAATATTCTTTTGGAGTAAAGTGCGACAGTTGAGCATGGAATGGTTTTACATAAAGAAAGATTTTACTTTTCCCATATCATTAAACATTAAATTTTAATGATGAGGCAAAATACTTCATTGCCTGGGATACTATATCGAGCCCTTCCCGCCGTTTTATCGTAAGCGACATTTTTTCGAAAATTCGTTTTTTACCGCAAACGACGTTAATTTAACCTTCGAAACATACCACCAATTTTGACATTAATCGGATAATAAACTAGCCTAACTAATAAAATAATTAGCCTAACTAATTTCAGCCCATTACAAATAACAGATACAAAAATAAGTAAAAAAAACCTTCTCCTGTAAAATTTACTTTTTGACGGTTACGATAAAACGGCGCCGGCGGGAAGGGCTCGATATGATAAAAACCTCTTCCATATGTACCTAATTTAAAACTTTTTACTGAAATTTTCTCAGGGCTCAACTTTTGGTCGAAAATAGAAAAATTTTTATATTCTGTACCAAGCAGAAATTAAAATTTGCGGCACCGTATCCACCTGCAGACAAAAAAATATGATTTCATAAAAAAATAAAAATCTTCCACGACTAATTTTTTCCCTAAACCTGAAAAATCGTTTTTAAGCAACACAACAACAAAAATTCCGAAAATTTTGCCTCAAAGAACGGCAGGCGCAATCGCAAGTAGATAAATCCCAATTCATGCGATTGCTATATACATGAATTCAAAAGTTCAATGTACATAAGCAGCGAAACCGATAGACAGCTTTTATATATTTCGAAAGCTCTTGAGTCTCAGTTTTAACATGGATTTTTGAAATCAGTGTAAGTAAGGCCATCTATGTCCAAAGCCCGCAAACAAGGTTACGTATCTACTTATAGATAATCAATGTTTGAGCGGATATTCGACGCTTACCCTAATGATATGTAAACAGGAGAAAGTGGAGTGTGTATTTGGGAAAGCATTTTTCCTTGATTGCTGCCAGGTTTTCAACGGTGGCGGATTTTATGGCAATGTGAGAATACACTTCTGCAACTTTGAATGATGGCACTTCAATGCTGTTTGAACGAATGGTCGACACGGTTTCAGTGTGTGGGGGGGGGGGGAGGGTTTTCGATGGAAATAGACATAATGATGTTATACGCCTGTGCTCAAGTGTTTACCATAAATTATGTATGATAAACAATGAAATGGGAGAAATTGTTCGCAGTTACAGGT
This sequence comes from Thereva unica, assembly GCA_949987705.1. Classification (NCBI taxonomy): domain Eukaryota; kingdom Metazoa; phylum Arthropoda; class Insecta; order Diptera; family Therevidae; genus Thereva; species Thereva unica. The sequence goes on from OX465281.1 coordinate 247,743,946, forward strand.
GGATGCATAAATTTTCTATAATTTTCAATCAAAATATTTTTTAATTTGAGCTTTTGAATAATGCATTAGACCCGAATCGGTAGGCAGTCTAAATGTATTGGTGTGCCAGAAAATAGATCATTAAAACTACTGCACATTGAGCATGCCATTGTATATGAAAATAATTGTATTTGTGTAGTAGAAACTTTTCACAAAACAACGTTAAAGGCCATACACATACCACATACAGGCCTCCGGAAGGCCGTGGCCTTTCATACCAGGTCGGCAGGTACGGCCGGATCAAGGCCCGTCAGTCTGACTGAGGGATGAGGACTTGATACATCCCTTTATAGGCCGTGGACTGCTGGTGACCTCATGATTTTCTACACACACAAGCGAAGACGACAGTTGAGCATGGCCAGTTGTTAATACAAGTGAAAAAATCTCCATGGCCTCAACGAAAACTTCAGACCGAATAAAAGTTCGGATCTTCAGACTCGGACTGCCGATAAATACCATAAAGATTTTTGTCAGTTTTACTGTACTGCAGGCGTCAGTTTTCTAGTTTGCCGGTGAGTGTTGATACTTTGCCTCAAGGCCATAAACCTTCAGGTCACGGCCTGCCGGCTGCCTGTATGTGAATGACTGAATGGAGGCCTTTATATCAACGTTCGAGTGAACTGTGTCACGGGTGGCTTTGGTAACGTATATTCCTTCCGTAGTACGTTTGTGAACACTAATATATATTTATCAGGGTAGTAAATGCGCATGCCTCTATAATAGTCACGAATGAATATGAAAGGTCATGCCGACGCGAATGTCGAGTGTGGCGTGCCATTACAGATCTTTTTGCACGTTAATGGCGCGCGTGCCATAGGTTGCTGACAGCTGCATTAGACCATTGTTGAAATGCCGTGCAACTGATCATTTTGTAATTGATATAATAGATTTAACTACCGATTCTTCAGTTTATTTAATAATAGAATAAACGTAAAATAGTTGCTTTATTCTTTTTTTGTACTTTCTGTCCCAGAAGTACCGTCGCCGCGACATGGTCCTATCATACCATACATTCATTTAAGTTCGTTCCCAACAATGAGACCCTGCCCTCATTCTTAATAATGTCAGAAAGCCTCAAGTTCATGCTTGTCCGACTGGAACCAGACCCTCTAGGCTCGTCCGACTGGAACCAGACCCTCATAGGGTAACGATGTTCAACCCAACTATCCTCACATCCATGCTGGTTCGCCTCAGTGATACTCTGGCTGTGAGTGAGTGAGTGAGGCAGAATAAGAATAAAGTGCTTGAAGTTCACCTACAAGAGGTTCTAAGTTGCAGTGTTGGGCCTAGTAGGATCTTCTTACCAGACTAGTGGAGGTTTCAATTGTCGATTCCTAATCGATGAAACTCATGTCAGAGGTATGGTCCAGCCAAGAATCGCCGTTTTATTGGGTGCCAAGCTCATAAGAATGACCCCATCATTTACTGAAGGGCTGTCTCATTGTATTTTTTCTTCTGCTTGACAAGCTAAGAAGACCAAAGTTGTTGTCGCACAGGATAAGCACTTCTTACTTCTTGGTCGACAATTGTCTGCAAGGCGTAATATGAGAGCCATATTGACTTGAAAGATTTAGTCTGAGTGTAAACAAGAAGATCTGGCTTAGATGTGAATGTAGTATTGAGATTCTTTCACAAAGACAGGATATAGTAACGTATGAAAGATTCCCTTAATATTTTCCAGAGTAAAGGAGTGAGTGAACGAATTGATTGGCTCAGGTACTACTCAAGTTCAACGGGAATGATGAATACATTCTTACCCCAAATTATAAGCCGAATGTTAGAAATAAATAGTTATTAAACAACATGAGCGTAAATTTAATGTGTAAGTAGTTTTATTTGTACAAACTTGTCCTTTCTCAGTTGAAGCCCACCAAAGACACAAACCAACTGCCCAAGCTCTAAAACTTACAATGAAGCCCCCAAAAGGTCTTCTAAGCTCAATCACGTCATCTGGTTTTAGTGCTCAGAGCAAGATACGGCACAAACAATGCTACTTTTAGAACCATTTTGGTTAATAGGGTGAACTTAAGTTTTTTACGATTATCTCTGGACGTTGGTAGATTGAAACTTTGACTTTTACAGTTTGAGATAGGTGGGAGTATTCTGTGTAGATTGCTGCCTTATTCATGAAAATATCTAATAAGGTTACAAAAATACAGGGTAATATGTAAAGCTCTATAAAAAAAAATCAAAACGCCCTAGCGGCTAAACTGTTACGATTCAAAATCAAAACCTATCCACAGCTAGGCGTTCCGACATTTTAACTGATACACCCTGTATTTTAATTAATTTTACCCAGTTTTCCCGCAATAGTTGTCGAGACCACCCTTCTCCCCATGTGAGATTGGGTTAAATTCGGCTCGAACCTCTCCCCACCTAAACGCCTCACGTAATTAATGGACCACCCCAAATCTTCATCTCTAAAGCTATGTCTCCACTAAAAATAATATGAAAACTCCATCAACAATTGGAACACAGACCAAACCCACCAGCCCGCCCAAAACACAAATCCACAACAGCAAAGTATAATTTATTTCACACACCAAAAGCTTTCAAGGTTACCTCCGAAAGCTCAACGAAAGGGTTGTTGTCCTGAATAAAACTTGTAGCCGAGGCCACCACATCACCCAAAGACGCTATAACCAAGACCGAAGCCTCAGCTTGAGCCAGTAGCAGTATCGCCCTACTACTAAGAATGTAGCCAGGATTTTAAATGGTAGACCAACAGGAAAAAGAGACGTAGGACGATCAACAATTATATATTGGGATGGATGACGTTCTAGAAGATATACAACAACTTGGAAAAACAAACTGGAGACTACTAACAAGTTGTACAGATTAGTTTAAGAAGATACTTGAATGAGACCTAGACCTACAAGGACTGCAGCTCCATTTAAGAAGAAGAAGAAGGAACTTATGGGCTACCGGTTCCTCGGTGATTCAACTTCTCGACCTACTTTCTTTCTATTATTAAATTTCTCTCTATTTATACAGTTTTATGAAAAGAACTCATGTAGCCTTGTTTTTGTTGCAAACGCCTATAGCAGGTTCGTGAAAGTTCGTTAAATTACTTCATTTAATCTCACTTTTCCTTATGAGTATTGAAGTCAAGCATCGTTCATGTGATTAGTACTTAAATGGGGGACCGCATACGAGCACCAAGAACGGTTTGACAGGCTTTCACTATAATTTTTCTATAGTATTGTGTCAAACTAAGCTTATACTGTCAAACATTGTACACTTGATTGTACACGAGATCGCATTCGAAACGCGTCGGCATAGGGAGAAAGATGGTGATTCACCCTAGTTGCGATGTTTGCAACAATTTTTAGTGGGCTTTACAGGGATTCCTCGAATGATCATATCACTCAGTCTTTGCACGCGCTGCATGTCGTTCAGTTGCAAACAATTTATAGCAAGTTTTGAGCTCATATTTTGAAGATCATTAGTGTGATCCGTTGACACAGTTTGATTTTCCAATACAGAGATTCTCGCTTGCAAGGCCTCGATGCTGCTATTGACCATCTCCAGCTGACTAGTGTGTTCCTGGGAGATGGACTTTAGCCCCTCCGTTAGGCGACCATCGATTGAATCGAGGCGATCAAATATGACGGTTTCAACACGGAGCACAGAAACAACGTCTTCCTCGCGCAGTGACATATGTAACTGATAACTATAAATGTTTCTCTTCAGTTTCTCTTCCAAAAAATCGATTTTGTCGATCCGTATTTATATGTATGCTATTAATACCATCCTATTATCTCCTTCTACTGGAGACTCACAATCTACAATGTCGATACCATTTTAAATTCATGCCGAGAATAAATGTCGTATGCAGTAAATCTCATAAAAAAATTCCCCTCTAACAAAGTCTAAATAATAATTCTAGCTATAATTCAAAATAAAAGGCTTCTTCTGTGGTCGGGACCATTTAATTTGTAGTCGTACATTAGACACGTAGCAGCTACCGCCCCGCAGCAGCTGGATGGCCGGCCACAAGTATGGCCGGTATGATTTGTGTAGAAATAAGCACTCTTTTTTAATTGTACCAATAAATTTTGAAAAAAAGGCAAAAAAAAAAGAAAAAAAAAAAACACGGAATAAAGGAGCCAAGATACTATACCAAGTTAGGAAGATCATGAGCCACTCTCCTCGTTTTTGCCTAGGAAATTATTTTCTCCTTTACGCTCTCGTCCTGTTCGTCCTTGGATGGAGAATTTCATCTTGTGTCTTTAAGAATTCTTTCTCTTTTCGTTTTTTTGCTCTTTATACGTACTTATACATATGTACATATACAGACATGAAAATGTCATGGAAAAAATTTATTGAGGAATACTTTACGTTATTTTGTTGTTGTTGTTGTTGTCGTCGTCTTCTTCTTTTTTCTGTCGACACGTACAGGATAGGAATCCCGTGCGCCCCCCCTGCATTCCAACGAAGCTCAAAAAAGATAAAAGCCGCGAAACGAAATAAACTCGGGGAGCCAAAACAGTGAAACATGATTTATGCAGAACGTCTAGAATTTCCCCACCACCATTCTTTCTGCCATCATCAGTTACACACCCCCATACCCCACCTCCCCCCTCCGCCCTATATAAGGACAAAAGTGAAGCCTGTAAAGAAAGCACTGCAAGAAAATTCTGATTTACAACCCTCGTCCTTACAAGGATTTTTCTTACACACCCCCACACAAAATACACGCATACACATTCAACTATCGACCACAATTCAGCAAAAACGTCCATACTTAAAAAAAAAAGGAAAAGAAAATGAATATAAAATCTGCGCTGTTGTCTGGTAGTCAGGCGAACACAAATCGAATACTGTGCTCCATTTTAATAAGGTTTTAAAAAAGGAGATAGTCGGCACACACACACAACAACAACAACAACAAAAAGAAATCAAATCGCAAAAAAACAGGAGACAAATACAAAATAAATATCAGAGTCATGAAAAGGGTTCAAGCAAGAGTTTATAGAAAGGACTCTCTCCCTCTCTCTCTGGGTGTCAAATTTCAATATCCCAATAAAAGGACTAAAACACTTCCATGACAGGTGATTGAATTATGGGATTTTTTTTCTTCATCTAATCTAACATACATATATAAAATAAAAGGACGAGGGTCTCCCACCCATCCTCCATAACCAGGATGAAAACGGTCCTTGTCATAAAACTTCATGTTTTGATTTAAATGTTGATTTATTAGGGAAACATATTCATGTCTCTCTCTCTTGCTCTCTCGATCGTGAATTATTTAACAGGTGCAAAATTACATTAGCTTCAGCACAGCTTCAGATCCTCACGTAACTAACCTCGAAGGGAAGAAATTGTTTTTCACGTTTCACCATAGAGCCAGACCCACACGCATCCGCACCGCACCGTGCTGGGGACGGTACGGCAGAGTACATACACCGCACAGTGGTCTGAAATCCCCAAAACCTGGACAAAAGTACCAAAACGAAAGTTTTTATTTAGGTACTTTTTTCGCGTGGGTTAGGTATAGTGACCCCCCTGGAGTATTTCAAGGCCCTTGGCAAGAGGCAGATGTTCAAATTCTCTTTTGTATTCCATTTGGAAAGTGAGCCGCGAACACGCCAAACGCAGCGCCTTCTTTCCGAGCAAAAGCACGTGTTACGTTTTTGCGTGTAAATAGTAATACGTTAACCCATTTTCTATTGTGTAAAATGGATTCTTCTCCAGAGAGTAAGCACAATTATACTGTGTTAATGAAATGAACATAAATAAATAATTGTATTGTTTATTTGCGATCAAATATGTAGTAAATTGTGGTGATTTGAATAACGATTCGGCTTATAAATTGATGGCTAAGTACAAACTTCCACCGACTTCCACTATGAAATACGCGTGTGATTGTTTATTAATCATCTCTGCAAAACATATAAAAAAATCAGCTGCTCCTGCTTGCTCCATGTCATTCTATTCACGATATACTACATATTTGCAAGTTTTTAGCGTCCTATTCTAGTCCATACAAAACGCGCGTTATGGTGTTCCAAAATAACACCATTAAGAAAATCGAACCCTAAACGTTTTTGGGGTCGCTGATCACGAAAATCGAGGTCCCGCGTTCCTAAAATTAGGGCGTCACCCCTAAAAATGCAAAAAGCACACCTTTTTAGGGGTTTTCGCGATTATTTCAGTAATAATGAAAACTAATGCTATGAAATGCACTTTTTTTAATATTTATTTGCGAAGGTGGTTGATTTGTACTAAATTAAGGCGGACTTTATGATAAGGGGTAGTCTTTAAGGGTTGAAAGTACCCCTAAATTGGCGAAAAATGGCAAAAATTATAAACAATTTTTTTTTTTTCAAGTTTATGCTTCAAATTCGATTGTGGGCGTACTGTCAGGCAAAAATAAATTATTTTCAACCCTTAAGGGGTTAAAACTAGAATAAAAACAACTTTATATAAAAAAGATTTTTTTTTGCTTTTTGTTTGAAATTTGGTTCAAAAGGTATTATCAGCAAACAAATAATTTTTTCAACTCTTAAGGGGGTCTATGTCTACTACTGTGCACAAAATTTTAATTCACGGCGCTCGCATTTCCGATGCACTTGAGCTTCCAATTGGCCAAATGTCGGAAGAGGCCCAAGAAGCGTGCAATAAAAACGTGAAAAGGTACAGGCTACAATTTGCGAGAAAATGCGGTAGAGTAGAAAACATGGAAGATGTCTTATCTAGGCTTTTAGTGACATCAGATCCTTTTATTAATAGTTTGCGCAAACTTCCAAAGCGTAAATTACGATCTCTGTCACCAAAAGCGATGGAATTAATAAGTGTGCCAAACATTAAATGTAGTGAAAGCTTTGATTCACAATCAGAAGACAATAGTGATGTAGGCGAATTTGTTTAATTTTTAAAAATAAATTAAGTGTTTCTTATGCTCTAATTTAACTTTTTTAATAATGAGCAAGCACAAAACCCCCTTATTATAGATTTGTATTAAATTCGATTAATTGTTAACAAAGTTTGTCGCCATATTGAATGCGCGATTTTGTTTTTTGAAAATCTGATAACGGATTCTTGCTCAGCGACCCCGAAAACCCCCATACACCGATTTTTATCAAACTTGCTTAATTTTTTATAAAGCTGGTCGCCATATTGAATCCGCCATTTTGATTTTTGAAAATCTGATAGCGGATTCTTGCTCAGCGACCCCGAAAACCCCCATATACCGATTTTTAGCAAATTTGCTTAATTTTTCATAAAGTTGGTCGCCATATTGAATCCGCCATTTTGTTTTTTGAAAATCTGATAACGGATTCTTGCTCAGCGACCCCGAAAACCCCCATATACCGATTTTTAGCAGATTTGCTTAATTTTTCATAAAGTTGGTCGCCATATTGAATCCGCCATTTTGTTTTTTGAAAATCTGATAACGGATTCTTGCTCAGCGACCCCGAAAACCCCCCTATACCGATTTTCATAAAAAAATAATTTTTCTTACGGTAGTAAATTAATTTTGTCCAGGTTTTGGGGATTTCAGACCACTGTGCACCGTGTTTTGACAAGACGCGCGTTTTACCGGGGGATTGGAAACTAGGAAATTCGCATTTGTAGAATTTTCATTAAAACTTTTATCGCAACTTGAGGCAAATTAAAGTTTGGGGAAATTTTTATTTGCTTATTATTCATATCCCCTCTCCGCTTTACTATACCCCCCTATCTACCCACCCCCTTCACTGCGCCCCCCCGCCTAACTCACAGGGAAAAAACTTTTCATCCCGATGAAGTTTCGTGTTTTTAGGGACTTCAGTTTAAATTAAAATAAAGTATGGGAGGTTTATGCAGAAGCGAAAATGTAAATTTATGTACCTAGTATGGGGCCAGGACCTGATTGTGATTGAGTATGCACGAGCAGTATCCGGAATTCTTAACTTAAGGCGCTCTCTCTCTATCATGTAAGGGATGGTGTTGGAGCGTGCTGGAGAACACGGTATTTTGCCCTTTTTACTGAGGTTGTCGGCCCGTATTTTGTTAAGCAATGTATATCGGTGTGATAATTTTAAAACAAATGCTTAGAAAGAATGATTAAAAATGGCAACGTCTCACTCATGGAACCATTGTTTCTGTCAAAATGTCGAGGAGCTATTTGTAGGCATAAAAAATCGACATAAGATTGTAGATCACTCTGCGAAAAACCCTGATGTAGCAGACCAAGGATTCCACCAATTTCTGATTGCTCATCGAACAGCGTACCACGTGGATGCTGACGCTCCCTTTCCAATTTGGACCGTTGTCTAGTCAGCGTTAGTTTAAAATATCCATCTTCTTTTCCAACAGCTCCGAGATGGCTGATAATATGGTAAAGCTAACTGGCTAGAGCTTATTCGTTTCTTCCATATCACTGACTGGGACTTGTGTTTCCGCAGTGCAAACCATTTCGTTTTGTGTATCACCAAAGATGTACGAACTGTAATGCGTTTGTTCATTCCTCATTTTATCGAAAAGAACTATTGACGTTATTCGTGTTCTTCTTGTCCTTCAGAGCAACCAGGCGCCGTAGTCTAACGGGAAGGCTTCATCACCCTTCAACAGACAAGCGACCGACGTACAGCACAAGTAAGTGCTCTTGCTCCCTACCCTCCCTTGAATCTCAAATTCATCATTTGAAGGTATTTCCGAACAAATCGCGGGAGTTTTGTCGTCCAATCCTAAGTATGAAATTATCGTCGTTTTTTTTCATTTATCTTTTTAGGTGGGAAGACTAGGGGCTTAGGAAAGGTCCTTTATACTGTCGACAATCTATTTTCTTCGTATAGAGTGCAATGTCAAACAGTAGCTCTAGTCGGGAAGATACTGCCACGAACTAGCCGCGATATTTTTTTTTATTCCACTAACTCCCAACCATTACTATCGCGGCTCTGACATCGGGGCATCGAGAAACAGCTCGCTGGAGTGTTATGCCTCCTAAACGAATTGAATCTCATCAACCAGCCGATGACATGCGCTTTGGTGGAGCGGGGAAGGGCTAAGAAACGCTGTGACAGGAGGAATGAGGAATGTAAAGAGGGGAGAAGAAAGAACGGAAGTTAGTGGGATGTAGGTGGAAAAGTGGAAAAGATGAACGACCGTAGGGCTGCCGGGATTCGGCCCGCGACCTCTGGGATAGTAGCTAGGCGCCTTCCTCCCTAGGCTACCGAGGCCCCAAGGTTGTGGGTGATTTCAATGCTCACAACGTAAACTGGCTGACTTACACAAATGGGACCAGTGCTTCTGGCAAGGACGTCGAGCTCCCTGCAGACACAAATAATTTACATCAAATTGTGGATCATCACACGACAGTCCCTGATGTTGCTGATCAAGCAACCAATCTTCTGAATCTTTTTCTTACTTCTCATCCAGCGCGGTGTTCCGTTGAAGTTGTTTCACCTCTCGGCAATTCAGACCACTGCCTAGTTAGCTCTAACTTCCAAAATTTTCCACCCTTCCCAAGCAAATTAGGATAACTGTATGGCATTAACCGAAAGCCAATTGGCTGGGACTTGTTATTTTTTTTTAGTCCACTGACTGGGATTTGTGTTTCCGAAACAAAAACATCAACTATGCCGCTATCCGTATCACCAGGATCATGCAGGCAGGAATGCATTTATTCATTCCCCATTCTAATGAATCTGTGGAGGCTAGGCCCAACACCCAGACTCTTGGAAAGAAATCAATCTTCTTATCAACGAAAAACAATACGGTTTCCGACAAAAAAGATCCACTGGCGATCTTTTAGTTTGCCTGACAGAACACCTCAACCGAAATCTGCTTGGATCTGGTGAGTTTATTCTGGTTGCTTTGGATATCTCCAAGGCTTTTGATAGAGTATGGCATTCAAAGCTATTGGAATTGACTCACTTCTGTATATGCAGATTGAGAGTTATCTTTCCGACCCTTCCATTAAGGTATGGAAGGATGATGGTCATATCTGAAGCTCACCCCATCTCTGTGGAGGTCGCCCAAGGGCAAATTTTTTCACCGGGCCTATTTATTATCTTTAAAAATGACCTACTTTCAATCCCCTCCAACCCATTTCTCAGCTTCGCTGATGCGCCTGCGTCACTCTTCGTTACTATTTCAGCTTCGATACTAGACAGACTCATGCCAGATCCTGTCTTGCTGACCATGAATTAATGTGCAATTCTATTAATAAAGACATTAACTTATTCTAGAGTGGGGTAGCAAGAATCGTGTCGATTTCAACCAACCAAAACCAAGTACTGTCTTATTTAAAAAAAGACTTCAACACCTCACCATCCTTGACAGTGATTGACGTTGAACTAATGGCCGACCCATCCCTACACATCTTAGGGGTAATATTAGCCAAAGACTTGCGATGGAATGACCACATTCCTTCCAAATTGCCAAACAAGCATCCCAGTGCTTGAGATTTCTTAAGAGGTGCAAGTTGCTCCTCGAGCCCATCAGCAATCTCTCGCAGTCTGTATTTCCGAGCTCCTCTAGTATTCAAGAGCTCAAACGCAGGATTCATTACCACCTTCTTCAATACCTACCCCCCGTACTAACCTTACTGCTAGACATTGCACCATGACGTGACAAACGACATGACAGACTGGTGATACAAAGGGTGACTCCTGAGCTTAGTACTGCCATATCAAAAAGCATTAGGTCTGAAAGTTCATTTATACAATAGATGAACACGATCTTCCCCAATTAGTATTTTCAGACTTTTGCATTGTCCATGAGTTCAAACATACATAACTAACTTTTAGAATGTTTTCTTTCGACTTTTTAAAACATCCCAAGCACTATAGCTATTAAATCACTAAAATATAACTCTTTCCGCATCACTAGAAAGCCATAAGAAAATTGTGGTACAAATAAACATTCACCAGCAGCAAACCTCTAAAACACAAAAGAAAACCTTAAGTTCTCACACATACCCTAAGTCTGGTGCCGCCTCCACATCCATATTTTACAGGCACCTGCACAGCTCTGGCACAGAAAGAAGAGAGCCTTTTAATGCAATTTGTTGAACCCCTCAATTTGTCAGAATTTGGCTACTTAAGAGATAAATATGGAAGACTCCAAGAAAACCACCTTTCTACCAAAAAACACCAGATGCTGCCCTGACGTGGAAACACTGCTCAAGAGTTGCCTTTGCCTCCTTCTGTAGGACATTCTTTAAAGCTGGCATCTTGTAGTGGATGTTGATACTGGGAGACTATGTGGCATAAGAATCTTTACAACAATGGAGGCATTGTTGAAGGTTAGCAAGGTTGGGGAAGAAGGTGAAGGCGGCTGCCTGGGATCTAGTCACATGCTAGCGTTTCGTTGATTTGTATAAGGTATGAAACTCCATTCTTGGTACAATTATTATTGTTATTATGTAAATCATGTCGTTTTTTTGTTTTGGTATTTTGATGATTCTTTTGTCTTTTGTAGTGATGTTTCTATTTGAGATTTGAAACATATTCAGAACAGTTCATTCCACCAAATTTGAAGAGGTGCAGTTTCTAGACAATTTACTAAGCACTTGGCACTTCAAAATTGAACCCCTTGCCAATAAATGCAATATTAAAAATGTTTAAATGACAATATCATTCGATGAAGGTCCTATACGAGCTTGGCTTCATATGTTTTCTCGAACGCTCCGTCATGGATTTTCTTGGAGGGTGGTGTGCTACACCATCTTTAAGGTCGATCCTAATCCTTGGAGGACTATTAGCAGAGAGACTGCCCTCGACATCCGTAATATTTTCGCCGACTGAGAATCCTATGGTTCCGCTCCACCAAGCGGTTTGGGTGTGTCTGATAACGGGTAATCCGTAAGCCATTCCAAACGTTGTTATCAGCTCCCAAACTAGCGGAGACTTAAACTTTAGCCTCAAACCCGATGCTACTCTCAGTGGTACGACGTACTTGGATATCTAGAACTCGAGCTGCGGTCACTTCCGTTATCTCCGACTTTGTAATGGCCTCCGGCCAACGAGTAAAACGATCGATGCACATAAGCAATACCTGTAACTCCTAGAAAGGACCGGAGGCTGACAACATCAACGTTTACGTGAGCGTAACGTAACGTAACTTGCTTAAAGGTGTTTTCGTAAGCCGTTGAACCAATGGTTGTTGGCAGCTGATGCAAGCCTTAACGAATGCTATAGCATTATAGCGTATACGCAAATTCACTGAAGGTTCGACTAAAGGAATCCCTCATTGGTTAAGTTGTATGTGCGTCTAACTAAACGACTGAGGCCGCAAATGTATGAATGGTTTAGGGGACTATCTATCGCTTTGTCTTCGTAACTAAGAAGCGTACGTGTTCCTACAACACGCCACAATTTACCGCCACGTTGGCATTTGGCAATTTCAGCCGCTTGTTGGCCAGCGAAAATATCCATAGCTGTTTGATGACCTCTTGATGACCTCGGTCCTGTAAGTTGGTAGACGTCGCCTCGGCTAAATGTGTCTACGATATTTTGTTTCCTCGCTGTTAGTCGTATATCCTTGGTGAGCTGGCTAATGCATTCTTCTTCTTCTTTGATCCGTTAGCTGGCGGTCCGAGCGGGACGTCTCCGGTACGGATACGCTGCAGTCGGTGCCGCTGGTTATCGAACTCGATTCACGATTCGTTTCCATTCTTGCCGGTTCTTGGCGACGTCTCGAGTCTCGGTAATTGATAATCGTTGATTCTTTAGGTCACCCTCGACATTCTTTAGTCAGGTTTTCTTCGGTGCCGATTGCTGGATCGAGACAGTCTCGCCAAAGAAGTTTACGTGGCATTATCCATTCGGCAAACATGTCCAAACCACCGTAGTCGACGTTTTTGCATTTCTTCTTCGATCAGTGTCTGTTGATCGCATCTTTGTCTGACCGTCTCGTTTCGAAGGCGATCGCGTAGTGAGCCATCGAGGATCTGCCTCAAGCATAGCATTTGGAAGACCTCGAGCTTCTTAACGTCCAGTTTGAGCAGTGTCCACGTTTCAGATCCATAAAGAAGAATAGGAAGGAACAACGTTCCGTGAAGGCATATTTTTGTTTTGATGGAAATATTTGTTCGCTTCCATATGTACCACTTCAGCGAGGCGAATGTTGCTGTTGCCTGGCCGATGCGGGTGTAAACGTCGGACGTCGATGATACTTTCGTATCCTCAACCAATGCTCCCAAATATTTGAACCTCGGAACCTTTGCGATTTGGGTTCCATCGAAGTGAACACTGGCCCCAGTGCTGTCGTTTTTACTACTATAGGAGTATTTTACTGCATTCCAAGTTATTTTACTTCCCTTACTTTTGCTCGGGAGTAGCATAAGGCCGATTCTTATTGTCAGAAAAAATGCCCGTGGGGACCTCGGGTTAACTATAAGCAAAAATATTTAATTCATTTATTATTTCACATTTAAGTTTTAAAAGCCATAAGTTGTTAAGTACACTACGTTTTATATTGTATTTAAAAACAAGGTAAACAGCCATTAATAAAGCTACTTCTTAAGTTCTTACTAGGCATCTACATGTAGATAGTTCTTTTATAAAAATTTTACTTTTATTTAACCCTTTTAAAGAAGGGGATTTGGCCTTTGAATCATTTGGTTATTGGTTTACAAAAAAGATGTTTGCTTACAGAGTGATGAAAAAGTTGTTTTCCTTGATAATTTGGATATACATACTCCCCATGGGCTGAAAATACTCCTTTAATTATTGTTTTTTACTACTCAATTTAAAACTAAAACGACAGCACTGATGGCCCTCGCTCCGTCCGTTTTGAGCACTTTGGTCTTTTCTGCACCCATATGACTGGGCCATGCGGGAAATGTCGTATAATATGTCCGTTGCTTCAGCATCCGTTTCGGCGAAGACGGTGCTATCGGCAACGAACATTAAGTCGGTTACGAAGTTGTTGTCGTCGTATCGAGCTCCGAGTCGTCCATCGAGTGCTCCATGCATAATCGCGTCGATCACAACATTGAAAAGAAGTGGCGTATCGACGTCTCCCTGTCGGATAGCTGTTTGAATCGGGAACTCCTCGTATAAGTAGTTTCGGTTTCGAATACGAACGCTGCTGGTTGAGCCATCGTACAACGCTTGGAAAAGTTGGATGATTCTCAACGGCGCGGCTAATGAATTTTTTTTTAATTTTTGTCTGTCTGTTTGTTTGAGTGTCTGTATATGTGTCTGTTTGGCCGTGCTAATCTCGAAAACGGCTGATCCGATTGAGATGGGACTTTCAATGGAAGATTCAGTTTTCTGCGAACATGTTTTAGGCTATATTCGAGACTTAATATTATGATCTGCATGAGTAAATACGTAAAAAACATATTCTTTAAACACTTCCTCGTTTCATATTTACAAAAAACCCCAAACAACTGCTATGAACAAACAAAACTACCATAAAGTCATGCAGCCATTGCCTCGAAACATCCAACAAACAAACAAACATAAAAACATTGACATAATTTTTCATAGTAAATAAAAATCCTTTTTAAAGTTTGTCAGTTGTAAGGAAAACAAGAGAAATTCATTTTTCAATGTCTTTATTTTATAATTAAAATTAAAAATGAAAACAGAGTAACATTCTCTTGTGTACACACAGACACACACACAATAACAATATAACATACACATTTGCACTGACAGCTCTCCAAAATGTCTCCTTAATCTTATTTTCCCTTTTGCTGAAAATCTTTTGAGCCAAAAAACAAACAAAACAAACAAAACAACAAAAGAAATCCTTCATCAGTCCTCAAAATTTTACTCCTTTTGTGTGTGTCGATTATTCAGAAAATTTTCCTCTCTCATCACACACATAACATTATGGTATCCTTTAATGGATGGCCAAACCAGCATATTTTCAGTCCCTTATCCTGGAAGAAGGCATAAATAAATGAGATTGAGTATAATTAAAGTCAACCCGACATATGCATAATGTCCAAGTTGGTATGTATATACATATATATATGTAGACACATATACATATATATATGTAGATAAAATTTTGTTTGTGTTATCCTTATAAAATGATAAACCATTGAAAGTCCTTAAAATGTTGTTGGGTTACTTTAGGATTTTTGGTACACTAAGAAGCAAAGTTGTTGGTAGATATATAAAACAACTATGCCATCTCTCTTTATGTGTATGTAGCCTGTGCTTTGGTCCTTTTGCAATATAGTAGAGATTAAAATTATAACGTATATTTGAAGGACGTCGTCCTTCTGGAGCCATTCATTAGTTTTACGGAGCATTTTATCCTAGTCAAAGAGAAATTAGATTCATTACGTTTAATTATTTTGTGAACGTATCTAGCTCACCACTATGTCCTTGTTAAAAAATATTCTCTACAAAAAAAAAAAGAAGAAGAAATTCATCTAGGATCATCTCGACTAGAGTCGGTTCTACTCCTGTGGAAGTTTCTTTGAGAGCTGGAGTAACTCTCTCATTTCAAACGCAAAATTTGCTTCAAAATTTAAATTAATTTTTTTTTTACAATTACTTAGGTCCTGTGCTGCTGCAGCATACTAAAAAGGATTTTTTTAAGGATTTTTTCACTTGGGCGCATCCTTTTTAGTTGATTTAAAAAATATCTCGAGTTGAGCTGCCGACATTTGTACTAACAAAACGAAGGCATCATACATGGCGCTCGAGGCTATCGCCGCCGCCACTGTCACGGTTCAAAACGGAAAAAGGACGAAGGGCTCTCCTAGTCTCCCTCTCCCTAGGACAAATATAGATGACAAATAGGACGTCATTAGAAAACTTGTGATTCATCTTATCGTTCTTACGGGACTGCCTTTTGTACGTTCGGTAGCCATTTGTGTTGCCCACCCGCAACGACCGCCACTTTTGCCTCTTGTCCCCCCTTATCGCCTCTTGTCACCCCTTGACATGAAGGGAGGGAGGGTGAATTTCATATTTTGCCCTCTTCGAGATTTTCTCGTTACATTGAACCACAAGGAAATGTTTATGGCCTCCTTGTCCACTTCTACCCCCAGAAGCAGAAGAAGCACTACCAGGAGCCATCGCCATCTAGAATTTGTTGTCTTTTAGGTTTTTCCATGGTGGAAATTATCATCCTTCCAGCGACGAAAAGAGACAGAGCATCAGACCCTACCACCCTCCTGGCCTCTCCAACTTCTGCCCGAGGGTAGCTCTTTACAAATTCAGATGTTTTTCAGATGAAACGGACTGGGGGGCCAGGACGGAGGAGAAGATCTCGCCTCTACACTTTCTAGATACACTAGAACGTTCGTGTTGTGTCCATTCTAGGTCCCCTACAAACTCGTCGGGGATAATTGTTAATTTATGTGGCGAAAAATGATGTTTGACTTTTATTCCCTTTCCAACATCACCCAAGCACCATAGCCATAGCAGCCAGTCATAACATCAAGGAAAGTTTCTGCGACAGAGAAAGTTTATGTTATGCCATTTTTTTAGGGGGCTGTAGGGGGCGAAAATTCCTCTTAAGGATTTATTGCCAGAATAATTGTAGAATCTAGAGGGTTACCAGAGAAATGTGGAGAACGATGAAATTCTTCTTGGTGGCTTCTTGGTTGGTGCCTTCCTTCGTCGTTCATATGAATTGAAAAATTATGACATGGGAAAAGAGATTATGTATTAAGATTTCTCGTCGCAAAATTCTTAATTGTGTTTTTCACAGTCGTTCTTTTAAAATGTCAGAAAGACAAAATGTTGAAAGTTATTGATGTAGAAATATGTAAGGAGTACTGTGGCTATATAAGAAAGTCTGGTTTGGAGTGGTGGCTTTTTAAATAGACGAGGCACCATCGTATGCAGCTTATATTTTGAAACACTTCATATCAGGAACTTACTAGAGACATTGTGTTTATACCTTGAATACCCCAACCATAGTGTGCATCGCTTTGGTAACATAGGAAGCGTAGGCACAGTCAAAATTCCCTTCAAAAGATGTATGGATGGTTACGTAATTGGCTTTGAAAGGGCACTATTTTGTAACCGCACTCGTGAGAAATCTTTAGGTAAGCGTATGGTAGTTTGCTTGGAGAGCCTTTACATCCAGCTTGCCATATTCAGGACTCGTATCATATCTCCTATCAATCTGTTAATCTTATCGAAACGCTCTGTAAGAAAAAAAAAACGTTGCTTGGTATTCACGCACACGCTTCGGTTAAGAAATTCGTTTATAACAAGAGCAACTCGACTTCGGAACAAACTTTCACAGTCAGCATTCCCGAACTCATACAACACCCAAAAGTTCAAACGGAAGGTTTATTTATTTATTAATAAGCCAAAACAAGGCACACTTAAACTAATTTACATCATTGCCCTTATTATAGTACATAAATATAACTTAAGCTATATTGATTAGTACAGACTGGGATGATAATAGGGATATCAATTTTCTTTTAAAAGACTGTTTACTTATGGACGGGGAAAAACAGGATTTGTAGGTATTGAAGACCACACAACATCTGTTAACAGGTTCGTTCTTGGCATACGCGGTGCGATGTGAATATTCCTTAAGCAATTTCATGTGTCTCGTCTGTCGGACATCGTCATTGAACTTAATTCTATCCGATAGAAACTGCACTTTGAGGTTGCTGTTTAAAACGTCCAAGGTGGGGCATGAGATAAGCAACTTTCTCCTACATGACAGTGGTAAGAGATATAATGCTTTGAGCCTGTTCGTGTAGGGTGGTAGACTAAGATAATCGCGCGGGTCGTGGAGATGACGTAGCGCGAAAAGAAGAAATTTTTTTTGTATTGATTCAATCCTGTTACTACTTACCTGGAATATGGGATCCCATATCGGGCAAGCATATTCCAGGATTGGGCGGACAAGGGAACAGAAAAGAGTTTTAGTAACCCAAACATTGCCAAATTCTTTAGCTCTTCTCTTAATAAAACCTAACAGCTTGTTGGCTCTGGCAGTAATGTTGTCATAATGCAAATTAAAATTTAACTTGTTGTCTAGAACAACACCTAAATCCCTAATTTGATTGACATGGTCAAGAACCTTGTCGTTCAGATAATACTGCCAACGCTGTATATTTTTTTTTCGTGAGAAGGTGATTGAGTGATATTTAGCGATGTTGAGATGTAGTTTATTCGTTGTGCACCAGTCTTGCAGAGCATTCAGTTTTGATTGAAAGAACAATACATCACTTTGGGACCTTATGATGTTGTATATTTTTAAATCGTCTGCGTAAAAGAGATGTGGAATATCCTTCAGTTCGTCAGATAAATCAGAGATAAATATATTAAACAAGAGTGGGCCTAGATGACTGCCCTAGGGTACACCGGAAGTCACGTCGATTTCTTTAGATAGAAATCCTTGAAATCTAACCACCTGAGTTCTTCCGTCAAGATAGATCTTATCCATTTCAGGGCAGCACCGGATATTCCAAATTTTGAAAGTTTTGTTATTAAAGTATGGTGGTCAACACGATCAAAGGCTTTGCTAAAGTCCGTATAGACTACGTCGATTTGATGACCATTCTCCATACCACATAACAGTTCAGAGGTTAAGATCATAAGGTTTGAGGTGGTTGAACGCCCTTTTCTAAATCCGTGCTGTTGCTCGTTAAGAAGTTGGTCAATGACGGGAGCTATCTTGTCGAAAACAAGTTTTTCAAAAAGTTTTGGGATTGAAGAGAGAATGGCAATCCCCCTATAGTTGTCCACCAAGTGCTTATCGCCTGCCTTATGGATTGGTGTAAGATAGGATTTTTTCCACAGCGATGGAAACACTCCTATTGACAATGATTTATTAAATATTATTTGAAGAGGGAGTAACATTTGCTTTGAGCAGTATTTCAAGAAACTAGGGGGAAGAGTGTCAGGACCATGACCTTTATTGTTATCAAGACTGTTTAAACCAATCATTATGTCTTGAGTCGTCAAAGACAAATTGCTTAGGAGTGCTGGCATTTCTGTACTTGTAAAGTCAGTGTGCGCTGTACTATTCGGGCAAAAAACTTCACTAAACCTATCAGCAAACATGTTACAAATTTCTTTGGGGCATGAGGAGTGTGTGTCATAGTTAACGGATAACCTGAAGTTTTTCGTTTTATATTAACGAAGTCAAAGAATTTTTTAGGGTCGTATATAATATTTTCTCCGATGGTGTTTAAGTAAGTCTTATAGGCCTCACGTGACCTAAGTGAGAATTCAGAGGCTAACCTAGCGTATTCTAATTTGACTTCCGCCGTTACGTGTATGTTTTTTCTAATCATGTTATATAACTTATTTCTCTGATTACGCAGAGATCGCATATTACTATCAAGCCAAGGTTCCGATAATTTATTCCTTTTTCTAATTTTGGGGACATACTTGTCAATGATGTTGAAGATAATAGTGTAGAAGGACGACACTACTTCGTCAAGATCATTGCTTGAAAGCCTATACTCCCAGTCGACAAGGGACAATTCGAAACCAATGCTATTGAAATTTGCGTTCCTAAAGTCATATAAGTACTATTGAGTTGTTGTATGACGTAACATTGTCAGAAATGGTGGCGCGGAGTTCAACCACCCAAGCGGAATGGTGAGTAGAATTGGTGAATAGGTTTTCCTCATCGGAAGCGGGTATGATAATTACCTCCTCATAGGAATTAGTGAAAATCAGATCCAACCATTTACCAGAAGAGTTTGGTTGCCTGATAATTTGACATAAGTCATTGCCATAAAAAGAGTCGATAAGCTTTATATCGATAGCATTTATGGCATTAATTGGAAGAAGGTTACCTTCCTCGTCAGGGATAAATAAAAGATTGGGACGGTTAAAATCGCCCAAAACAAATATGTCATCGTCACTGCAGAGTGAGTCGTTAACTTCATCTAAAATATGAAGTAAATCATCATACTTAGATTCGTCAGAAAGGGGGGGTATATAGAAAGTGCCGATGAGTATGTTTTTCTTGCCCAATTTGATTCGAACAAAAACATGTTCGAAAAATTGTGCGTGATTGGTTGTTAATAGTTCACAATTTAAGTAGTCCTTGACAGCTATAAGTACTCCGCCTCCTCTTGAAAAACCGGTGGAGTTGTAGTCTCTATCACATCTATAGACTGTCCAGCTGGAGTCTAATATCTCCTCAATTAGGAATGTGTCATTTAACCACGTTTCAGTGATCACGAGCCCATTGAAGAGACAAGATTTTGAGTCGATGTAGAGATCCTTTATTTTACCTCTCATTCCACTGCAATTGTGGTAAAAAAGTCTTATGCCGTCATGTTTGTAAAGTTTTGGGTGGGGGGTCGAGGTGTTGTTATTCATTGGGGGAGTGACTAGTTAGGGGCGATAGTATCGGTTCCTTTCGTCACGGCTCTTTTGCAGCTGGGATACATGTAGTGCCCGAACATGGGAGGCGTAAGTTGCAAGATCCTTGCTCACTTGTTCGGAGGATATTCCATATTGCTCATGATACTTGGTAAAAAGTGTGTGCAGGGTATCACGATTGGTTGGTTCACTGTCATCTCCTTCTACATCTACTCGACACCCCATAATATATCCTATCTTTCTCTCTATCCTTCAAGCTAACCTTATTACTAGACATTGCACCATGACGTTTACGACATGATATGGTAGTAGTCATATATCAGACTGTCACATAAAAAAGCCAGAGCCGTAGCTGTGTTGAGTTTGTGGGGGTAAAATGGTAGTAACGGCCTCAGGGACCTTTGGTGGTGCCGGTACCCCAAAGAGACAAGTCCTGAGAAAGGCCATCTGCGATCTAAGGTCTTCACGACCTACGAACTTCCGATATGCTACTGAATTCTACCTCCACCTCCACGAAGATGTTGACTTTACATCGGGTGACCCCTGGATGCTCATGTATATATAGAAGAGTAGCAGACGGTTTCGCGCCTTGAAACGAAACAATTACCGGACTGGTGCTACAGATTGGGGGTTGGGCGGCAGTCTGACAACTTTCCACCGTAAAAACCCACCCGTCACGAATCTTCCTCGGACAGGACGAACCCAACGGCAACCACTCAGGCAACGAAATATGGAATTTGATTTTGGAACTTGGAAGGGCAGGATGCTCAACAGGACGGGCGCTCTGCGCTCTATAGTTGGTGCCTCGCTAGCTCGAACTCAATGGTGGTAAATTCAACAATGTTCCCGCACAAAAAAATTCATAAGAAGACGTAGCAGTCACCAGACGGTGTAACAATTACTCATTTCATAATTTCTCAATCTGACCTCCCAGTAATTTCCTTAAATGAGGCTCTTCTTGTCCGCGTTTTTAAAGTGAGAAATCTTGGAGTTGTGAATAGTAATATGACATGCTGTGACCACATCAATTCCATTATTGGCAAAACATATGGGCGCTTTCCTTTCGGGTTTTCTTTAAAAGCGCTATCCATTCCACACTGTGCTGCTATCGTGAGTTTAGGCTTTAGCGCCCACTTCACGATATACTACACCAACCAAACCTGCGTTCTTTGATCAGTGGTTCAGTTATCACAATCGTTCAGAACTAACAATTTGATTATTCTACGTTTTTGCTCATTAATTGGGCAGCGTTCTATCTTTGCTACCGCAGCTCTGTTATGGAACTCCCTCCCAGTCGGTTTACGACGTATCGATTCAATGAACCATTTTCAAGAGCTGTATTTTTGACTTAATTACTAATACCCCCCCCCCCCCCCCCCCCCCCTGCCGAGACATATTAGCCCGCCTCAGTGAAGTTCAATTAATTTCATACAGGTAGCGCTTACACCCAAATCTCAACACAATAAGCTCTCCACGCAGGTTGTGTTCCCGAGTAAAGCTCACACCCAAGCCAATTATCACACCACAAAAAAGCTTTAGCCAAGACAAAAAACTAAACTTGGCTCAGTAGTGACATAGCCTAACTACTCTCTGCATTACCATGGGAAAGGTAAGTTAAACTAGAAGTCCTCTGTTATATGAAGTCCATCGTCGGAAGTACAATTATCTACTACCACATATTCGAGTTTCGGTTCTATCGAGTATATACTCTCTAGTTACACCATACTTAAAATGTTCTATGGACACGAAGCTCAGGACTACCTCGAGAGCAGGATAGGAGCTGAGAGACACGTATGGTCGGCATTGGAGTGAACGCTCTTTGATTGTGCCATGTTCGGGATACGTTTGGCCACTTGACAACCAAGCCCCCACCATCTCTAAATAATACTTCACCCCCTTACTGCCATCAAACAATTGCTCCAAAGACTCAAAAGAAAAAGAGATAATCCATTTCGAAGAAAAGTATGATCTAAAGAAATTTAGAATGTAATACTACACCAAACGAATTTTGTTTTTAAAAAAATACACCTTTTCACATCTCAAGCTGAATTAATTAACTTTAAACAAGTGCTCATTTATCTTAAGCGTTCTTCCAAGAAAACTTGAACAAATTGAATTTTTAATCAGGATTTTACTTGAAGTAAAAAAAAAAAATAACGAAGAGAATATAAATTTTTCAATACACCCAGCTCAAATTCACGTATGACTCTAGTTTCCAAAGAGGGTTTGACAGAAACAGAATAGAAGAGGTCTCAAGCAAATCGGATCGCATGAACTCAACAAAGGTTCGCATATAATATAATATAAGCAGCTTTCTGTAGCTCAAAGTATGAATCTTGAATCCCTTTGCCTTTTGTTCACTCTAACCCCCAACAATGTGCAAATTCCTGACAATGAATGTCGCAATTAGAGCGCAATTCCTTAGCAATGGCAAAGGCAAATAATTACTTGGTTTAATGTTTGTAAATGCGTCTTAACATTCGGCACGGGATACAATTAGGAAAGTTTAATCTTTTAGCTACCTTTGAAATTTGGTAATTGACGTTGGAAGGTAGGAGATGCACTTGAATTGTTTGGTCGTGCGGCAACCACCAAAACGTGGAGCTAATTTCTGAGAAAGGATGCAAATTTCAGGAGAGATACATTTAAAAAAAAAAAAAAAATAATAAAGATTTGTCTGGTACGACGACGTTGGTATAGGTTACACAACTCAAATAAATCCAATAGTAAGCCAAGTAGTAATCGATTGAATTTGAACTAGTCAACTTAGACAATTGGATTTGATCTCTCACTTTACCAATAAACATACAGCGCTTGACTGGTAAACAGATCGTAATCGCAGACTACTTGATACGCCTTTCAACCAGCGACTATCTCGATCCAGTCATCCCATGAAAACTACTAGTTTTTACACAATCAGGTTAAGTTTAAAGATTAAAGATTCATTCAAATGAAGACCAACCAATTAAAATCCCAGATGGATTGCAGCCGTAACAAATCATGGTCGCTGAAAGTCACAAGAGTACCAGAATTAAAATTCTAAACTTTTGTGACTGTCTAACTGCCTAATCTGTCTAAATAGAAATCTCAGGATTTTAGCTTTTCAATTTAAACCCGATTAGAATTTTGAAGTAGTGCAGATGGGCCCTATGAGGCTTGCCCCACTTCCTCTTGTGGACCCTATGTTGATTGTCCTATAATTCCCACAAGGCATCTGATGCCTTTGCCTTGCCCTATGTGACCCTGTTCAGGATGCTGTCAAGTGTTACCTTCACCTCAGCGACTGCTTTCAACACAGAAATTTAAAGAGTCCTCTTTATGGTCTGGGCATCCTGGGGGCAGAACGATGAATCGTCCAACCTGAAGCAGTGAAGGTATGCCCTATAATCTCCATGCCCACACAAGAACTATGTGAGGTAGTAGCTCAACTCCCCATGTTTCCTTATAACCCATCTCTCTACATTCGGTATGAGTTCATCGGCCCTTACATAGTAGACTTGTCTTCTTCCATATTCCGGGTCGTATAACCTCTTGCCCTCCAATGTAAGAATATCAATGGGGATCATTCCTGTTATCATACAGGCTGCTTCATCGGACGCAGTGCGGTATACCCAGCAGGCTCGAAGAACACTTTGACCGTTCTGTCCAAAACCGCTGCCCATACTGACGCTGCATATAATATGACAGTCATAGGGTCCTTATGAGAAACTGAACTGGGGCATACCTCACTCCAGTAACGTTAATTTTTTGTGTGGCGCCTAAGGGGAATCTAAGGACCAATGCCTCTTTCAGCATGCCTTTCATTTGCTATCTGGGGTCCTCATAGGTTGCCTACGTAGAAATCCTTCTTTCCGTACGCCCCTCATTTGGCTCATGGGACCCACACGCTGCATGAAGTGTGCCCCTTTAAATGGTATTCGGGAAGGGGATATAATCTGCCCTAGGCTTTCAAAGGCCGGCAAAATATATTCTACATATCTACCTAGGTCAAATCAAATTTAGTGCCAAAGGTAAACAGTTTTTGTGATTGAAAAGATCTGGGTTCAGTTGACTCAATTCGACGTCGACTAAAAACGAAACGGAGCGCGTTCAAAAACGTTAATTTGGTTAAACGGGCTGAGTCAATTTCCGAATGACGAAAGATTCAGATCCAGATTCATATTCATACACTGTTGTAGTTCGAACTAAACCGAAGATGGTCGAGGATCACCAGAAAAGTTGGAGTTCTGGTGGCTACGTGTATTCAAGCTAAGAGAGTGATCAGGCTACCGTGTTCAGCATCAAGAAGAGAGGTTCTGAGCATACAATATAATGGGTCTTTCCACCTACTTCTGGAACGCAAAAGACCGTCTCCCATACGAACGAAGGCAAAAAGATTTTGTGACCGGACGGGTCTCATAAGTCTCTTTTGACACAGACCCACGCTGTGAAGGTGATACCGTAGCCTACAAGCCGGTCAAATATCCTACCAATAGCCTAAGGTTGGAGTGCATCCCCAATTGAAGCTGGCTTTAAAGAAACTAAAGAGACACGATTGTCGAGAATTAGATCGAGGAACTTCTAAACGAATGCGTGAAAATGTTATCTCTTCCAGGTTGAAAGGAGGTAAATGTTCATTTAACCTTGTACCGGTCGAAGGTGCCCCCAGAGAGGCTCCGGAGTAACGGTCTAGAACGGTTCTTTGACTTTCTGGAGAATTGACCATGAAAAGCAGCAGGCACTTCATTGTTCAGAGAGGTTTGAGGTGTATGAATCATCCTCCTTATTGAGAAGACCTAGTTCGTTGAACGTGTCTTTCGAGAGGAGCTTTTGGAGTTTAGTTGCCTGTGGTAGACTCTGAGGGGCTCTCAAAATGGATCGTCTCAATTTTTTATTGCAACTTATTGAACAATCTCCTAACTTTCCTCTGCATTGCAGCCAGTCTGTCGTCCCACCAGGTCTCTTTACGTGACGGCTGCGGAAGAAAGAGGGTTGCTGTTATGGTTGCTGTCATGGTCGGAGGAGATCAGCACCTCACTGAGCTGATAGAGGTGGCGAGCAGGTCTGATGTCAAGGCCACCAGTCCCAGAAAGTTAGAGCAGTTAGGAACCAGGAAGAGGCGCGTATAATGTGGGAGACCGACAACGTTGAACCTAATGGGCAAATTGTCCGATAGTGAGTCCTCATCCAGAACACATCAGTGTTGGATGCTGTCAGAGAGTAGCCTGCTAGTGATAAAGGTGGGTTTGTTTCCCCTACTTCCGAAATATATCTACACTCACCTCTCTCGTTTGCATCGCAGTCCCGAAAATAGAGTACTAGAGAACATTTGGACCATGGTACAAGGTAGGCTCACAAGGAAAAGCTCTGTTTCCATCTTGAAAAGCTTCTAACATTTTTATATGAGAAAAGATCTGAGTGACGTCACGAGAAAGCTTTTTGCTTTGTGAACTAAGATCTGAGTGACGTTACGGGGCCCTTATGAGCTTACCTTGTAATTATTGTACCATGATTTGAACTACAATCGATAACGAATTAAAAATACTCGTACCTTTTAAACTCTGTGCTTAAAATAAGTCCATACATTTTATTTTAGAGCACTGCATACTTGGTTTTCAGACCCTACCATTTTTTTTGTATGTGAAAGAATAGAGGGCCAGGAAAGCCCATTTGTACTGTCGACGATTTTTTTTTAGGTATAGAGCAGCTCTAGTCGGGGAGGAAGGAAATGCCACTACCTAGCCGCGATATGTTTTATTCCATCTGCTAGCAAACATTACTATTGTGACTCTGACATTAGGGCATCGAGAAATAACTCGCTGGAGTGTTATGCCTCCTGAAACGAGTTGAGTCTCTCATCAACCAACCGATGCCATGCGCTTTGGAGGAGCGAGGAAGGGCTATGGAGGGCTATGACAGGAGGAATCAGGAATGTAAAGAGGGAAGAAGAAAGAAGGAAAGCTATGTAGGTGGGAAAGTGGAAAAGGCGAAGGATCGTGGGGCTGCCGGGGATTCGAACCCGGGACCTCCGCGATGGTAGCCAGACGCCTTACTCTCTAGGCTACCGAGGCTTGACGTTCAGAAAGCAAGGATATAAGGGGTTTAACTTTTTTGGGTTTCAATCTATTTACGGGGTTCCCTTCGCTTTGGGGCCGGGGTAACTCGACCCGGTTGCCTCCCTCCGCTTTGTGGTGGGCCTGACTGTTCGACGCTGGCAAGGAGAAGGTCTACTATCAAGGACTCCAATAGTTGAAAGACGTCAACCCTCTCTGAAAGGCCTCTGGCCAGAGAGATGAAAAATAATTCGATATCAGGAGAAAGAACAGCGAATTTTTTTGTAAAGAAGGAAGAAGAAAGAAGGAAAGTTATCTAAGTGGGAGAAAATAAAAAGATGAAGGGCTGTGTGGCGGAGCAGATTCGAACCACGGACTCCTGTAATGGCACTTTAATCATTTTTTAGACAAGATGAAAACTTGTTTGTTAGAGGATGTGAGTTTAAATAAAAAGCTTTTAACACAATTGAACAAAAGCTAATAACCACTCCACTGGAAGCGCCTAGAGAGTCTCTCTAGAAGACAAACAATTTTCGTCGTAAAAACTTTGTAGTCTAGTCCAAATTTGAAACTAAATCAACAACTTTAAATGTGATTCTCTTTTAAATTAAAAAATTAACAATTCAATTACGAAAAAAATAAAAAATAAAATTTAAGTTAATTAAAGATTGTAATAAAGTATTTAAAGCTCATCTCCTGTCCGGAATACAAATGAAAATGGCTTGTGAAGAGTGAAGAGAATTTTTGGGCAAAGTGAAATGTCGACATTTTGTGCAGGATGCGGGAGCGCTTCACATAAACCGGAAATTCGTGAATAATTACGGGCCATGGTTACGGTTATCCCTTATGAAAACAAAACACGTCGGGACGTGCCATTTTAACGATCCTAAATTGTCCATAAATTTTTAAGTCAATTTTACGTCTTTCGTTTATAATTCATAATTTGCATAATTTCCGAAAGGTAAGAAGAGGGCGTCGTCGGGCGCTGCTTCCTTTTCCGTCGCCGAGCGCCAATTTTAAAATAAGGATAATACATTTTTCAACAATACATACGCACCTTCATACATATACATATACAATTTTTCTGAACTTGTATTGAAATTAAAATCAATTAAAATTTGTTTTTTTTGGGCAATGTTGGTGTGGGTGTGTTTTTTCTGTGCTGTGGAGTGAAGGTGGAAGGCAATATTCACAGCCTGAAGATAATTGTAACGCGATTTATGAAAATATACAGGGTTGTTTTCAAGCGAAATGTCCCTGCGGGGAGGTGTGGGAAATTTTGTCATTTGCTAACGACATGTTTTTAAGTAGCAGCTTTAATGCTGATTTACTAATACGTGTACAGCAGAGGCTGTGGGCTTCCGTGAGGGGTTTTGATATTTTAAAATAAACAGCGATTGGATTATGGCAGGTGAGGACCCAGTGGAGGTCGTCCTTCGAGGTCGACCTGAAAATGAGGACTGGGGAAATTAACTGTAGTCCGGTTAATAATTAAGTAGTCATTTATGGAGTAGAAGAAGATTGTACCTTGGAAGTAAGGGCTATAAATTCGTTTACATGCTTTTCTTATTAAACTGATGCCTACCTATAACTGTATAACATTGACTCCCTAACAAGAAAGTGTGGATATAAAGCATTAATTCACACTGGGAAGTACTAGCAAGGCGTAGAGACGACTGGAAGAAGAGGATTCAAGTGGACCAAGTCATACAGGGATTGTAGTCCCATTTGAGAACAAGAAGAGGAGCCACACTAATACTAGCAAAGACTCGGTACGTCTCGCTGCACCCATAAGCCAATAGTAGCCAATAAAAACCATCCATTGGTATTTTTCGAGATATGAATTTAACACAGATGAAGTGCCTCAAAAAACGGGTACATGGGTCTTGAGAAGGCCGATTATTGCATTCGACTTATCATAACCTTTAATTTGATACCCATGTCGAGGTGGTTGTGAAGAAAGTGGTAATTCGCCCTCTTGAGACGGCCGCCATGGATCTAACAGTATAATGAGTATACTAGATTGCTTGTTGTATTTCAGTTTAGTTTCAATAACGTCATGGCCTACCTATTGTTTGACAACTGCGTAAATTTGAAATTGTCATTAAACGGAATGATTGAATTTAATGACAATTTTACATTTATGAAGCTGTCAAACAATAGGTAGGCCATGAAGCTATTGAAACTAAACTCAAATGAAAATTACCAATTTTTTTTTTAGATTTTTCAGCTGTTCCTTTTGTTTGAGGGTATAAAAAATAGCCTACGATCTATTTTCAAATCTATCAAATATACACAAAAAATTTCATAAAAATCGGTCAACCCGTTTCGGAGGAGTTCGATAACAAACTATGTAATAAAATCTTGGAAGTTAAATTTGACCCACATCCCAGTTTTCGATTGAGATGAAATTTTGCATACGCGTTTAGTTTGGATGACAATGCAATCTGACCATTTTGTAAAAAAATCCGGTTCCAAAATGGCGGCAATTGTAATTGTGCTCCGCTTGTGCTGTGGGTATCAAATGAAAGGATATGACAGGTACAATACAATTAGCTGGGTGGGGTCATTCCAAGTTTAAAATGGCGGCCAACACAAAATTGTGTAAGAAAGAAAAGACTAAAACGTAAAAAATATAACCGATCAACTACAAATTTTGCACACATTCGTAGTTCTCGTGATAATAAGTATGAATAATGAGTTGAGTTGTGGTTGAGTTGAAAATAAAAAAGAACTACAAGTTACAAAAAATCACAAACCAAACACAGAGATGCTGTTGTAAACTAACTTCAAGTACTCAACTACTAAACTTACGTCTGTATGCATAATTTCAACTAAATCCAGGTAGCAGAGCTCAGTCGACCATAACTCATCTCGACTCCCATTCATATGTAATTGGACTCTAGTTCAACCTGCGTTCAACTCATCATGTATAAGACCTAAATGCAATCTCACCATTTTGTAAGAAAATCAAGAAGGCGGTTCCAAGATGGCGGTCGATTTTTGCAATTGTGATCCATTGAGCCCACGACATGGGTATTAAATGAAAGAGTACGACAGATAGAATGCAGTAAGCTGTGTGACGTAATTTTAAATCTAATATGGCCGCCACAAAAGAGCGGAAGACTAAAAAGTAGAAAAATATAATAAATAGAAGAAAAACAAAAAATTACGCTTTTATTTTCAAATGAACCAAAAAGTAAAAAAATAATTTTGAATGTAAAGTTTTTATTGCTGCAGCCGCTTACTTATACTTAAAAAACCGTGGGGTGCTAACGAAAAATTCCAGTATTAATAAAATAAGAATATAGGTAAAGAGCTCTCCACGAGTTTTTACATTTAACTAAACGGCTGCAGCAATAAAAACTTAACATTCAAAATTATTTTTTACTTTTTGGTTCATTTGAAAATAAAAGCGTATTTTTTAGTTTTTTAAAGTCTTTATTTTCATGGAAAAAAGTTAACAGCAAAACCAGTTCGAACAGGGAATTTTTTGTAGGTTCCAAATGGTTTTTAATACCTTAATTGGAACATACACATAAACACAGATTTCAGCAAAAAGTATTTCGAATATGCATTTCCGTAACGCATTGTCCTAGCAAATGAGTTCCAGCCAATGAAGCCCATTTTGAAGTAATAAAGTAAATATTAACAAAACGGCAATCATTTTGGGTTTCAGATTCACATTCCACACAAACTGTATACGCATCAATTCAGCATATATTATCAGGAGCCTTTTTCATTACAAAACCAAAAATTAATCTGGAATTTTCAGGCAAAACAGTGATGCCCATACGTTACACATCATCCCGCTCCATATCTACCACCACTGATCCTTTTCAAAGTAAATATCGCAGGTTATTAAAAACCGCCAAATATCCCTTTTTTTCGTCCTTTTCATAATCTAGCAGTGAAATTTTTCCATCATTTTCAAAAAAAATTAAACAAAAAAAAAAAATTGGAATAATTTATTGATGCACCCCTCCGCAGTGCAGCTTTACTACCACCAATTTGCCCGGAACGGCTATGAATTTTTAACTCATTCGGATATGACACTTTTCCAGGGATAAATATTACACAGGATGCGGTTTTCATATTTTCCACTACGGGGCCGGCCCCGTGCAATACCAAAAAACCGTGCTTAAAGTGACCCTTTGTGACCGGGTCGGGTCCTCGCTATCCGCTGGCCACAAATGAATTTGGCATCGTAATAATTAACTCCAGTCATTACAGGAATTCATTCGATCAAACAGGACATTTCCCCGGCGAGAGCTGAAGGATATTAAAGGCGGATGGAAAATGGCTTCACTTCACACAGGATATAGCACCGCAGGCCATGTATATAGGTGGCGGCAGGGGTTGGGTGGGGGCTTGTCTTGTTATTATGTTTGCTGGCCGCGCTATATAGCTTTAGGGGTTGTGGGTGGGGGAGGGGCATGCGAAGCCGACCCTGTTGCCTGGGGATATTAAGGAAAATTAGGGAAGGTTAGGGCTAGGCCGACCGCAAAGACCGAAATTACACGGCGCTCTCTCATTACTAACGGAAATGTGTGCTACGCCCGCTACATTACCGCTCTATTATTTACCGGTTACCCCCTGTAAACACTTGGAATTTTTCTGCACGGCTCCGGGGGTCGTTAGCTGGAGTAATTTCACCTTTTACCGCCGCTTTTCATCCTAATTCTACGCTTTCACATATCAGCGTCGATGTGGCTCCGCTGTTTGAGTCCCTGGCCAATAACGGTAATGGAATAATAGCGGCCATTCGTATGCTAAACGTAATTCAGACCAAACACCACCAGCAGCAGCACCAACAAAAACAACAACACCAACCAACAATAGCGTACTAAACAACAACAAAAAAAGGGATTTTAAATTGATCCTGAAATACCCCGACAGTTCTGGGGATTGGTGGTGGTGTTGTTGTTGTTGTTGCCTTTTTGTGGGTGTTTTTCACTCTAATCCTTTTTAAACCGATGATTTTTAACGTGGGTTTATCTCGAATTGCAATGAAATGCTGAAGGTGAAATTCATGCCACATACACATGCATAGCCAGACACACACTCACACATGCATTGTACATGACTTCGTTAACTATCCAGTTCCCATCAACATCCTCCAGCTCCTGGCATTCCCAGCGGAGCGGTAACTGAGTAAGAGCTGCATAAATAACTGAACAATTTATTTGTGGTGCTTCGGGGGATCCCCTTTTTTCACCAATTTAGAATCTTTTGCATGTGATGAAATTTTTTTGTTTAAACATTAAGCAAAAAACCATGGGCGCTTGTTTTTATGGCTTTGGGTGTGTGAAGATTTCGAAATCGAAACTTTGTTTTTTCAAAATTGAAAGTGAATCAATCCCGAATTTTCCTGGAGGCACCACTTTCTACTTGCTATCAGCGAAAGCTTTCTGAAGGAGAGCGCTGCGAGCGCTAATCTGACAAATAAACAAATTATAAATTTAAATTAAAAGCTAAAAGTGTAAGTTCTTTTCTGCATCCACACGTTAGGAGCAAAGCGAAAAAGCAGGAAAGAGCTTCTATAACGGCTTATGCAGCCAGACCCAAAAGCTTTTTTAAAAGTTTACTGAAAACTCAGAGGTAAAAAGCTTTGCATACGAGCAACATCGGCCATTCCTAAAGCAGGGGATCCACTTATCTCGCTAGCAGCGCTAGTTGTATCTTTCACCACTAACTGCTGGCTCAACCAGATCGAGAATAGTCAGAAATTTCCAAATTCCGGATGACCATGAGCTTCTGGCTACAGCCCATGGGTGCAAGCTCATAAAGGTCCCGTGACGTCTCTCAGATCGTAGCTCACAAGGAGAAAAGCTTGCTCGTGACGTCACTCAGGTCACTTCTAATGTCAAAAGAATAAAAGCTTTTCAAGATGGAAACAGAGCTTTTCCTTATGAGCTTACCTTGCAATATTGTGCCATGGCTACAATCCACTAACAGTACAACTAGCACTGGTAGCCAGCTAAGTGAAAACACCGCTTAAACGACAAACCATGGTACAATAATACAAGGTAGACTCATAAGGAGAATCTCTGGCTTCGTGACGTCACTCAGATCTCAGTTCATAAGGGAAAAAAGCTTTCCCCTGACGTCACTCAGATCTTTTCTCTAACAAATTGCGTTTAAGCTTTTCAAGATGGAAACAGAGCTTTTCCTTATGAACCTACCTTGTATTATTGTACCATGCGACAAACCATGTTTCTGGACCAAAAGTTTTTTTGGGCAAACCCGCAAGCCTTGCTCCAAAGGAATTATCCCTCGTGTACGGATGGCCATGTTAAAACACAGGTATGTTTGCTTTTGTGACAATTTTTCCAAATGCCCACACGATATTTCTTTTAGTAAATCGATGAAAGAGGGTTGTATACACCCTTCAATATTTGTTTATTCAAGAGCTCGACTTATACTCCGGCTTCACCGATTTCAGTTTAATAAAGTTCATTTCAATTCGCAAAAGTAGCTTCATCGACTTGCTTGTTCAGTTCGGCCTTGAACCTGCTGTTGCTTTTTCGCCATAAGTTAGAAATGCAAATCAAGTTGGCTACGAAGTTGTTGTTGTCGTACTGTCGTCCATTGAATGCTTCACGCATAATCGCGTCGATCACAACGTTGAAGAGAAGTGGCGAAGCGACCTTGAAACGACTTCTCGGATAAGTCGCTTCGAATACGAACGTTGCTGGTTGAGCCATCGTACGACGCTTGGAGAAGTTGGATGATTTTCAATGGCACGTGTTCGATCTCCAAGGCTCCAATCAACAAGCTGCTCCAATCGATGCAATCGAAAGCGGATTTGAAATCGATGAAAACGACGACAGTTCGTTTGCCGCAACATTAGCTGACGGAGTGCGAATAATTGAACAATTTATCCTCGATGTGGTCTAAATCCAACTGTTTCTTTCCGGCTTGTTTGTTCTCGATGTTTCTGTAGCCTTGATTGTATGATTTTCGTAAATAATTTGCCAGTGATCGAAAGGAGGCTAATACCGCGATAGTTCTTGCATTTCCGAATGCTATCTTTCTTCAAAATTGGGGCAACGATCGCTTTCTTCCACGCCGAAGGGACGCGATTCGAATGCCGTATGTGTGTTACGAGGACATGGAGTCGTTAGGAGAAGACATCACCTCCGGCTTTGATCATCTCAGCGGTTACTTGATCTATTCCCGGCGCTTTTCTAGTTTTCAGCAATTTTATTGCTGTCTTCACTTCGATAATTGTCGGTTCGTTATCGAGAAACTGATTCATCGGCTGTTCGAATCGGCGGGTTGGGTGCTGGAACTTGCTAACGTCTAATCAGAATATATTGAGATGACAGGCTATGGTACAAAAAAAATCTGTTTAAACAAAAGTTACACAAACTGAAAAATTTCCATCCCTCACAGAAACTTTCCTCGAATTCATTCAATCCGTTATCGCAAGAAACTCCAATTTTCCGCCAATTCCTTCTGCATTTATCAAATCCTCGAAGCAACCACATAGACGAAAATAAACAATTCCCAAATCATAAAATGAAAAGAGGAAAAACATGGAAAAACCGGAGAACCCCTAAGGCTGTAATCTCCCTGAGTTGTGCGCCCCCGCCCATGCCCCCGCCACAGTACTGTCGCTACTATATCGACCGGGATTAATTTAAAATTCCTCATTTGATTTGCCGTGCAGCACGTTAAATCCCAGCAAATTGATTTTCCCTACACGTCCTTGCTACTTAAACTATTAAACAAAAACACAGGATAGAGAGAGTCGACTCGGGAAAAAGATACACAGGATGCTGCCGAAAGTGATTCCTAGAACGCTCCCAGAAATAAGGTCGATGTCAAAGGAAAAATAGACAAACGCAACGCCAGAAAGACACTGTTGACATTGGGCTGATGTACGGCATCACAGATTCAGGATACACGATCCTCCTGGATCCAGCTACAGGCTGCCGCCGTTGTCTTTGCGCGGCAGTCATCCTTTTGTAAAATTGATGAATTTATTATGCCCGCCTGTAACTTTGCACAAGATAAGGACTTTGTCAGAGAGTCCTTACAGAATGCTTAGCATATTAAATAGAGCAAATTGGGTGCGGCAGGGTGGGGGCGGGCGACGGATAGGATAAATATAAAAATAGGTCCTGTAAAACGGTACAGGCGCGCGCCTCGCTGTCATCCGGTCCCGATTTGGCATCTCATATCTTAGAGATGTTATCACTTCATCACAGATCACTTCTTTTGTCCATAAGCGCTCGCTGGGGAGCTCTTTAACAAATGGCTTCTCGTTTTACAAAATGGCGCAGCTTTGCCGGCGAAAAGTGGGGGGCGAGTTTAACGCTTTCAATTTTAAATGACTTTCGCCCACCCTCTGCCACAGCGCCCGGCCGTCGTGTTGCTGCTGTGTCACCGGAACCGGAACATGGACCTGATGATTTATGTCGCCATTATATGCATCCTATTTCACTTTGCTGAATTGCGATGATTGCCTGCCTGACTGTAAGTAAGACTCTCACGGCATAATTTTCATATCTTGTGAAAGATGGCGCTGCTGTGCGCCGGAATGGGTCTTACTTAACATCAAATGACGTTAGGGTTTTGCACAATATTTTTTCCATGCAACAGAACTGTAGACGTGGATATTTTTGGTAGATTAAGCTTTGCAAATACTGTTGCATTGGTGAATGGGTTTTTGTTGCACTTTCTGATTTATAGTGCCATTAAAAATTTATTGAAGGATTATCCTGTATAAATAAAAGGAAGTGTAAATATGATGCAGAGAGAAGCGATGGGTAAGACAACGAGGACACAATAGAAACAATGTTTCGCCATTTTTCCGGCAGAGTCATGTTCGAAAGCTGGACTTATCATCGATGAAGGTATGACGTTCTAGGAAGTTGCGAAAAAACATTCTCCACAGAATTACAGGCGCAGTAAATAAAGAGGGTCACTAAAAAAGGGGATACAACCCCAAATTGTGCCAAATATACAATGAACCTGACATAACCATAAGCATCAAGATCTCACGCCTACGCTGGTTAGGACGCGAGTAGTATAGATAAACCGCTCCGAACGTAATGACGTCAACGTTGACTTGAAGACTTGGATGTGGATGTGATCTTGGTTATTATTGGGCACCGTCTTTGTGAGATCAGTTGAACCTCACTGCGTCTTGGATGAGCTTTCGCGCCGCGCAATTTGCTTGAATTTCGATGTGCCTCGGATGAACTTTCGCGCAGGATGAGCTTTTGAACTTAGATGTGCGTCTCGAATGAGCTTTTTCGCTGGTGGGAGATCGAATCTGTAGTTTGGAACTTCGTTGTGTCTTGGGTAGGATATTGTCGGGAATCTGATCTAGGTTGCAATTATTTATCGCGCTCGGTGCAATAACCTGGACCTAGTGACTTTTGCTTCGTGTCTCCGTTAATCTTATATTCAACTAGCTGACCCAACAGACCTAGTCCGCGGGAATCGCGTAATTTTGTCACTGTTTTTGTTTATTTTTTTTGTAGCTGCTTGTTTAAAAGTGATTAAATTAAAGGCGAGGGCCATTCGAGACGATATACCTCATATAACAACTTCTTCTTCTTATTTGATCCGTTAGCTGGCGATCCGAGTGAAACGTCCTCGCAACGGATAGGCTGCTGTCGGTGCTGCGGTATCTCGAACTCTATTCACGATTGGTTTCCATTCTTGCCGGTTTTTGGCGACGTCTCGAGCTTCGGTGACTGGGCTCAGTGTTCAGTTCGGTTGAATTGGGCACAAGTTCATGGTTATGAAGACAAGAGGTCTGACGCCTCATTGTTTAAGCCAGAATAACATAGAATTTCGTCATCAGCGAATCAGTGAAGTGGGTAAGGTGGAATTGAGAGCATATATGTATTTATTAGAACTAGAAGAAGATTGTGTGTGGTAAAATTGAGTCCTGGGGAACATCGGCGGAGAAGGTATGAGGTTTATAATTGATACCAACTGCAGTTTAGTTATTTATTTTATTTTATTTATTTATTTATTATATAAACCAGGAAGTACACAAGATTTACATCTTTTAGAGTACATTAAAAATAAAAAAAATAAAAAGAATAACTACATAATAGATAGACTAACCTAAACTTAAAAAACTATGAGAGAGACAGACAGAAAGGAAAAGAGCAGGAAATAGAAAAAGAAAGAAAGTACTAAAGAGAAGTAGAGGGAGATAGAAAAAGAGGTGCTTGCTTTCTGAAAGTCTTGGCTGTGCCTATTCTTTGAATATTGCTAGGAAGGTTATTCCAAAGTCTAATCGAATGCACAAAGAAGGAACGGCTACCCATTAGGGAATAATGTGTAGGAATACGAAATTTAATCGAACGCATGGATTGCAGAGAAAGGAGGAATTCTGAGAGATAAGAAGGACTTTTCGTGTGGAGAACTTTATGCACTAGGACCAATGCAGCGACATCAACAAAACAGAAGAGGTCGCAACCAAGTAGGAAGTTTCGTACACCAGACACATGATCTGATCTGCGCAAGTGAAAAATGAACCTTAAACAATCATTAAATGCGACTAATAGACGTTGACGACAAGATGCATCAAGGGATATATATACAAGGGAGCCATAGAGGAAGTGTGGAACAATAAGAGCTTTAACTAGCTTGAGCCGAATAGACGATGATAAAAGACTACCATAAAGCCTAAGTCTCCGTAACGCGCCATAAATTTTGGAAATCATGAGTGAGATATGATCGCAGCAGGATAGTTTGGAATTAATGGCAATGCCAAGATTATTAACACAGTCAACAACGGGAAGAGAAACATTATTAAGTAAGATAATTGGAATATTGTCCAGAGAAAGAGAGCGACGACTAAGAATGAGTACTTGGGATTTGTTAGGATTAAGTTTAAGGAAATTGGAAGAGCTCCATTCATTTATCAGGCATAAGACATTATTGAGATCAGAAATACAGGATTCAATCCGACTAGGAGTGCATGAAGTATATAGCTGTAGATCATCAGCATATAAATGAAAGGAGCATCCATGGATAATAGCAGGGAGATCGTTAACATACAAAGAAAAAAGGAGAGGACCAAGGATTGAGCCTTGTGGAACACCCAAGGATACAGGTAGGAAGGATGATACAATGGAATTATGCCGCACGCATTGGAGTCTATTAGAAAGAAGAGAAGAAAAAAGACGAATTGCAGAAGAGGAAAAGTTATAGAGCTGGCTAAGCTTGGAAATTAGAAGCGAGTGAACCACAGAATCAAACGCCTTAGAAAAATCAAGAAGAACTAATATCGCAATGTCACCTCGGTCAAGCATAGAGCGCAGATCAGTAGTTACTTTTAGTACAGCTGTTTCACAACTGTGAAGTTTACGGAAGCCAGATTGGAATTTAGAGAGGAAATTTTTAGAATCAAGGTAACCAAGAACTTGAATATAGATGACTTTCTCAAAAACTTTGGCTAGGAAGGGTAGAATACTGATAGGGCGAAAATCGGATATATCAGAGGGGGAGGATTTTTTAGGTAATGGAATTACTATGGCTTTTTTCCATAGCAAGGGAACTTGGGAAGTTGTTAGGCAGTAATTAAAAATGTGGGTTAAAGTTTCCACAATTAGGGGGGAAAGAAGCTTGATAAATCGAGGAGAAATTCCATCAAATCCAACACTGTTGGAGGAGATGGACAACAATATTTTAAGAACTTCAGATGAGTCCACACAGCGGAAGCTAAAGCCATCAGAACTAAGAGAATCAAAGGAGACAGAATTAGAAGAAGTGGAGGGAACAGGATCAGGAGGACGTTGGATGAAAGATGCATTAAGATGGTTAACATCAGTATCAAAGGGTATAGGCACCGAAGCATGAATACCCAAAGAACGAAGATTATGCCACAGTTTTTTAGATTTTAAAGCAGGATCAAGTTTGCGGGAGTAATACTCGCGTTTAGCGGAGATAACCTTACTAGTGATGAGATTTCGAAGCTTTTTGTATTCGCTTAGGTAGCTAGGGATCTTGGTCCTGCGATAACGTTTATACATGGACTCTGCATTATCAAATCACGGATTTCACGCGAAAACCAAGGACAAGGTGAAGACAGATTGCATCTTCTAGTAACCAAGGGAACACACCGATCATAGAGAGATCGAATAAAAGAGGTCAGGAGATTGACTTTAGTGTCAACACAAGTAGTGTTATATATATCGTCCCAAGGCACAGACGTGGCTAGTTCCGAGAGCCGATCGAAATTGATGTTCTTATAATCGCGATAAGAAAAAGACGAATGTATGGGGGAGTGGCGAAAGGAAAAACGAATGGAGAGAAACAGAATATCATGATCGAGGAAGCTAGGGGGGGAAATTTGATTGTGTTTTAACACTGAATCAATAGAGGTTGTAGATAGAACATCAAGTAGGGAAGGATTACAGCAGTTCAGGAAAGTAGGAAGATGATTAAGAATATGTAAGTCCA
Source organism: Thereva unica (assembly GCA_949987705.1). NCBI lineage: Eukaryota > Metazoa > Arthropoda > Insecta > Diptera > Therevidae > Thereva > Thereva unica. The sequence goes on from OX465281.1 coordinate 247,782,677, forward strand.
AAGATGCGAGAAAGAATCTGAGCGAGTTTGCACGTGAATTGTCCCTAAGCAAATTTACATTAAAGTCTCCAGCAACCATTATATTTTCATAATGAAGAGAGAAGCGTGAAACAAAGTTGTGCAACTCAACAGCAATATCGGGGTTAAATATATTAGGGGGACAGTATACATTAACGACAACACATTTATCATATTTCGATCTTATCTCAACAGCAATGAACTCAAATTGAGAGCCACTCGACTTACCAACAACACTAGATAAAAGCATAGAGGATACATATATGGCAACACCACCACCAGTACGACCAACACGATCATTGCGATGTAGCGAAAAGCCCGGTAGGGAAACAAAAGAGGAAGGGATTTCAGGTTTAAGCCAAGTCTCGCTTACTAGCAGAACATGTATTTTAGTACGGTCGCACATATACCTCAGCTCGTCCATTTTGTTTTTTAAGCTCCTTGCATTCATAGTGCATATATTCAGTCCTGAAGTGGAGGAACAGAGAATATTAAGTAGCATTCCCACATTGCACACCCGACTAGAAGAACGATTCATAATTAAATTTTATCATAACGCACAACCAAGAATACAGAAGCAACGACAAAGAAAATATCAAGAAAGCAGAGGAAAATAGAAGGGGAAGAGCCGTAAGAGGAAGCGGAAGAAGAAGATAGAGAGAAACAACACAGTGAGGAGGAAATCTATAAGACCTTAAAATTAAGTTATACTTAAAAATAATAGTTACTATCAACATATACTTAAAAATAATAGTTACTATCATGCGTAGATCGTAGATATTGACCCCAGTGGCAAAGAGCTGCTCCTAAACTTCTTCACTGTGATCCAGGAGTTGACGCAGAGTTGACTGCCTCATCCAGGTCGAGTGCCGAAGTAAATATTTGGGCACGCTTATTTTTTTCCAACTGCACAAATACTAAGCCACGACGAGTAAACACAGATGAAACAAGATTCCTCTTAAGGAGCTTCCGCGCCGTCCGCAGTATGTCACTGTTTTTCGACGTTAAGCTTTCACTAACGTAGACCAGGCTGTTAGTTGAATAGCCCAAGTTCAGTTTATTCAGCATTAGAGTACCGTGCTGGCGAGTTTTCTTCAGAAATTCTTGCTGTTCGTTAGCAGAAGGAAACTTTACAATTATTAGCGGGCTAATCTTCCTGTCGTTTACCATCGGCGACTCAAGGCGGCTTCGCAATCGTGGCCGGAACACATTTACATATGGTGATAGCTTATGGCCGATGGTAGAGGCAATAGAATTTAAAATGTGAATCGGATCATCATTATCACCTACAGGAATACCCCGAACAACCACATCATGTAACCTAGTTTGGCGCCGTAGATCCTCGAGCTCATTGGACACTACAAGGTGATCATGCTGGAGGGTTTCAAAATCCTCTTTTAATTTGCCCAATTCAGTAATGAGAAAGCTACGAAGCTCCTCGATTTGGGATGACAGCTGCAGTTGAAGTCGTTCCTCGAAGGCAGCAAATTGTTCTGCCAGCATGCGGCTAAAACTTACCATAAGTCGCTTCTCCAACAGTTCAAGGCTGTTGTCAGGCGCTGCTATTGAAGTTGACCTGGCTGCTTTGCTGCTGCTGCTGCTGCCGCTATCGATGCGCCTGCTGGCTGACTCGGGTGTATTGACCTTAGCGGGATTAGAGATGTTATTCTCAGCAAATTTCCTAGTGGCGGGCCGTGACTGATGTGTTTTCGACATTTTGAGTGAGAATCGGAAATGTTTTTATTTTTTTTTATTTTTATTGTTTATTAGGCACGGACAATATTCACTGTGAAAAATTATTAGGGTAGCAACGAAAAGTAATTTTGTTGTGTTTTTAATTAAAATTAATTAAATATAAAACTGCGGTAATAATAAAAATGATACGGGTCAAAAAAAAACACGTCTACTCGCTGAACATCACTTTAGGTGTTACATTGATACTAATAAATCGGCATTGAATTTGCTCTCTGATATCACCGCTTCCTTGTAAGCATAAAGAGAATTTGTTTTAGATGGAAATTACAAAGGACGCGGAATTTCTGTATCGAGCATTAGCATTAAACAACAGATCTATTCGGCGAAATCTAACTGAACGACAGATTTGAAGTTCTTACTAAGAAAACAAAAATCCCAGTCAGTGATTTGGAAGAAATTTATAAGCCTAATCCTTTTTGTTGTGCCACCTTTAAGCGCTAGTCTTGCACAAAAAAAAAAAAAACGGTTTGACGCCGGCGTAGCCGATATTGGAGCGCGGGAAAGAGATGTGCTGAAGCTTACTGTCTATCTGGTGTGCTCCTTGTAGATTTCTGTCACTTATTGTACTTTTGATTTTGGAAGAGGCCGTATAACAGCATAGTGCCCAAATGCATAAACATATCTGATTTAGTAGCACTTACCAATAGTTTACTGTTTGCCGGGGGGCTCCTCCAGCCTGAGCAAGTTTTTATCCATATTATGTACATCTTCTGTGACACTTGCCGAGACCAGTTGCTAATATTTGTAACCTTATTAAATTTAACTAAAAAAAAATAATGTTGAAACTTTCATTAAAATTTATTCATTTTTCTTCTCAATTTTATTTACAGTTAGCAGTGTAATGTCAACAGCCAAACGGCTGGTCCTATCCCTCAGAGGTCGCAAGGAGTCTCAGAGCACAGCTGGGACTTCATCTACGCGACTTGTATCCGGGAATAGCTCGTCGCCAGGGCATGAACTAGATGAAATCGCTGTAGTATCTGGCAGCGGAGATTCCAATCTTTATGGAGGAAATTTCGGAAACGCAAATGGACCACGCTTTGGTTGTGGTAAGTAACGAAACATCCTTTCACTCCGAAACTTCCATCAACTTTTCATTCTTGAATAACTTGGATGCAAATGTATTTACAAAAAAAAAAAAAAAAAAAAAAAAAAACAGAAATCCCCACTCCAGCATTTATCATACAATCACATACAAAAGAGGACACCCCATTGCATCATGTTGTTATCCTTTCATTCTTCCTTTTGCTTCATGTTATATCCTTTTTTGTGTAATCCTGTAAAGAGTATCGTAAATGTTCTTCCCTCAATCCCCCCCTTACTCCGGTTTTTTTTGTGGCAAGCTTTTCCTCATATTTTCCTCATATTTTTTTTTATTTAACTTTTCATCATTTCACAAGGGCCTATGCGCGTCGGGTTGCTGCAATTGAATGTGATTCGTGTTTAGTTGTGTGCTCATTTTCATCCTGTTTTAAGTTGAGTTGTTGCTGTTCTGTTCATGTGTATAGTTTGTTTGTTGGTAACAATTTCCAGGATATCGATTTGAGATTTTAAGCATTCAAGGAGGAAATTTACATTCTGTGTTTTGATGGTAATTGTTTGTGATTGTCTGTTTTGACAACTGGAATATTTGGAATAATTATTATGGGATAATAATATACAATGAGATTTGCAAAGGCAATTTATTTCAAATTTGCTTCTCTGTTCATTTTACAATATCTAATAACAATTTATTCCACAAGTGTAGTATAAATGGATGGTACTATACTGTCTCTTACCGTCTACACCAACAAATTGAATTCTTCATGCAGCGTATTCTAGTGTATACATGTGTTAGTACATCTCATAACTATTTTTTTTTATAATTTTGTTGTTTTGAAAAATTATGATGAACATGCAATGATTTTCCATCAATTTGGTATTAGTAATAGAGTTAACCCTTCTAACACAGAAGGCGCACTTCTAAGCTGGGCCAAGAAAAATCTACCTACTCAACACAACTAAGCGCTGAGATGAGACTCACCACTAAGCATGCAAACATAAAAATTAGTAAATAAAAAAAAATCAAAATTAGCATGTAGCCCACGCAAGCATCAGAAAACATAAGTGGTCTCGTGAGATTTAAAGGACTCTTTTTAAGGACATCTTTACCAATGCTCACGCTAAAGACATTATTATTAATGTAAACATTAATGAGCATGCGATTGACAGGTTCGAATCAGCCGTAATTCGTGTTAGAGGAGTTGATTTGTAAAAGAGGTGGAGCTCTCAGGTTATAACGACTCTCTCTAAACAACGCACGGCGACCTAGAAAACCTGAGTCTACTTTTCCATTAACCCTTAGCTGGCCCACCTCGTTTTTGTAACATAGCTGGCCTCCACGCACCCCACGGAAAAAAACTATTTCCACGGAAAATATGCAATATTGACCGTTTAAAAAAATCAGTGGGGTTCTTTGACAACCCTTTTTTATGTTCCAATAGTTGAGAGACTTTTTTCTTACTACGACAGAAAAAAAATTAAGGTGCGATAAAACATGAAAAAGCGACATTTTGCTTCAAAAAATCAAAACTCCTATGTTTTTTGAATGTATGGACACCCGCAACGGCGTAAAAGCTCTGTACATAACACCATCTAACACAAGTAAAACTTACAACCTTCAAGACACACTAGATGGTCCCACAAATATTGTTATTAGATTGTTATCATGGAAAAATGGTTTCTTTTAGGCCTGGGGTGTCCCGGCACCCCCAGGTCCAGCTAAGGGTTAAGGAGCTGATGAACAAATATAACATCGGCCACCTCACGGCGCTTGTGAAGCTTAAGTTGAGCAATTTAAGTCGGGGCTCATATGATGGAAGAACTATTGGGTTTTACCAAGGAAGATGATTCAGTGCGAGTCTAACGGACCTTCATTGAACCGATTCAATAGTTCTAACATGTGAAGAGTAGTGAGGAGACCAATATTCGAGTAATGGGACGCATATTCGAGTAATGGTCTGACAAGGGAAGGTGTTTAGTGATCAAGGAGTTGTTAAGTTCTTTGGACCACCTTTTTATAAAACCCAGGACTAAACTACCTTTGTAAGAGATCTAGTTGATGTGAGTGGAAAAATCCAGCTTACTATCAAATCTAATCCCGAGATCTTTAACAAAATTAACACGAGGGATACCCTCATCAGAAAAGGTGTAGTTAAAAATTATAGTACCACGTCTCCTACTTCACATTTACCAATATTAAGAACCAAGTTGTTGTTAGCACACCAAGAGTGAAAAGTGTCAAGGTCAGCTTACAAAAGTTTGCAATCTTCGATACTCTTAATGTGACAATTTGATGTCATCAGCATAAATCAATATTCTACAGTGTCTTAGCAAGGGAACAATGTCATCAATTGACAAGATAAAGAGAAGAGGGCCAAGATGACTTCCTTGAGGGACACCGGATATCGCTTCAATGGTTACTGCTTTAGATGCACGAAAAAGAACTTGGTAGGCCCGGTCAGCTAAGTAAGACTGGAACCATATTAGAAGGGCTTGCGGAAAGCCTAACATTTTTATTTAGAGAATTATAATGGAATGGGGAAGCTTGACAAATGTCTTACTAAAATCAGTTTGACAACCGGAAATGAAACCCTCGACAGTTGAGAACTGATCTCAAGCGGTAGTTAAACGAGCTGCAAGAAAACCATGTTGATCGTTGAGATCAACCTCTCTTGGACGCCTAGATCACGTGAGAGAATTTTTCCTTTGCGAGTAAAATCCAAAATCTCTATGATTCAGGAATGGAAGCCAACATTACTGGGGTCATTGGCTTAATTCCATTCGAAGTGCTCGAACGCGCCATCAAAAATTTAAACTTCAAAATGGACCATATGAGCTGTAGTGCAGCTAGCATTTGAGAGAAATCATCTTCAAAAAATAAATGTAAGGAATAGTTCTTTTGTGATTGATTATAAAGATTACTCGATAAACTTAAATGTTTTTATTTTTTTTTGTTTCTGAAAAAAGTACCTCTAAATGGATCACCAATATTACATTTTAAGAGACATTTCCACCCCTAAACAAAAATAAAACGCTAGAGTCTTTTATCATAACTATGTAAGTGTTGACTTTCCCAAGTGTTTAATTGGCGAAAAAGTGTTTTAATTTTAAATACTTGTGCTTAGGGTAGACTTTTTGGGTAAACACACCATACAAGTTTAATTTCTGTTAAACACTTAAGTGTTTAAGAATAAAACACTTTAGTGTTTAAATTTTGGGCATTAATGGCGTTTAGAAATGAAACACTAGGGTCTGCGCACACCTTGAACGCGAATAACAAACCGATATGTCAACATCAGACCCAAAAAAGAAGATAAGAAGATACGTTCGTGCATCTGTTAATTTTCACGCCAAAAAATTTTGTTTAAAATCTCTGTTCTTTTGCCCCTCTGTCTTGAAAACTGGTGTTTTCGTGTCGTCGTTATAATCATTGTATGCCAGCCCAATGTGGGGCCATCGTTTCGCTGGTCTGGTATTCGTAACTTTATTAGTAAATCGACTCTGTTTTGCGCCAAATACGCGAAAATTCAAAAACACCAAAATCAGATTCTTTGGGGTCGTCCATAAATAACGCGAGGGAGTCGAGCCGAATCTCACCCAATCTCACGTGGGGAGAGGGGTATCTCGGCAAATATCACGTAATTTTTTTTGCAAGAAACAGTGTAAAACTGCGAGAAAACTGGGGTAAATTAAGTAAAACATGCTTCTCCACTAAGGACCCCCATTCACTTACAGGCCGCCGGTAGGCAGTGCCCTTTCAAACCTAGTCAGTCGGCACGGCCGAAGAAGGCCTCAGATTACCCAGTCTGACTGAGGGATAATACTTCTGGTATCTGGCTGACAGGCCGTGGCATGCATGCTGTTAATTCAAATGCAAAAATGTTCAATGAAAACTTCAAGGCGGCTCCAGACTCACGCCGTGAACACCCGCGAACAAGCGCGAACGCGAATGTAGATGGTTTTCACTCCCGCTTTGTTTTCCATTCCGAATGGATATACGTCGTAATTTGCCGTAAATTTACCGCTTGAGAGTGAATAGAAGTTCAGATTTTTAGGCACGAACTGACGATAAATGCCCAAACACAAAGATATACTTATAGGGTTGAAAAGAAGCCACTGCCCATTTAACCTTGTCACGGTAGAAGATGTTCCCTGAAAGGCTCGGGGAATAACGGTCTGGGGTGGTCCTATGACTATATCCAGCATCCAATGGCTAAGCGGTCTGGAGTATTGACCCTGGAAATTGTAGGTACCTCAAAGTTTCTTCATGGTTAGAGGTGTAGAAGCCATTCTCCCTTTTGAGAAGGCCCACTTCGTTCAAGAAGTTTTTGGAGAATAGCTTTTGTGGTCAATACTCCTCTGGTAGAGTCTGAAGGCTCTCACAATGTTTCCTAAAGGCAATCCTTTTGGAACGTCTCAACTCCTTGTTATAAGCGGTTAGGGTGAACTTATATTCATCCCAATGCCCGGTTTGTTTTCCCCTATTGAACAATTTCCTAACATCTCTAGGCATTACTGCTAACCTGCCGTTCCACCAGGGCACTTTACGTGACGACTGAAAGGAAAAGACAGTGTTGCTGTCATGGTAGGAAGAGATCAGCACAGCAGTAAACTGCGTGGCCGTATTCTCCAGTTCATACCCTGAGCTGATAGAAGCCGCAAGCGAGTCTGATTTCGAGGCCACAAGCCCTTAGAAACTCAGACCAGTTGGTTTTCTCAGGAACCAAAGAAGAGACGCCGATATGTGGGAAGCCCACAATTTTCATTCCTGTGGGAGAGAAACCTGTTCGTAAAGGTGAGGTCCAGAACCTCCTTTCTACTAGCAGTGATAATAGGTTTTGCATCCCCTATTTGCAATATCTATGTTATTCATGACAAGGAATTCTAAAAGGCACCTCTTTCGTTTACGGTAATTCTCTAGATGGAGTGCTGAGCATTTGCATCATAGGCGATGACGAATTGTCGGTTCGTCTTGCGATAGAACTCAATAAGTTCTTGAACCTCCTGGGGTAGCACTATTGCCGGTGGGAAGTCCTCTGACTTTGTCATCGGTTACCCAAAGTTCCTGAATAAGAGCAAAGGTAAGATTCTTCTCCGCGAATGTCTTGCACAGGGTGGAGGATGCGCCTTTCGCATTGTGCAAGTTTGCTTGGAGGCGCTCATTTTTTCTCCAATGACCTGAACATGACCAAGTTTCAATCGTCCAGATATACATACTCTGGAGAAATAAAATTTAACAAAGAGTTTAGCCGAAGTTTAAGCAAAGGCAGGGTACATTTCTTCAGGAGCCTAATTGATATATTATCAGGTCCAGTGAATTTATTGTCGATTAGTTCTTTGAAACTCCTAAGGACCTCGCGAATCCTGCAAATAACTTTGCCCATTGAGTTTCTGGTATACTTGGAAGCAGAGGGTGGGCATATAGTTGTATAGTGCGGAAGGTTTAGCATTTATAGTACATATGTATATACCTTAAACGGCTGAAACCCTTCCTGAAATCCCTACTCCATACTCAATTTACCTTCTCATATTAAATTTTTAATGTATACAATCTCACCCACAAACCACCCCTCCCAACCTCCACCAATGGTATAAATTTTCTGGCTGTATAATGAGAAAAATAAAATAAAATTGCGAACACACAAAAAAACGGGATGCCACGTAGAAAAGGACATTCTAAGGAAGATCCTGTCGCTGGACTTATGTCCTTACTAAATAAAATAAAAACGAAAGTGGAACGAGGCGAAACGGTTGCGTTGAATTGGTTACACGAAGTAAAGAATTGTGAACGTTGTCCTGCGGTTTCGTATCCTTGCTCCTGGATATTATGAGAGACTCGCTTTCATATTTGTTTTATTTTATCGGTCGAAAGCCGGTTGCCATCGGGGCTCATTTGAAATTTTGTGGCCACCTTTTGTTTTTTTTTTATTGATTGCCTTAACAGTAATAAAAATGATTCTAAATGGAAAATACACGGCGTTTCCCCAAAGGATGCTTCCCTGCAATATTCCCAAAAAAAAAAAAAATGATAAAAAAAAAAGAAAATAAATAAATAAATAAATGGAGAGGGAGGCCAAGCCAAGAGTCCTTGTATAAAAAGTCAGGTTCGCCTCCTCAATAAATTTTTATATATCTATATTTTTCTTTCCTTTATTTTGGTCCTGGCAGAATGTGAGGATGTGTTTTTATGCGAATCTAAATAAAATTTGGATTTGTGCCGAATATGTTACAATCTAGAGGAAATCTTTATTTTTAAGGATGGCTACGGATTTATTTTAGATCTCGTTCTGCTGTTGTATAATTTAAAGACTTTGGGATTATATTAGGGGAGAGTGGATTAAGGAATTTTTCTTTTAAATGTATTTGAACAAATAAGGGATTATTTTTTTTATTTTATTTTATTTTTTTTTTATTTTATTTTTTTATTTTACTTCTTTTGAAACATAAATGTTTTTTTATTCTCGTGGTGTAGATTGAATTTGAAATTAGAACGAGTGAAGTTGTTTGTTGAATTATAATCATGTTATGGGATTGATAGTAATGTGTTTCTTGTATGGTTTGGTTTTGGTGATATTAAATATAATTAATAAATCGACAATATTGTTTTATGTGAATCGAAAGCCTTCCACTTATCCATGAAGGAAATATAGAGTTGGATCGTATTTAATGATCTGTGTGAATATAGCCAGCTGAATCGTTGATCGGCTTTCAGTTGAATAGGAAACCCGGACTAGTTGGTGTTAATATATTTTAAAATTTGCAATTTTTTTAAGTTTTTAAACTCAACTTTAAAATTGCAATTAAATCTCGTGCACAACATGGTTATTACCACAGGTAATAAAAGGGTAATAAAAGGGTAGTAAAATAATTCATCCTTAAAATCGTCAAGTTTGGCTTATAAAAGCCATATGAATCTGGCAATATTGTGAAAATAAATGAGCATGTTATTTTATCTGGGTAGTAAGAATGGCACAAATTACCTACATGATAGTAGGTAAAACCAAACGCTGTACCTAAGATGCTATGGAGCCACAAAAGCGTTCTACATGAGTCTAAACGCGCGTCTTATCCCAGTTTGCCCTGGTTCATTGTATATAATTTTCACAAATGCATGAATATAATGTTATTTCCATGTTAGATGGAGAGTTATTGTTGCCTTTGGTCTTGAAAACTTAGTATCGACAAAATAAGTAAGGGGCATGCATCTTCGTTCAGTAAATTTACCCAAGTCGATGTCGATCTGATCAGTGGTTATGGTTAGAGGGAACCACTTCTCTACTACTCTTTTCACAGCCTCCTTTATAATTTGGATAATAGGTAGATGCCTCTTCAATCGTCGCATATGTAACGGCCATAAAGTCATAAAAGGAAGTTTAATGTCATGTCATCTTCCATTGGGAAGAAGTGGAGCTTCTCCCCGAACATAGTACGATGGATCCACACAGGGATCATTCGCCCCATACTTCTATACGGGGCCATGGTGGAATACGTCCACCGTAATAAAAAAACTACAGAAGGTGCAAAGATGTGAGGAGTTATAGTGGGAATGCTGATCGAACATTGTGTGATAGGGACGCATGCGACCCGCTTAGGTCTCGAGACTTACGATTCTGGCAGAAGCTGTGAAAATCCAGACGAGCATAACATTAGGTTTAAAGTAGAATCACTATGGCATCACAATGGGCCTATCCTTTTGGACTACGTGTATAAGCTTAACACCAACAGCTCAGCCATACCTAACCTAACCTATAATCAGTGAATAAATATCTTTCAAGGTATAAGTCTCCATACGCATCTTTTGGAATCGGCAACCGTAACGCTGTTCAAACACATCCCCAGTACTCGAGGCAAGCGCTTCCACTGGAAGCAATGTCCTTCAATTTTCCCGGATGCAAAATAAGGCGGACCTTTATTCTCAAACGTTTAATGTTCACTATTTGCCATTAAAGAAAAAGAAAATTTAGGAGTCTTAATATTAGTAATAAAACATAATAATTTGAAGCTATTTCCGAATTCGGATCCTTCATCCTGGAGTGTGAGCAAGGCAAGCAATACTATAACGTGCCTAACAAACCACCTTAACTATCGCTTTGATCGATTCTGGTTTGTATCCTCTAGATATATCTTTTCGCACGTTACTTTCTGCAGTTGATCAGCAATCAGCCATTGGATGAAATGTGGTTACTTCCATCAATGAAATCCGGCTGTTAAATCTTATAGTCTATTGTCCATATTTCTTTCAGCTGGGAATAGTTCCCCATCGTTGCATAGCAGCCTTCAATTTGTAAACTTAACAGTATGCCTGATGCATATTCAAGAGTCGGCCGGACCAAGGAAACGAAGAGTCTTTAGTGCCAAAGTGTTCTTAAAAGCAACAAAATTTCTCTTGATAAAACCAAGCATTTGCAATACAGCAGGCAACTTCTGTGTGGACCGTAAAGTCGAACTTGTGGTCAAAGTAAACCCCAAGATCTCTAATAGCCGCCGGACGAGCAAGTGTACAGCCATCGAGCTAGAATGGGTAGATTGTAGGGTCTTTTGAGCGAATATAAGAAAATGCATTGCATTTAGATTAACTTACACTTAGATGAATGCCCTTAGAACATACCAGAAATACATTAAGTTCATCCTGAAGTAGGGCACAATCCGACTCAGAACGTATGGAGAAGAAAATCTTCATATCGTTCGCATAAAGGAATACTGAAGCATGCTTAAAAATAGTTGAAACATAATTTACAAATAGGATAAATAAAAGAGGTTCTAAGTGGCTTCCTTTGGGGAACCCAGAAGGTACCTCGAGATTTGAAGAGACAGTAGACTGGATTAAAACTACCTGTTTACGATTTCTCAACTATGAATCCAAACATAGCAGCATACTGCCATGAAAACCATAGCCTTCTAATGTAGCCACAAGAAGGCCATGATTTAATTTATCGAACACTTTTGAGAAATCCGTCTTGGTATCAGAATTATATTTCCCACTTGGGGCTTACTATTATTGTAAGTAGGGATGTCACGAATATCATATTTTTCACAATGTTCAGAATGCGAATTTGCAAATGCGAATGTTTCAGAATGTCATTAAAAAAATTATATTAAATTAAGGACTCATTTTTGTATTACTTACAAGGACAATATTAGAACAATAGACCAGTGTTATATACAGTTATGGTATTCTTTCTTATCAAGTCAAAATTCACTAAAGGAATATTATATTTCAGAAAAAGCAATTTTGGCACCTATTCGCTCATCTCACGAGGCGATTTCTAAAGGTTCCATTAACATACAGGCCGCCGGCAGGTCCTTGCCTGAAGCTTTCTCGTGTTGAGGCCAAGTATAACCACACCCTCACGCCTGCAGTCTATGCGCTTGTTTAGATGGTTTGCTTCCAGGAACGTTCGTCACGAACATTGTTGATAAAGGGGGAAATTGGGATGATGAGAGATTGGTATCCCTGTGCTGAAAGTCGAGTCGTCACGACACGACAAGTCGTTTGAGTTGAGAAAGTGACCTTTCAGTCGAATCACAACTTTCAGTAGGTACAGGAGCCTAAAATCAACTTAGTATTTCCACTCTAGGCCTTTGTGTGAAAGTTGTAATTCGACTGAAACGACACTTTCTCAACTCAAACGACTTGTCGTCTCGACTTTCAGCACAGGGGTCTCCTTCTTATTTTTTATCTAAAAAGGCCCCAAGAAAAGTGACAAAAAGCTTTACATATGTGTGTAGATAAATATGAAGATACATATCTGAGCTTCTATTGAGTCTGAAATTGTCATTGAGACCATTTGACATTTTTGTAAGTGAATAAACAACCTGATACTTTAAACTGTCGTCTTCGCCTGAGTGTATGTAAGGAATCATGGGGTCACCTGCAGCCCAAGTCCTGTCAGGCGGTTGCCTTAAGCCCTCATTATTCAGTCAGTTTGAGTAATGTATCGCCTTAACTGGACCGTGCCTGCCGACCTGGCCCGAACGCGGTATGAGTATGAATGGCACCTTAACGTATGGCCTTCATCGAGCGGTATCTGCTCACCTGATCTGAAAGGTTACGGTCCGTCGATGGTTTGAAAGCGAATGGGAGCCTTAAGTGGTTCATATATAAGACCGTCTGCACTGAACAATTGTTGGGGACGCTGGCCGGTGGAGCGCTCAGATATTTGCGAGCCAGATCTATCAACTTATCGTATTTTAAATTTGTTTACCACGAGACACGACACAACCTACAAACATTCACATTCGCAAAACATTCGCATTGCTTGATGCGAATACGAATGAAGATACTATTTTCACTTCAGTTTTGATATATTTTTTTCTAAATCCTCCTTCTACCTAACCCGTCCTCCTTTTAAAACATAAACGTGTGGGTATGTTCTGTATGACTTTATCCAAACACTATATCAACCAAGTTTATAAAATCCGGATATATAAAAACCCCCTATATCCTTTTTATGCTGCTGTACAACTTCTGTCATCCCCACAAACTTGTCTCAATAATAACAAACCCCGTACGTACAAGAATTGTCAATAAAACTGGTTGACAGTAACACAACAATATATCCAATAGCCGACTTCAACCCTTATAAAAGGGAAATATTATTGTGGTTATGCTGTCATATAACACTACTCATACATACATACATATATCCTCTACTCGCACTTGCCTTCTTGCATATAACTTGGAAGAAATACCGAAATAAAATTATTATTCTTATTTCCATTATACTTAAGCATAATTTTCGTTGATTACTAAAGTTTATGTGCGACTCACCTACCATAACATAACGGTCATTATGGTAGGCAATTTTATTTTTGCATAGAAATTGTGTCTGATATACGACCTACCCCCCCGGAGCAAATGCCAAGCGCGACGACGACTTCTCTCTTGCCAAAAAATGTTTCTTGCTTAGAACATGACCCATAGTATACAAAGGGGATACATCGTAACCATCTTCAAGTTTTATTTGACTGTTATGCATTTAATAACCCCTTAAAAGTTCCCCTGTTTCCTAAATATGACCCTCGTTACTGTGTGTTGTCTTGGTAGTAAATTTATCCTACCCCCCCATATCCAGGAGGCGAAAGAACATACTGGGGAAAAAGCGCCGTATAACGAAAACAACCAACCAAATTGACAGCATTAACTACCCTTGATGGAAATTAGCAATAAACCAATTCTCCTCCGATTATAAAACTTCAGTTAATAGCGACCATCAAGGATTGCCTCTGACTGGCAAAGAGAGTCCTTTATGAGCTTCTAATGCCGCCCTGGAAAGCCGTTGGCAAGGGATGAATTTTTTCCCACAATTTCATAACAAGACAAAATGGCACCATAACTGATTTAAGTCGCTTTCGTTAGAGACGTTAGGGGAATGACGGCCCTGCAGGTTATTGTTGATATAATAAAGCAACGCATCCTGGCACCAGCTAGCTACCTTGCCGCTTCAGCTCCACCGCCCCCCAGCGGGGCAACGTAATGAACCGCCCCATAAAAATTCTTCTTATAAGGAAAGGTTTACGAGCATGCGATTAGGCTGTGGCTTGCTTATATTCGTCGAAGGATTCAATTTGTCTAGGATCCTCCAGCAAGCCGACTGAACACACCAGAGGAGTGGTGTAGTGCTTGCCTGGAGATTTTATCGTATCCATTCATAAAGGATAACGTTCTTTTCGGTTTTATAACGGAACTTTTTGTTTGGTTTAAATTTATACTCCCCTCCATCCTTCTCCTCCACCACAAAAAGGGATTTCCATGCAAGTCGCCTATTTATCGCATTGCCTAAGGATATTGGAGACCTTTTAAGTAATGAAGGTCTTAAATTGGGATTAAAATGGAAAAGACAAATTTTGAAGGAGTTTTTTTTTTGGGAGTTTTTGAAGTATTTGTGTGAAGTTCTAGATGGGAAAATCTTGTAAGCCTGGGAATGGAATTGCTATGAGACATCTTTATTATTTTGTTAAAGAGTTTCATGCCAAAAGCTGCCAGATGGAGCAGGTTTTAAATTTTGAGAATTTTGGGCGAAAATATCAGGTATTAATCTGCTGCAGTTGAATCATCGGCTTTGATAGCGTAGCTGTTAAGACGCCTGAATATCATACCAAAGATCTGTGGTTCGATTCCACTCAACAGCATTATCCTTCATATTTCCACTTGCTCCACTTGGTACATATTTTTTCTTTCTTGTCTTCCGTATTTAGAGCAATTCTGTGTGCTCTGCTCCTTCCCCTCTCAATGCTTATAAGTTTAATAGCTGAAGAGCCCATTATCTATTAGATAACTGAAGTCTTTTTTTCCTTCCTATGGTACTACAGCCTTACTTGAGCTTATTTTGATCCTCCAGTTGTGTCGATCTTTGGCTGAGGTTCTCATGTTCGATGTACGTAAAAGAGAGAACGCGTGCGCTGCAAGCATATCCATCCACCATATTTTCGGTCTTCTTATAAGTGTTTCTCCTGGTGCCTGACTGCCAGTAAGGCTTTTTTTGAAGTAGGTATGGCGTCCTTTGAGCGTGGGAACCAAACTTTAATTGCGGTGATTGCGATCAATCAATTATTATGATTGACAGTTGAATCGACAAGTAATTTTCTAATTAGCGCTGCATTGAGAAGACATACCTGCTCCAGTTGTCTACCACAGAGAATTTTTTGCAGTAGGTATGGGGTCATTTCAAAGTGGGAACCAAAATGCCCCTGCGTCTTTTGACACCAATTTGATTGACAATTGTGTTGGCAAGTAATTTCCCATATACAAGTGTGTTACAAAACCTACCTGATCTCTTCCTTCTGGCACACGCTCAACTTGTCCAGCACAGCAATATTGTTTGAGTAGGTATTGTGTCATTTGAGTGTGGGAACGAAACTGTCATTTCGACGATTGATGCCAATCAATCAATTTAACAAGTAACTCCCTAATTAAAGATTTGTTGACAAGTCATACTTACTCTGTTCCTTCTGGAATACGGTTTAATCCATCACAGCAAAGTCAGTTAAGTTTTACGAAGGTTACTAGATTTATATCCGCGGTCTATTCATTCTAGTCTGCCGTATTACTTTGGTTTTCTTCGAATTTATTGTTAGACATACTTTTTTAGTTGCTTCTGACCTGTTGACTGACTGTCATCTATGTTGATGCCATTGCCATATCCGATGACTTGATAGTCTAAGCTCCCACAGCAAAAAAGGTACCCCATCGAACACCTCAAAACAATAAAGTGAGATTGGCTGAAAAACATGTAAAAAACATGTAAAGCCCGCCAGACTAGTAAAAATTTGTTAATTGCTATTTTTTAAGAATTTTTGAATTTTGTTAAAAAACAATGATTTTACTTTCCAAAACACCTGTCTGAAATTTATGCAATTTGTAGTAAATAATGAACCATTTTTGAAAAAATTTGTCTGTCTGACAATTTTTGTTAATTAGCTTCTAACAGACCCTTATGTTATAAATTCTTTTTCTTTATAAAAATGCACTTCATAACACCTCCTTGAATTTTGTTTTACATAATGTTCAAGATTTCTTCTGTCTATTAAAGCTTGTCTGGCTGACAATTTTTGTTAATAAATTTGTCAGACTGAATTTTGAATGCGCAGCATCAATGCATCAAGATCAACCACTGGCATTTCAGAACACCTTGTTCAAAAAGAAAACAACTGAAGTTTAAGATGTCCTTTATCCATAAAAATAAGCCTGTCATTGAAAAAATGTTTTTTACCATGTCAGATATAATTTTTAAGCGCCGTGACAGGGGGGTTTTCTGTAAAAAACAGCTTTTATAAGGGCCTAGCCAAAACACCACCTTAATTTTTTTTCTAGAAGAAGACTTGTCATCTATTTTATGAATAAAACTTGGTATGTCAGCAAAAAAGCCAATGGTGAGGTATGGCCGAGGTACTTTTGGACCCAGTATCTCATCAAAGATGAAAAAGTGGTGGCTTTAGTTTGGAATGGAATTCCGGCCAAAAGTCTGGAGATCATAACTATGCGGACCAATCATTGAGCTCCACATTATCAAACAATCTACTCACAAACAGATTTTTTTAGCCCTCTTATACTACACCTACAAATCTTCAGTTACAGCACAATTTTTACCAGGAAAAATATACTTCTGCTTCATTTACATCATTAAATTCATAAGCCAAATCTCCTTACGAACAATGCCGTATACTAAAGAACAACGCCTACAACTTTCTCATTAATTCTCTCAATATATAATTTCGATATAAATACCCCATTACCTAAAGGCATGAAAACAGGATCAAAATTCTCATTTGAAGTATATTTTTTTTTCGTCCTTTGCTCCTTGTTCATTTATATAGATATGTATGTATATATAATAATATAAAAGAAAGAAGAAAAAAATTGTTCATCCCTTAAAGGTCTTAAGGTTGCCTTCAATCATGCAAGTCAATCGGGCATGATGTCGTTTGGGGAGTGAATCGATTCTTTACGGATGTTTGCAAAAGACAATTTTTTTTTTGCTGTTAAAATTCTGTATATGTATTTTTTTTTAAACTTTCCCCATACACAAACATGAAATGGGGTAAAATTTCAATAAACTAAAGAAGACATGTGCGGCGGAATACCCTTTTTTAAAAAATAAAAATAAAATAAAAAAATAAAAAAAAATCCCGGGGGTTGGTGGATCCCATTTTTATGGTTTACTGAATCCAATTGATTGTAATATGTAACTTCAAAGGGGCGTGCGTCTTTTTGTAAAAAAAAAAAAAAAAATATATATATAAAATACAAGGAAAAAAAAATGGCAAAACAATGTGATTATTGCTGAAAGGAGAAGAAATTGTACAAAAAAAAAAGAAGAATAAATACGAAGAAACTTTTCTTGTGGATAATAAACAATGGAAATAAACACGAAGATTTTTTGCCTTATGAAAAAAAAAAAAAACACAAAACAAAAAAATAAAAGCACACAAAGAAATTGTTACGAAGCTATTGAATACTTTAGGAGCAATCACTCCTAACTAACATTGATTTTTCTTTAAACAAACCAACAGCGACTGTGAATGGAGTTCTATTTATAAAAAAGAAAAAAAAAATTACATTGTCGACAACTATTTAAAAAAAAAAAAAAACCTTTTAAACAATTCCTTATTTCAAATTTCTTGTCTTTTTTGTCTCTATGTGTACTTCACCTTTTGTTGTACCTGTTTCGTTTTTTTTTTTTTTTTTTTTTTTTTTTTTTTTTTTTTTTTTTTTTTTTTTTTGTAAAATATATAATTACAAATCCTCGTTAAAACCTTGGACCGCCGCCCGCCATCTCGCAATGAGAAATGAACCTCCTTCGTCCTTTTCAGAAATGAAATGTTCTGAAAAGTTCGTCTCAACGGGGCAAACGTTTCATATTTTTTAATTAAAAAAAAAAAAAAAAAAAAATAAATAAAAAAAAAGAAATTTCCCCTGTTACCTTTAATTAGATAAAGGTGGAAACTTCATCCACACTTTTACGTGCTCATGCGGAGATAATAAAAATAATTTATATACGGGGGAAAATATCACCACAATGAGCATGTACATTTTAAGTTGTGAGTTTTTATCACAGCTTGAAGATAATCTGTTTTACTATTTGACACGACCCTTCCACAACTTCTCACTAACACAAATTTATAAACAATTATAAAGTAGTTCTGGATATCTTTCCTCCTATTTGTTTGTTAGTTCTAAGTGAAGTCGCCAGGACTTGCATATTATATTTATAAATTCCTGGTTTATTGCTTACATACAAAAATACGAAGCATTGGAGTAGACTTAACTTTAAGTTCGGCACATCCTTAAGCAGTTTTTTTATATGCCTGAAGCTTAGAAACAAGCCCCTTCTTACTATCGACAGTTCCATAATAAAATTCAAGGTCAAATAGAAAGCTCTAATAGAAAAGACATACTCTCTAATAGGGATGCCAGAGCTCCCAACTCCGAATGCACTGTGTTACGCTACTGGCACTGGCCTCATCCAATAAAGGTAAAATAGTAGTAACGGCGTCACTGATCTTTGGTAGTGCAGGTACACCAAAGGGGTAAGCTCTGAGAAACACCAGAGAATCCAAGATCTACATCCAAACTCCAATCCTACTTCAACCTTCTCGAAGTTGTTTTTTTCTTCATGTGCGAGCTATTGGCTCCAAAGGTTCTGCGGCCATTCATTTGGCCTGTTGTACTACAACCCATATACCTTATATTTATAGACCAGGGACTCCTAGAACAAAGAAACCCTGCTCCTCGCTATTGCGGGGCACTCATAGAGAACATGGAGAGCAGACTCATCCTCTTCCAGGCAAAGCCATCATGTGGGGTCCTCCGCCCTTCCTATCCTTCGTAAGTGGTAATTTAAGGCACAGTGTCCGGTAATCAACCAAGTGTCTTGACATCATTCCTACTGCGCCCTAACAATTCCTTGGCCGTCTTAGCGGGTGGAACAGGAAGGAACCGCTTAGAGTTGGCCAGTCAGGCACGGTTCTCTAGCGCTCAGAATGTTTCATCAAAGTCCGATCGGCCAGAACCCTGTGCAGAAAGCTGAACGATGCCCCAATAGCTGGCTCAGGACCGATGAATACAATATCAGATCCCTGTTTAGCCAGGGCATCTGCACTTTCGTTGCCTTTAAAGCCCCAGATAACTTGATTGAGAATGCCCAACTCATCAAGAGCACGTTGGCAGTCCCAAACTTATTTCGACTTGGTCCTACGGGACCTCATCACTCTAATTGCCGCTTGGCGTCCAGAGAAGATAAAAATCCGTTTATTTTGGTAGGCCCCTCTCAAGTTCTCGTGCATGCCTGAATAGCGTACACCTCTGACTGAAAGACAGTTGCTAGGGTCCCTAGTTTATCGCCCTGCTGAATCTGGGGCTTTCACTCCAGATTCCGGCGCCCACACCTGTCTCTGTTTTAGAGCTATCGGTGTACCGTACTAGTGCGCCCGGCAATACTTTAGGAAAAGCCCACGTTAGCCTATCCTATATGTGCACAGAAAGTTGCTCAAATTTCCATTGCGGCGATTTATTCTAAAAGGCATGCAGTCCCCGCTTCCGGAATCTCTTCTATGATGTTGAATGATCTAGAATGTCCCAGCCCAAGACCAGCGCCTAGGTGACCATTCGGTTTCAGCTGCAGCGCCGCGTTTATGGCGGATTTCTCTACCTGTAGGTGGAGGGGTACCAGATTGAGGAGAGTCTCCACCACTGCCGTTGGAGAAGTGTGGATGGCCCCAGTGATGAAGAGGCAGGCCATTCTTTGAATTTTGTTTAAATTGGTTATGAAACCCTTAAGCGTCGTTCTGTACCACCAAACTACAGCACTATAAGTTACCATGGGCCTAATGATGGTGGTGTACCTCAAATACATGCTCATCAGAGTGTCCATGTGCTGGTTCCAGTTGAGCTTGGCATCTAGCGCCACTCCTAAATATTTGGCTTGTTGTGAAAAGCTTATAGTTCTGCCTGCGATTGTAGGCTCCAAAGGTCCCGGTAGTGATCGTTCGGTGAAAGGAACCAGAATCGTTTTGTCGGGATTGACTTTTAGTCCTACGCTCTCGCACCAGCTAGAGATCAGATCTAGTGCCTGCTGCCTGCGCCTTGACATGGCTCCTTCAGTTTCACCTGTAACTACTATGACGAAATCGTCAGCGTAACCTTGGGCGAAAAAGTTTCGACCGTTGAGCAGCTCTAGCAGTTCATCAACAACAAGGTACCAGAGAAGTGGAGCTAAAACTCCTCCCTGTGGCCAGCCTTTTGCTATAGTGCCCTCCAGAAACCCCTCAACATGAGAGACCATTGGTTTGCGAGTTCTCAGCATAGAGTCAATCCAGCTGCAAAAAATGCTACTTAGACTGCGCCTACTTCAAGCCCTAGCTGTAGTATCAAAGGATGTATTGTTGAAGGCTACTTCGATATCGAGGAAAGCCGTTGTTTAGAACTGCGCATTCCAGCCTGAGCACTAGATTGTGCAGTGCTGTCTCAGTGGACTACTCGCCTGGTACGCATGCTGATAGGAGCTTAGTGGTTGGTGTTGAAGATAAGTTTCCATTGTCTTCAAGGCAAAAGACGAGAGACTTATCGGCCTGAAACATTTAACCGAGGTGTAGTTCGAACGCCCTGGCTTAGGTACAAATGTTATGTTGGCGTTCCTCCAGACAGGTGGGATATAACCATGTGCGAAGGAAGCACTGAATATTTTGCATAATGAGGGAGTGTCTAGATCGCAGCTCTCCTGTAGCAGAATGGGATAGATTCCATCTGCTCCAGGAGACTTGTATGGTTTGAACGATCTAATCGCCTCACTAATAGCTTCGTGGTTAAACACGATGTTTGCTTCTGTCCAGTTCGCTTTGGTCACTTTAGAAAGTGGGCCTGTTGGCTGCCCAGCAGAAATTGTGTTCCCATTTGAATAAATAATTGTGCCTGGGAAGTGTGCCTGGAGCAATTTTATCAAGGTTTCTTCCTTAGACTGTGTGAAAGAGCCATCGGTTCTCCTGATAGATCCAAGATTTCCCAATAAAGCATTGTGAATTTTTCCTGCGTCTCGAATGTCTTCGACATTTGAAGAAACTCTTCCAGCTTTGTTTGTCTGATCGCCCTGTTTATAGGTGGTTAGCGAGCTTTTATAATTCTCCCAGTTGCCGCTCTTCTTGGATGCGGCACTGCTTAGCCGTCGAAAAGCTTTTACCCAACAACAAAAACCTCGAAAAGCTTCCACTCAACTCCAACCACGAAAAGCTTCCATCCAAACACAAAATATCTACTTTCGCCTGTCAGACTCTCAGTCCAAAGTGACCCACTACCTAGTTTCTTCAATGACAAAATAACCGCAGCCGCTTATCTCAAATATATTTTATTAAATTTTATACTTTCTTTGTACTTAGAACAAAAATCCAAAAAAATCTTAAAAAAATTCTTCCTTATCACACTTCAATTGATATGAAAAAAAAAAAAAAAAAAAATCACTTAAACATAAAAGCCCATCATCATCGTCATCATCATCATCACGATAATGGGCACAGTCATCGCTAACACACACAATTAGATTGAATAACGACAATAGCAATTACTTGGATATCTGAAAGGGGAACAGTAATCTTAATTCAATCTTATCTCACCAGAAAGGACCCTAAGTAAACCCTTTTTTACAGATGATTGTGTGAAATTACCAAGTTAATTGACCCAAATTCAAAGTCAGCAAAAGAACTACACCTTAACTATGTATATACGTTTGTATATGTATGTATATATTTATCCTTAAGGCCACATCCTTAAAGAAGTTTCTCTTCCCTCCACCACATCGCCCCTTCTCCCTCGCTCGCATTTCCCAGAATAAGACGAAAAAAAAACTAGTAACAATTGTTGATACGGTTGATCGGGCAAAAATGTCTATCCCTTATCAAGCCAGGCCCCTTGAATCCTTTTGTTGCTGAGTTAAGGATAGTGAATTGAAAAGTTCTTATACTCTCTACGGTTTCGGCATCTTTTTATACGAATACAAATCACAACATCCTGGAAATTCAGGGACATCCTGGACAGATCTACATCGACCATGATACAATTCAAAAATCCCCAAAATGGGGTCAATTTATAAGGAATCTATGAAAAGGCGGGGGTGGAGGGGTGGGGGGCGTTGGGGGCTGGGCACAAGATGTAGCATCCTTAGATTAAAACTGCCAGCGATCTTCGTTTTCGTTTTTATGTCAAGACGTTAAGAAGGACAATGATAAAATGAAAACATCTAGAAAGGAGCATCAGTCCATTAAGTTTCGCTTCTGCTGTACAAGCGCCTTTTGTTGTGAGTCTAGATGTATGTATGTTTGTATATAGCAGGGACCATTCGGAAGCGGCAATTCAAGAAGTTTATACCCCTTCGTTATCTTGTTATCGAGAGGCTCAAGGATTCTCTAAAGAGCTTCAAATAATTACAATATTAAAAGCGGGCACAATTTTAACAGATAATGGTGCTTCCACGGCAATTAGCGGAATTTGCACGTGCTGAAATCATTTTGCAACTCATTGAATTCAACCACACGGGAATGGAACGGCGGAACATTTATTAAATAGCTTCCGGATGGGCACGGGGGACGTAGTCAGCACTTGCCAGGCTCCGCGCGCCACTCATCCACTTTTTCACCTGACATTGCCAGCTTAGTCTGCTGTCTGTGTGATAAGCGAAATTAATTTAATTCAGAGAGAAATCAATTTATAACCTCCCATGAACGATTGCACCCCCCCCCGCCCGCCGTTTGGTAGTCCGCCGTTTGCTGGGGCCAAAACTTTTTGCAGAGCGCCACCTCATAGACCAGTCATCAATCAAATAAATAAATGGAAAATCTCTCCAGAGATGGGGCGACCTACTTGCAGCTCTCTCCGGCTGCCAGCCCAGCTGCAAAGTGCCTAGAAGTAGTTTTTAACTTTAAGGTCCTGTGCACCATCGACCCACTGGCCATTTGCACCCCCTCAGCAATTGCTATAAGAAATTGAAAACTCATTCAATTGCTGGTTCTGTTGCGCCCCATGGCTGGTCCGACGACGGTGGCCCAGATTCCTTCCCATCAATGCTGCAATATTGATGGTTGTTGCACAATAGTGTGGGCATGCACACGTCCTGACAGCTCTCGAAAGGATGCACTTTTACTGTAGGCATGTTCATATACAGTTCAGAATTCTTTATGTATTTCCAAAGCAGCCACCGAGAGCATTCCTCATCTCTGTAGTAGCAAAAAAAAAAAAAACACAGAAAATTGTGAAAAGTTCACCAGCTGTCCATTGATCATGTCTAGAGCTATTAACCCAGGAGACAAGCTCGTGTCCGGTTATTTGCTGTATATGGTTCACATCCAGGTTTTTGTCCTATTCAGCCCCGACAGGACTCCAAGGGGGCGAACACCAAAAAACATCCCCCTTGTCCCATGTGATTTGGAGAGATTTCGGTGGCGATGTCCACTGGCCAGCAACCAGCGCCTGGTCTAGTGAAAAATGCAGCAACACACAAAAAGCAATGAAGCGCATTCCTTGTCCAGATATTGCCGAGTGTCCTGCTGTACTCCAGGATTAAGAACAGTTGTTGCGAGCTTCTGGTTCTTTTTTGTGCTTCAATACATAAGCGATGTTTGGCGGAAATTTGGCAGTTTGCTGTTAGAATTTTTTTTTAATTAACTCAACTTAAAAAACAGTTCAAGCTTGAATACTCTTTTTTTCTGTTTGTTTTAGTTGAAGAGCATTTGAAAATGGTCATCACTCTGCAGTTGATGCCCTAATAGCGAAATGAACAATGCAAAAAAAACGAAATGGGCACAGCTTTTGTTACATTTGACGTAGCCACTTCTGCGTTGATTTATAAGTAAGCTTTTGAATAAGGCATTTTAAACTGAGGATAAATAAATCTCAGTTCGCCCAACTGGTCTCGAACTCAAGTTGACCGTAAAAGCACGCTCAAAAGAGATTGAAATAGTGGAACCCTATTTTCAGTGGGCTTTAGCATTTCTGACTTCTGGCGAAAAAGCAATCAAAATTTCAAGCACCAATTGAACATGAACTGGAGTTTAGACTGTGAAGCCACTTATGTGGATTGAATGGAACATCATTGGATTGAGGGCTGTGATGCCGTAAGTTTTTGTTGTTGCATTAGTTCATATTTCAGGCAATTATGTTGGTTACCGTGAAAGGAATCGAGTAGCCTACTCAATAGACCGGTTCTGGTTGAATTACTGAGGTTAAGCAGCATTGGACGTCATTAGTACTCAGTTGGGTGACCGTAAAAAACACTCGCATTTAAAAATATAAAGTTTTGACACCGGCGCAGTTATTACTCACTTATCCATGCCGAAATTCTCAAATTTTTCTTCACTTTTTAATCACTTCGTTCGCCTTTAATTCGATGTCATCTGGGCATTTTCCTACGACAACTACCTCGATGCTATCCGCGAACGCGATCGCCAGTGCTTCCTTTGAAAGACGAAGCCCAAAGACGTCATTGTGCATTGCGATCCACAGGAGAGGGCCCAGGACGGAACCTTGCGGAACACCGCATGTTGCTCCGAACACCTTCGGAGTATCTTCCGAATCACAATAAAGCGACCTACCCTGCAGGTAGTCGGCCACTACTCGCACTCGCTTAGCTTGATCACCGCCTCAAATGTTTCACTTCCCTGAGTTGAAAACATTTTTTACCTCCTCCTACTTTTTCGACGTTAGGGAGTATCCTGTTACAGATCACCCGCTCGAACAGTTTGCCTATGCAACTAAGGAGACAAATGGGCCTGTAGGACGATGGGTCCCCTAAAGGCTTCCTGGGCTTCCTTGGGAGCACGAGTTTCTGCTGTTTCCATCGCTCTTGGAAGATCCCTCTCTTAGGCATGCCTTAAAGACCTCAGCAAACTTGTTTGGCGCTACCGTAGTTTGGTATGTGATCTATGCCAGGGACTACCTTTGTTGCGGCCTCCAGAATCTCTGCAGTTACCGCAGGCACTTCTTCTGGACCTGAAGAGTGGGTACAATACTGGTGCGTAGGTGCTGTGGAAACAGGGAACCATTTTATGGCTCCGCCCCAGCGTTCTGAGCCTGCTTCTCTTCACAACCATATCGCTGAAGTGCCGCTGCTATCCAAGGATTGTAGGTTCACCTCCTGGTTGCTCGGATCGCTGTATAGTTGACATTGACACTAATTAAAAATAGCAATGTTCTGCCCCCAATTCCAAAAATAGTTGTATAACATTGTGGCTGCAGATTATTTCCTTCTTTAAAACCACTGACTGGGACTTATGTTTTCTTAGTACTAACCGGAACTCTGTCGATCTCAGAGTCACCAACATTGTAGGACGGTATTGGAAGCAGCCATCGATTTCTTTGATTAAGCTAGAGACGCATAGAATCGAGAGGTAGGAGCTTATCGGTAGAGTGCTGTCCACCTACCTGCGATCACTGTCTGGTACTCCCTTCACCACGTAGGCTCCGTTTTCCGACACAGTTTCTTAAAATAATCGACTTTGTGATGGTATTTTTCAGCTTTCTTCTTTCTTCTTTATATTCCCCGAGAGTATCCTCAAATTTAGTTTGGCTTAGGTGCCGATAGAATAGCGACACTCTTCTATCTACCCATTCCACCAATATTTCAGAGACATTTTGCAGTTACGCCACAATAGCTTCGCAACATTGTCCTATTATTGCGATGCTCGATGCGACTCTCTCTGGATCGCACCACAGGAGTCTTGTACCCAAGATGACGGAAATTATTACTATATTTAATAAAAGACGAAATTTTGGTGCAAACTTGGAGTGTAATATTTACTACTACTACCACTAAATTTCGTCACCAATTTTTCATCCATGAGCATGACCAGTTATCATTTTTCCAACTAAGCAAATGCCCTTCATCCTCGCCTTAAAGACATACAATAAACTTAAATTCCCACCTTGTGACCTGGATACCTTCACTACCCACTCTTCAGTTTTCGTGAACGATTTGTGCTTTACCCTACAAATATAGCTGCTTCACTGCAGGAGGCCTTTAAACTAGAAATCCTTGCAGCGATATAGTCTGTCTCCGCCAGGGATGTTATAAGGTGTAAAGATAAGGTCACTTTGGTGTCGTGCGAGACACCTCTCAACTACCATTGCCTGTCAATTGAAACACTGCAAGGGTCTGACAGGATTATTTTTATCTGGATGCTTTAAATGCCTTTAGTTTATAATTTTTTTCTTCTGTTTTTTTTTCTTTTAAAAATTGTTTTCTTTTTTTAGATCTATAAATGTTTTCTTTACTTTTTAGTATGCATTCATGATTTAGTCGATTTTTAAACTTCGTAGATGAAATTTCATTTCAGTTGTCATTCTATGTTGAACTTTTCAGAAGATCAGAAATGATCAACGGCATTTCTGATAAGAGCGCCAGTCGATGAGAAAAGGGCATTGAATCACGAAGGCCATCCATTACACAATCTGACTGAGCTATAAGAATTTGAGGAATCCGTCTGACAAGCCATGGATTGCCGGTGACCTCATGATTCCCTGCACACACTGGCGAAGACGACAGTTTAGCGTAGAATGTTGTTAATCTCAAGTGCTAAAATTTTCTTAACCTCAACAAAATTTTCAGACTGAATAGAAGTTCGGAAATTTAGGCCCGGATTGACGATAAGCACCTATAGACATAAAAAATTTTGGTAGTTTTTCTGGGCTGAAGGCCCCATCAATTGGCGGCCGGTGAATGTGTGACTATACTTGGCCTCAAGGCAAGTAACCTTGAGGCCACGACCTGCCGGCAGCCTGTATTGTATGACCTTAACATCTCGATAATTTTATTTTAATGAACATTTCCGCCACCAGCCACCAGAGATCTTCTCACGTGCCACCTAGTGGCACGCTTGCCACAAGTTGACAGCCGCTGTACTAGAGAATATAAATCGCAGTAATAATCATTCAGTTCAATCAAATAAATGCACATGAATCTAAAGACTATCCTTTCGTCTGGAGAGCTGTTATTAGCATACGGTGGTCTCCGGGTGCAACGCCACTTACGAGCTTCAGCACCCTATGCCAGGAGTATCATCACCCAGCCTGCCGCAACTCGGCGCAAAGCACCTAGATCTTCTTCTTCTTTGCGCTCCTTTAATCCCTCGTGGGACATAGGGCGGAAACAGTTTCCCTTCAGCGGACTGTGTTTTCCGCGACAGTTTTCAGCTCCGACCTGGATTTCTCAGTTGTTGCGGCTTCTGCTAGTAGGGTTCTCCTCCACGTTGTTCCAGGTCTTCCGACTTGACGGGATCCTTGCGGATTCCAGTCAAGGGCCTGTTTGGCTAGATTTTCGTTTTCGCGTCGCAAGGTGTGGCTAACCCAATTTTGGCACCTAGATAGCTATATAAAAATTGGGGTACCTGAGATAAGGCTGTATCGGGATCCGTAATCTTGGAGTCTCGTTTACTTCCTTTGCTTAGGACCGTCGCTCCTCCCGAATCTCGGCACCTCTAGTCAATATTCTTGCTGCCGCTCCACTGTACCTCCTCTTTTAATTGTCCAGGGACAGAGGTAGTGATTTGCAAACAGGCACTTGATTGAAACAGCTCCACCAAAAAAAATTTTTGCTTCTTTTATTCGCCGCTGAATAACTTATAACAATAAACGAGTTTCGGCAAGCCCTAAACTCCTCACGTATGGTCATGCAGGTCCCCAACCAAAACCAAAAGAACTCCCCAGTTTTCCTCCGCCCTATCGGTGGTTTTTTCTCTCTCGCCTACTTCGCTCCTATAGATAATTCCCAAAAAATAATCCGAAATCAAGGTATCCTACAGTGGGCAATAAGTAAAATGGTGCATTTATTTCGCGGTTCTCCTCCAGATTTATCAAAGGTGTTAGTCTATCATTAATAATAACGGGATTCTATGAGGCCGCACACACCGGTGGCGGCATTACAGCGCAGAGATAGGCTTGCCGTTACAAAACTTTCAAGCCACTGTACCATATTTCGATGTTCGATGACACTCAAAGCAACACTCGAACTGTCGCCTCTTAAACAATCATTAATAGATGTCGCTGCAATCAGTAGTTCGTGACTTACTTGCAACTAACCCCATCGGTAACCTAGGGAGTAAGGGGTCTGGCTACCAACACAAAGGTCCCGGGTTCGAATCCCTTCGTCTTTTCCACTTTCCCTATGTCAAAAGTCGCGAAAATAATGGTTGGCAAAAGTCGGGTTGAGCAAAAGTCGGCAACGCATTGGCAAGTCATAAAACAGATTAATAAACTACTGCACATTAAGCGTGCCGCCTTAAAAAACCATTGTAAATAAAGATAATTTTATTTGTGTAGTAAAAACTTTTCACAAAGCAACTTTAAGACCCCTATTCACATACAGGCCGCCGGCAGACTGGGACCTTTCAGACCAGGTCGGCAGGTACGGCCGATTAAGGGCACACATTACTCAGTCTGACTGAAGGATAGGTGACCTCATGATTCTTCCCTACTTTCACAGAGGCGAAGGCGATAGTTAAGCGTGGCAGCTTGTTAATTCAAGTGAAAACATTTTCATGGCCTCAACGGAAACGTAATAGGAATTCAGATCTTCAGGCCCGGACTGAGGATAAATACCCACATACAGACAGATTTTTTCACTTTTCCTGGACAGCAGGAGCCAGGTGGGTGTGTGGTGATACTCGGCCTTAAGGCGAGAAACTTTCAGGTCACGGCCTGCCGGCGGCCTGTATGTAAATGACTGATTGGAGAATCTTTATATCAAGGTTCGAGTGAACCGTGTTCACGGTGAGCGTTAGCGTATATTCCTTATGTAGTGTATACGTCTGTGCACACCGATTCATATGGATCAAAGTAGCAAGTGCGCATGACTCTTTAACAGCCGCGCATAAATATGAAAGGCCGTGACGACGGTCATGTGTGGCGTGTTATCATAGATCTTCTCGCGTGTCACCAAGTGGGATAGGTTGCCGACCGCTCGGCTAGTGCGTTGCGAAATTCGGAGTTCAGTCAAACTTGAATTTAAGGTAAATAATGAAAAGTTACTTTCAAAGCGCTGCAAAGGTATCTACTCCCTAAAAGTTCAATCTACGCTCCTTTTTCGGTCAAAATACTCCTCACAGTGTACCATGAAAAGTGACAGCGCTGGTTGGGAGTAGGTGGACTAAAAAAATCGCGGGTAGGTTGTGGCAGTTCCTTCCTCTCCGACTAGAGCTGCTGTTCGACATTGCATTCTATACGTATAAAGGGCCTTTCCTGAGCCTTTAGTCTTTTACATTAAAAAAAATCTATCGCGAAAATAACACAAACTCTTTCGCAGATTTTAGTTCAATTTGGCATCAACGAACTTTTCGTGACTAAATAAAAAATAAAACTTATGCAACTGGTTGTTTACAGGACGAAACTTTTAAAACTCTATGCAAAATAAAGACCCTTTACCATCCAAAATAAATCGCTCCAACATTCGTTATCGTTACGCACGTGCACGCATAGATTGTATAACTTCATCAAAAATATCTAGATTATTTGCAAAAAAAAAAAAAAATTCTATTTCTGTATCATTGTTGACTAGATAAAAAACAACACAGCGAAAAAAAAACCATTACAACATCTCTTGCGTGGTCAACATTACATAAAAAAAGAAAAAAAAAATATAGATATATCTAAAAATACCCTAATCCCCTCCAATCTATAAAAATAAATATAATTTTTTTTTATTTGCGATAAGCAAACAAAAATAAAATCCAATTAACACACACCGTGACACCGTGTAGCCAGCGAAAGTTGAACTTTTATCCAATATTATATCCAATTTCTCCAAATTCATGCAGTTAATCACTTTTCTCTGATGTTTTTTTTTGTTTTGTTTTTTTATTTTCCATCCCTTAATCTGAAAATGAGTAACATTCGCTGAAAGCCCACGAAGCTATAATTATTTATTGATTGCGGGGGTGGTGGTGGTGGTGGTGATGATGAAAATACAGTGGAATCTAGCAAGAAACAGGGTAGCAAGAAAAAAAAAATCTACGTAAGGATAAAAAAGAAAGGGGAAAAGTCACCAATAAAAGTTCCCATTAAATGCCCACCCTTAAGGGCCATAAAAAACGGGGGAAGATTCACGGCAGATCTGGCCTTTTATCGTCCTTTATCATCTTAATGATAACACAAAGCTAGGAGCTCGGTCTATCCGCGAGCCATCATAATTGGTTCCTTCTGTTCTCCTGTTTATCGCTAGCTTCGATAAGGGAAAGTCTGCGAAAAATCAATTTAATCACATTAGCTGACATTTTGTGTCCCGGCCGCGACCATCCACCGCAAGGAGGGAGCGAACGTCCGACAGAGGGACTTAACGAGGGAAGCTTGAAAACGATGGACGGGGGTGGTAGAGGGTGGCTAAACATGGGATAAGACGATGCCCAACACGCGCGGGGATGGTTTTAATCGAATCATAGGTCCATTGACAATGGGTGCTCTGCTATCCGGCGAGTGCCGACCGAGAACCGAGGATAACGAAAGACGAGGATCCGAAAATCCCTAGAATCCTTAGAGCCTTACGAACACAACCGAAACAAGTCTCCTCGAGACTGTGCGAGGATAAGACGATGGTGGTGGTATTCTAATATTCCCATCGTCCTTGTGTA
Source organism: Thereva unica (assembly GCA_949987705.1). Taxonomy (NCBI): domain Eukaryota; kingdom Metazoa; phylum Arthropoda; class Insecta; order Diptera; family Therevidae; genus Thereva; species Thereva unica. Next base: position 247,813,589 of record OX465281.1, read on the forward strand.
GGCAACCCCAGGGGTCATTAAAAATAGGCTGACGGTCCTGGCCCAGGGTGAAAGTAACTTCAGTCAAGGCAAGCTCTCTACGTACGTACCCAAGCAGCTGTGTGTAACGTTTGGTGGGGATGGAGAATAGTGTACAAAGCTGGCCGCAGCATCATCAGCAAAAGAACACTCACAACCCTTCTGATAGCGTCGTTGCATATCCTTTACAACCAAAGGACGATGCTCGAGGGGCAATTCCATAGGGCTTGTTGTTCCTGGAGTAAATGCCAGTCATCTATCTGGCTCCATTCCTTTTGCAGTTGCGACCTTACGTATACAATAATAACACAAAAAAAAATACAGCCAATGCGGTCTCGTCCTTCACTTGTAGGTCCTAGGGTTGCACAAAGGACATGGCACGGCTGCTTAGGTCCTTTTCATTTTCAGATCAATGACTTCCTTCCGTCTCCCTACTTTGCTGCTCTTCCTTCAAAGGGCGTGGGCCAGTACTTAAGAACTCTCACGTTCCTTTCAGCCGGCGAGCCAATGGGACCGGTGTAATTGCAACTTTATTTCAAAAAAAAAAAAAAAAAAAACATTGACGTATCAAGCCTTTGTCCTGGACAACAATGGCGGCGCGATTCTCCTTTTTAACACACGAAATGGAAAAATTTGAACAATGGCCGCGCAGAAGATTAGTAAACTGAAAAACATATTTTTTTTCTGAAGGATTACGAGAACGAGTATAGTTTGAAGGATACAAGTACATTTTGTTTGTGTCCTTGTTTTTTGCTGCCTTGTACTTTTGAAATTTGTGGAAGTTGTAATATTTCCCGGAATTATGAGCTTTAGAATCTGGTGAATGTCGAGGACTGTTTGTGTGGATTATATGTACTCAACGATGAAATTTTAAGAACTGATGGCATTTTCGGGAGATATTTGAATTTGGCCAATGGCTTCGTAGTTAAATATTTGGCAAGTGTAATTCTGGAGGAGATGAAGTGGATTTATCGGACTGTTAAGATACATAAGACGAATTGACTAAACTTCAATACATATTCCCTTCTGTGCCTCTACTCAATGGAACATCAGTGAAAATTAATTATCCACTATGAAAGTTCTACGTACGATATCATTGAATATTTAAACACTATGAATTCTATACTATCAGAGTATCAGTGTACTGAATCTCGAAATTCGTTTAAGAGTTTCCTAGTATGATGGAAGCACACTTAAAATGCAAAATGTAACGCTACTGAATTGCAGCTATTTTGGTATAATTTGAGAGTTTTGAATTTTGTGTTAAGAGCTTTCAGAATCATACAAGAAATTTCCATTTTGAACGGTTTTGTACTAATCCTTTCAGCCTGGCTTAAAATTCGCCACTTTAGTTTGAGGATGGTTTGGGGCTGCGTTGTGCGAAGCTTACTCCGAGAGTTCAAGATTTTTATGTGATAAACAACCGGAATTTTAAGAATTGCGCAGCCGGCCAATTTAGTCGTATACTGTACGTAGCCCACTAACGGAAAAGATCATGTTGGCCCAGATCAGTCCAGAAAATTCATCGCTTTCCAAGCAGAGGCGAAATTATGATATCTTGGATAGTGATAGTTTCTGGAAGTGCTACCGCAACTGCACATGGCTAGTCAGATATCCCCACCAACAGTCTAACATCCTTAAGGCAAAAGATCATATTAGTTCTTTAGCCTGTCTAAGACGTGGACGGATCCTCTATAATTTAGGATCATGCGTTTGACTCAATTTTCGATCAGGAACTTGGAGGTTGACCACGATATGCTGCAGAAAGGTTCCAAGGTCATGAACCTGATTTTCACATCCCTCTCTCACAAGCTTGTTTATAACCTCATTCCCTCGATACATCAGTGTCCGAGGATCCAGCAGAGCGAGACCCTATTTTTATTCTGATCAGGCTCTGGAGTACGTCAAAACACTTACTTTCTTACTTATACGGCTCTACAACCGGGATTCGCTAGTCTATTTCAACTGTTCCCTCAAAGGATCCGATTCTGAGCCGGTATCATCCAGTTTAGCATCCCTGAGCTTTGAGCCTCCTGGCCATCCAGTGAAGAGTTTGGCTTTCCTCGCTGTCGCACTTCATAGATCTTAAGTCAAAGTACCCTCAAACCATTTTGGAGGAAAACTTCCCCGAGTACCTTGATGATAGTTTGACTGTAAGAGACAATTGTAATGATGGGCCTCTCTAATTTTTCTCTGGGTTGAGCCTAGCGCAGGTCTTAATGGCATGAATTTCAGCCTGGAAAACAGACCCCACCTACCCTACCCTGCAGGCCTTTGGAGTTAGGTTCTACAACACCAGCCTCTATACCATGCTCCATATTTGACCTATCGGTAAACCAATATAGCTTCTTGGATACACATTAAGGAAGAGCTCCTCCCCCTTCTTTCTTTGTGCCCCTTTAATCCCTCATGGGACATAGGGCGGAAACAGTTGCCCTCCAGCGGACTCTGTTTTGCGCGACAGCTCTCAGCTCTGACCAGGATCTCCCAGTTGTTGCGGCCTCTGCTAGTAGGGTCCTCCTCCACGTTGTTCTAGGTCTTCCAACTCGACGGGATCCTTGCGGGTTCCAGTCAAGGGCCTGTTTGGCTAGGTTTTCGTTATCGCGTCGCAAGGTGTGGCCAACCCAATTCCATTTCCTTCGCCTGATTTGGTCGTCTATCCTTTCTTGGCCGGCACGGCGCCATAGCTCTTCATTTGAAATTCTATCTTGCCAGCGGATTTTTAGGATACGACGCAGGCATCTGTTGATGAAGACTTGTAGGCGCCCTGTGATGAATTGGGTGACTTTCCATGTTTCGCAACCGTACAAAAGAACTGCCTTAACGTTGGAGTTGAACAGCCGCAATTTGGTGTTAGTTGAGATCTCCGTTGATCTCCATATGCGGAACAGGCATGCATATGCGCCTCGTGCTTTATTTATTCTGGAACTGACGTCTTCTTCTGCACCGCCATTTTCGGTAATAATGCTACCGAGGTAGCAGAATTTATCTACCAGTTCCACGTCACGGTTATTCAGCGCAGTTCGTTCAAGTGTGTTTGCATTTATCCGCATTTCTTTGGTTTTGTTCGGATTCAGCCTTAAGCCTGCTAGACTACTTTCTGTTGCCAAATTGTTTAACATGTTTTTAAGCTCCTGATGTCTGTGGGCCAGCAAACAGATATCATCCGCGTAGTCGAGGTCCTTAAGGCGATCTAGCAAACCCCATTGTATGCCGCCTGTTCTACTATCTAGAGCGCCGACAAGAATGTCATTTATTACTATAAGAAATAGTAATGGCGAAAGTAGACATCCTTGTCGTACTCCTGAATTCACCTCGAAGCTGTCGGATAATTTTCCATTATGGAGAACTCTGCATTTGGAATTGTTGTAAAGGGCTTTTATCAATTCTATTATTTTATCAGGCAGTCCACGTCGCCGTAATGCCTGCCATATAAAGCTCCTATTAACCGAGTCGAACGCTTTCTCATAATCTACGAAAGCAAGGTAAAGGGGGGATCGGAATTCAGTAGACTGTTCCACTATTATTCTTAAGGTGTTGATGTGATCTATACATGAACGGCCCTTCCTGAATCCGGCCTGCTGCCTTCTAAGCGTTTGATCTAATACTAATTAATACACTGAATTTACTTTGGGGCCGCAGTTCACCAACCATATGCCGAGTATGTGGCAAATTGGAATGTTTGAAATTCTGGTATCCATATGTCGTAAAACGTGACAAACCAGTCTCCGTATTCTAATAGGCACCTCAGGATAATTATCACTATAGTGAGAGACCCGTGTGGAATTCCCGAAGTCATTTCATCATCATCATCATTAACAGCTCCACAGCTTGTTATTTCATTGGCTTCATGCGTAGCCCAAGGTAGTATCCTACGTAGCCCAAAGTAGCATCTATTGCCCCAGCGTTAATCTCTTTTTGACTTCTAATGTGGTGGAAGTCGCGGAAGATTTGATAGGATATTAAACAGTACTTAGTTTTTGATGCGTTAAAGTCGACACGATTTGTCTGTCGCCTATCAAGAACAGGTTCAATATCTCTGTTGATTGAAATGGACATTGTCGTTGTAAATCATGAAAGCAAAGTCTAGAAAGTTTTGGAAACCATTGTAGAAGGCAAAATATTTACGTTGAGTACGGTCATTATTATTGAGAGAATTGAGAGAAGATCGCTTATGAGGATTAGGAAGAGTACAGGTGATACAATTGAGCCTTGTGGAGCACCGGCCCAGAGGGTGTACGGTTTGGACTCGACTTTGTTGCTGGAATTTAGTTAGCAAAGCAGGGTGTCATACTTTCTCTGTAGATCTTTCGTTCTTTAAGAAGAGGCATATTTTTGAGGACCACTTGGGGTAAGTTGTCGGGTGCAGTGGATTTATTAACATCAAACTGAACTAATTTTGTCAATGGCGATAAATGTTAGATGGTATTCAGTTGGATATCCAAACGGGGAATACAATATCATCAAAATGGTTTCCGAAAGACAAGAAATTTTGTGTGATGAGTGCTATAATTCTGGCAAATGTTTTTGGGGTCTACATATATAGAAGGCCCATTGTACTTCGTTTTTTTTTGTAACTAGGCCTAATATTCCAAAAGATGATGCGGGCCTTCAATGCGCTTAATCCGAGGCTAGCTAACAACAAGAATGTTTTGATCCAGTCTATTGGGCTGCTAACTATTTCAATCTCCAAGCCCTGGCATCTTGGATAGAAAGTCGGCTTCCTTGCTTCTATTTACGACCTTATGTCCACGAAGCCTAACGAGAATCACATAATTTTTTTTTACTGAGCCTACCCATGGTACAATAATGCAATACGTGCGTTCCATTGGGCGATATTTGCTACTCCGGAGTACACCCGAGGACCTCCAACTACCCCTGCTCTTGTTTTGGGGGATTTCACTCCTAGTACACTCAAATCCTTAACTTCTGTGAAAGACTTCAATTTATAAATGTATGGCAATCTGGTTTCCGAAAACATCATAGCTGCGAAACTGCACTCCTTAAAGTTACAAATGATATCCGCAGGTCTCTTGACGAGCATCAAGTTTGTTGTTTATTGTTGCTGGACTTTTCTAAAGCTTTTGACAGTGTCAACCACTCCCTGCTTCTGGAGAAACTTTCCTCTCAAGTCCGCTGTTTCCCGACTGCTCTTAAACTTTTGCATAGCTTTTTATCCAACCGCTCTCAAATAGTTAAACTCGGCGAGTCTAGGTCCACTATTGGTATGATTACCAATGGCGTTCCCCAGGGCTCTATTCTTGGGCCACTTTTATTCAGCGTTTTTATTAACGATCTTCCCTTAGCAATAAAACACTGTAAGGTTCATATGTATGCAGATGATGTCCAGCTATATATTTCAGCGCCAAAAAGTCAAGTCCACACTTGTATGGAGAAGATTGCAGCCGACTTGCGCCGTGTCTACTGCTGGTCATCATTGAACTTACTACAATTAAACCCATTGAAATCACATTATATTCTGTTCTCTCATTCTCTTATCTCTTACCCTAACCTTCCAGTAATCTCCTTAAATGGAGTTCCTCTAGACCGCGTCGATAAAGTAAGAAATCTAGGAGTCATTCTTAATAGCAATATGACCTGTTGCGATCACATCAATTCTATTGTTGGCAAGACATATGGGCTCCTGGCAAAACTTAGATACCACTGTGGTTTGCTTAAAAGGACCGTTCGATTGAATTTGCTTAAAGCCTTACTTTTACCTCTTCTAATGCATGGCCTCTCAATTTTCCCCTCTCTCGATTTTTCTTGCGCTCGAAAGCTTGAAGTGGCCTTTAATGATTGCGTCCGTTTTGTGTATAAGCTGTGACGTTTTGACCATATTTCACCCTATTTAAATTCAGTTTTGGGCTGCTCCCTGAGTAACTATCGTGAGTATAGGCTTCTGCGCTTATTACATGATATATTACACCAACGCAAGCCTGCTTACCTTAATGAGTTCGTACAGCTCTCACAATCGCTTAGAAATAATAATTTGATAATCCCGCGTTTCCGTACTTTAATTGGACAACGTTCTTTCTTTGTCTTCGCAGCTATGTTATGGAACTCTTTACCAGTCCATATACAATGTATCGATTCAATGGGAATTTTCAAGAAACGTCTTTGCGAGTTAATATCTTCTCGAAGCATGAATACATAATTAAGTAGTATTATATAATTTTAATTTTATTTTTGTAATATATGTTTTTTTTTCTTTATTTATCCTATTATTTTTTTTTCTTTTTAATTTCTAATTTTTAATTTTTTTTTATTTTGTTCATTTTTATATTTTATTAATTTTTTTTTAAATGTTTCCATGTTTATAATTTTTCTTCCTTATGTTTAGTTAATGTACTTCATTAAGATTATAATCTTTGTACATAATTGCAAATAAATAATAATAATAATAGTAGAAACGCATAAAATTTCCGCCAGGTTTTCAAGCTTTAGCTACTTAAAAGTAGATGGCTTTTTGTTTTTTCAGTAAAATAAACTGTCAGATTAATTATTATATGAGGTATTTTTAAAGTAAACAAAACAAGTAACAGTTTAAAGTGAATAAAATAAATAACAGTGGAATTTAAAAAATTATAAAGTGGATAATATTAATAGATATAATACGGTAAGAGAAAATAAATTGTTTTATTATACCCTTGTTTACTTCTTATGTCAAAAATCGCGTTCCATTGGCCATGTACTTGGGAGTAGAAAAAATCTCCCAATGGAACGCGGCTAATGTAGGCTCGCAAGGAAAAGCTCTGTTTCCATCTTGAAAAGCTTCTACCATTTTTATATGGCAAAAGATCTGAGTGACGTCACGAGAAAGCTTTTTTTCTTTGTGAACTAAGATCTGAGTGACGTCATGGGGTCCTTATGAGCTTACCTTGTAATTATTGTACCATGCGCCTACCTAGCCCAGCTGTGCATCGCTCCACTAATTTGGAGTCGTCATCACTGAATCTAGAGCTTTATAGCTGCAAAATTGAATTCCATATTTCGTTGCTTGGGTCGGTGCCGTTGTGTCCGTGCTGTAGTCCGAGGCCTGCCTTCGTGGCAGGTGGGTTTTTACTGTGAAAGGTTGTCAGTCTGCGCTCCCTCTTGTATAGACAAGAGTATCCAGGAGTCACCCAAGTAAGAGGCTTGGCAATTTATGAAAATTTCAGTAGACCCCTGCTTTTTACATCTTGGAGTCGTTGGTGAAAATCCTTAGCTGAAATTTCTTCAGAGCTTTTTCAGGGTGTTTTCACGGCGAAGTCCTGAAGGTCAAAGTAGACTAGCACTGCAAAGGATGATTTCTAAACTGAGACGTCCATATAATAAAAAAAAACAACCCTATTGAGTCAATTTTATGACGCAGAAATTTAAAATAAAAAAGAAACAATTAAAGTATCAAAAAACCTTCACCAAAGGTCCTGAATTTTTATCCAAATACTCAAACACGATCCAGAAAATAGCTACAATAGAATTTCATTTAAGTGAAAAATAAAAAAAACACTTGAAAATTTCGTCTATCATAAAAAATAAATAAGGTTTAAAGACGGTTTCCTTTTTTCATTGCAACACAGCCAGACCAACTGTTTCATAGTAAACTCTCACAAAATGAATATATCTCAGGATTTTATTTATATCCTTCATAAAACAGTTTTTTTCCTTGAAAGACATAAATAAAAATTCTCAAAAATTCCTCCTTATTTCACGTCCCATCCGCCATCGGAGCATATTAAATAGCAGGAAAACTCCGTCTGACCCAAATGTGTCAAATAAAATGAAATCTAAAAATTCTGACCGCATATAGAGCGGTTTCTCATTGGATATCATATCGCATATCAAAGCTGTGACAGTCGCTTTTTTTTATCTCTAATCCATGTCCTCAGCCTTTTTCTATACGAGATATTGTAGTCACATTCTTCATCAGAGTGAAGCCATCTTTGAATTCGCCTCCTCAACCACCATCTTTCGCCCCCCCCCCACTCTCCACACACTGCCGAAGGAGCACATCAGATCCTTTCTGGGGCTAAAACTTCTTAAAGAGCTGTGCGATTGTGTGCTCGCTCTTCCTTTTGTGCGACGAAGTGTGTGAGTGTGTGTGTGCGGGTCCTTTTTTTCGGGAGGATTTACGAGTGCTTTGCGACTAACATTTTCATAACAGGATCTCGTCTTTAATACACGAAATTGAAGAATTCTTGTGTCGCCAGAGTTTTTGATAACCGCCACAATACATGATGTCGCATTCGACGAAGGACTGACATTCTTGTCATAAAGCAATTTTCACGGACTAAATTGTGAAAATTTGATATAAAATATTGGAGCAGATACACATGTATGTACATATGTATGCGAGAGAGCGGGGCTGGACGCGCGCCGAATTCTTCCATTAATGTGGATACGTGAAATGAATGGTGACCCCAAAATGGGAAATTGTAATTTGTAATTCGGGATTTACAATGCATATGTGTAAGTTAATATAATTACAATATTAAATGGCATTAAAGCCAGACCAGATCTCCCTCTTAAAGTGGACCCGAAACTTAATAACATTTCATATCTGTGAAGGGAATGTACTTGGACCAACCACCGAAGCCCCACTAGATCCACTTTAGAACCAAGCCAAGTTCAAGGCCGAAGGAGTTGTTGCTCTGTGTACTCGCATGGGCACAAATGTGACAATTGTAGCTGAGCAAAATGAGATATAAAACAAAATTTTATATTTTTTATTGAGCCTCAGAAATACATTGGTAATGGTTCGTAAAAAATTTATGCGGTGGTGTGGTGCGATGTGTACGTGACTTGGAAACTCGCAGGATTTCTTTTGTGATGAAACCCAGACGATTATGTAACGTGTTCGGAAAATCTTTCGGAAAAAACAAAGTGAACGAGAAGTTTGAGGAGTTGTGGTGTATTATAAAAATAAATTGTTACTTAAATTCATATTTGAAAAAAAAAAAAAAATGATCCAAAAACTGTTTCAATACTGACAACTACATGTCAACACTTAATCACATATGGCCACGTTTATACTGAAATGACACTCATTAAGCTGACAGCCTGCGACAACACTGGATTCGCAGAGCTGTACAAGTCTGCCAAAGCTAGAGTCGGAGAGGTTTACCCCAGTGCCTGACTCAAAGCAGTAGAAGCATGGGACATCCCCTCACGTCCGAGCGCCAGAGCATGATTCCCAATAGCTGGTGCCACAATCCCAGCGATGCTACAAACCTTCAACCCCAGCTTAAAACCGATAACTGGAATGTTATTAAAACGGAGCAGACTAACAGGGCCACTATGCAGATTATGCTGCTCCTAAATTAAGAGTGCCTAGAGCAGCTAGCCAAGGAAAAAAACTCCGTGAACTATGGCTTCCAGAAGATAGAGCTGAAGGTTTTAGAGGCCATAGTAAATCGGGCGACCTGCACCAAGGCTACAGGCGAATAGACCGAAGATTTGGTAACCGATGGCGAAGTCGAACCTCAGAGCAAAGCTGGCGCATTGACAGATTCTGAGCTGGGCAGATCTATGCACCCGCTTCTTAGCTCGGACATCGATGAAGACATCTCCAGGAACGAAGAAGCGGAGGTGACCATCGTCAAGGTCAATAACCAACAAAATGATGAAGGTGATATAAATAATTGTAATTGATCATTATTGTAAAGCGGGGTCTTCTGCTCTTCGATGTTGCGCTAGTCCTGGCTGGTGACAGGATCTGTGACTTAAGGTCGCCCTAATTTAATCCTTTTTATACCAAGCGTAAGGGAAAACCCAGAATAGGTATTCTGATCAAAAACGATATTAACACCTTTATTTTCCCTTAATTTAGCGACTGAGGCTTTACGATAGTCGACCTAGAGTTAAAACAGAAAAAAACTCAGATTGGCCTCTTTTTATCTAGCCCACAAAGACGAGGGCCCCTTACCTCTGATGACCTTCCAGGACCTGGGAAGCTACACCGATGCTCCCACGGTCCTGGTTATGGTAGGCGATGTAAATGCACTCCACATACAATGGGGCAGCACGGACAGCAATGACCGAGGAGAAGCTATTTTTAACTACCTCTCTGGCACCATGTTTGCAATTTGTAACAAGGGAAATGACCCCACCTTTGTTACCAAAAACAGAGAGGAAGTGCTGGACATCACCCTAGTCTCGGACTGTCACTCCCACCAAATACTGGCTTGGAAGATCTTGAAGAAACACTCTTTCTCAGACCACAGGTTTATAGAGTTCCATTTGCAAGACTCTAGTTCAACCACCCCTTCTTAAATAAAAAACCTCAGAAAGACAAATTGACGTTACTATATTAGGCCAATCGCATAGAGAGAGCGTTTAACAACGTGCTCCCGGACGCCATTACCCTGGCCTTGGTTAAGCTGAGGATCGAGGCGTCGCTGATGTCTCTCATCCATCATTTGCTTACCGGCAGGATGAGGAGCTGAAGCCTTGGCGACTGCTTGGTCCGAAGGGCCTTTAACAGGGGGTACCTCTGGAGGAGTATTTTCCCCACTTCTATGGATCTCGACTGTGAATTAGCTGCTGCGACGCATGGAGGTAGTGGGACACCACGTACTGGCGTACGTGGATGACATTGTTTTCATGTGGTGCCTAGGATAGGTTAGGTTTAAATGGCTGCTTCACCGCTAACGAACCCAATTAGACACACCATTGGGCACATGCTGATGCTATTCTAGTGTTGGGACAAAATTTCAGGCCATTTGGAGACATCCAGTGCAGCTGAGCTGTTCTATGAACCCTTTCCAGTATCTTACGATACGTAATCTTCTGCAGTCCACCATACTTATCGGTATATCTGCCATGCATAAGTATAGGTCTGATTACGGCTGTATAAAACCAGCGGACGATGTGGTGTTTATGGCCCCAATTGACTCCGATCGTTCTTTGGCATAAGGTTTTATTGCCTCTCTTTCTAATAGATTCGGCCTACATGTTAGTTTCCTATCTAGTATGATACCCAGATATTTCTCATCCTTCTTTAGTTGCACTTTTTCGTTGCAAAGTCTTAGAGAAGGAAAGTGAGAAGTCTATGTTTCCTTGTAAAGAGCAATACTTCAGTTTCATCTGGGTTAACGCCTAGAACCTTCACCTAGGCCTAGGCCCAATGAATCTAGGCTCAATGAACAATAGTGTCCAATGCATATTGAACTATATCTCTTATTGTTGAGATGTACTTGCCGGTCACCGCAAGCACAATATCATCAGCATAGGCCACAATGATGCGCCCAGACTCCCTTAGGGTTATCAGCACTTCGTTGGCTGTCATATTCCAAAAGAGCTGCGATAGTACCCCTGGGATGTGCCACTTCTAACCTGCCTGACTTTTTCCGATAGCCCTAGACCAGAATTTATGACCCTGCACTTCAGCGGCTGATCAATAAAGGAATTGGAGCATCCATCAACATCTAGACGCTGTAGTACCCCCGTGGCCACTGAAGATTCAACATCAATATCTAAGAAAGTAGCCAAAGTGCACTCCTCGAATTCAAGGGATTTTTCAAAGACCGCTACCAGGGAATGGAGAGCAGTATCTACCGATTTGCTTTTCGTGTCGGTATGCCGCACCCAGTACGCAAAGAGAACAAAAATTCTCGCCAAAAAAGTACGCACAGCCACGAAAATCTAAAAATTTGTTCTAAAAATTTGTCATGCACTCTCCCGCTACAGGTATGCACGTTCCCACCACAGGCTCGGAAATCTAGAAATTCAGGCCTGAGCATTTACAAATGCATACTTATCGGTAGGTATACGTAAACCGCATTCCAAACGCGAGTGTTGTTTTACCCAGTGGTCCCCCTGCTAAGTACTAACCACGTTCAATGCTGCTTGTCCTACGCAATCAAACGATAACCGTTGTACTAAGTATGTTATTAGCACCCTTTATGGTCCACAAGATAACCTGGTGGGCATCAGAATTTGGAGTGAAAGCCCTAGATTTAGTAGAGCGATAAGATTAGGAAATTAGTTTGGAACTAACAGCTTGCCCTTAATGACCTGGACGTTCTCAATCAAGTTACTCAAGTTTGGGTCCAGTGTAATCGGGACTTCAAAGTTGACATTGATGTTATATACCGAAAGCTGGAGATTCGACGAATTGCTGAGACAATCTAGAAATAATGTCAGGGCACTTGTTAACTTATTATGCGGACACTGCGCCCTAAATGGGGGAGGACCCCACTGACCTTTTACATCATTCCACAAAATTTATTGATCTGATTCTGTCACTTTGTTCATACCAATGTTACTTCATATGACTTGTTGCACCAAGATCAATTTTGGGTCACCTCATAAATTACTGCAGAACTCTGTGCTGACATTGTATTGCACTAGATCATCAATCCAAGTGTGTTTATGTAACAAAACTGTGGAGTTCCTTTATTGTTACTTTATATCTTTCTTGTTTAGAAACTTTGCTCGCACATCTCCTTGTGATTCAGGACAATTGCAATGCAGAGATCTGACCTGCTGACCTTGACCTTGATTCGATTTGATTCTTTGATGTTCTTATCCAGATAAAAGCCAGTCTAAGGAAGCGTGAATTCCTCAGTAAATTAACAAGACAGTAATTCAAATGTTTTAATTATACTCGTACCCATAATTCTTGATTGCTTATTCAGGAAGCAATATACAAGCTTCCTCGTATAGCGTGCAAGTATCACTAAAGTTAGGCAACAGCTTCAAACATTATTCATATTAAAATGGAATCAAAAAGAAACACTTTACGCGCACGCAATGCATACATTAACATTCCCATATTAGACGTTATCATAGGTAGGGGAAACGGCGATAAACGTTAACGTCACGCGCAATGCCATAACAAATATAATCGCATGTGTAGAAGATAGTTGATGCCATCCATTAAAGGAGCCGCTAATGAAATTAAGCCACAGCCCATAAAGTCTCCAGAATCTCCATTTTATCTACGGCCATCTTTTATTATGCCCCGCCGCCGCCGCCATCAAGATACCGACAAATTCCGCCGGGCAGCAGGACAGCACAATCCTCTCGGGCTTGCTTCGTTTAACTTTCTTCCTTTCATTGTCTTTAGGTTAGGTTATCCCCCCCGGCCATAACGAGGCTCGGCCTTTTGTGACACGCAAGGTTTTAATGCAAAATCTGTATATGTATTGTATAAGGAAGGTAAAGCCTCTTTTTCATTCTCGATTAAGCAACTTCCTGGCTTATAAACAACATACAAAACACAGACGAAATACAAAAAAGAAAAAAAAAAAGGATCGACGTAGATGGACCTAAGTAGATACCAAGGCGAAGCCATCAGATCCGACCACATCAAGCGGTGGAATCCAATCAGCCGTAAAGCATTATTCAAATCAACCGCAAAAGGGGATGTTAATACTCCCAGCAGGACTTATACGTACATATCCTTGCCGCCTGTTTCAGCCTTTTATATCTCGCCAGTATGGTTCTTTCGGAGGTCCTTTCCGGCAGTTTCATTTCCTCCTCGATGGTCGGTCTATTTGGTTGCTACTGTATAACCCCCCCTCAAGCACCCCCAATCACCCCGTCCGCCCCCACACCACACATAAGTGAAATCTTGATTGATGTGATCTGCACGTCATGGCGTCCACTATGGCCGCAGATACCAGGAAAGGAAGGACCATTTCAGGACCTTTTAACCCCGTCAGGGATCTAATTACCCGTGGATTTACTTTGTAACTGAGATTCATCGATTCCAGATTAAAATGGATAGTGGGGGATTTGTTGGATGATTATTGAATTATATCCCGATGATAGTGAATGATGATTCGGAATTTCTCAGCTTTCTTTACGTGTATTCGGGAAGGGGGGGGGTTCATGTCGATGTCCACACAGGAAAACAATTGAAATTTATTGAAACATAGCTTCCATTTTTTGTTTGGTCCTTTCTAGGACATTTAGCAGATTTTTGTTAGTTTTTCAAAGTGACTGGTGCTCGTTAGTTCAACTATGTTTATTCAATCACAAAATCCCTGCGGTTCTGAGTCATCATCAATCAATTTCCCTGGCAAATAACGCAATCCCCAAAGAACCACCCCCGCCGATATCCTGCAAGAAACATTTGTAATGAAACAGAAGGAAGAAAATATATTTTTAACAATATTTCTATGAAGAGCTTACCCCCAATACATCAAGGGTGGAAAGCGCAATTTGTTTGCTGCGAAGTGAAGTCTTATGGCTGGGGATTGTTCAATGGCAGAAATAACAGAGGGGATGATTGTATAAGGGGGGATGAAGGCTTTAATTGCGTTCACGCTGGTAACAACTCGGTTGAGAAAACTTCAATTTAACGCAACGATTGTATATGTATGTATGTATATACATATGTATGCCCAATGAGATTGTACAAGTGAGCCCCCATCATCCCTTGTTGTGCAGGATGCAACTTCTAATTAAGTTAAAGGACTTATCAACACGTTTCATTTCGAACAATGTTATTGCAGGAAATTGAATTTGCGGTGTAAAGCGGAAGTTCAATGTAATAACGTTCAGTATATGTGTTATTAACTATGGCAGGGGTGTGTTCATTAGTGGGGTTTTGTTGATTGTCAGTTTGGTATTCCAAATTGGAATTGCTTTTTTGCTTTCTTTTTTACTTGTTTTTTGGGAAACAATGTCGGGTAGTTTTGTTTCATGGAAAGAAATAAGTTGAAAATTGAACAGGGAAACAATAATTGATCAACTAAAAATTTGTTTTTTAAACAACATACGAGAGAGCAGTAAAATGAAACTGATATAACACTTTGGTGTTTAGTAATTCGCCGGAAATATTTTGAACACCACACCTATAATCTTCCATAGATGGGAGCTCTATATATCAGCATCGTCCATAGTTTTATCTCAATCAAACTAAGGTTCTTTTCTTCTTCTTATTTCAGTGCGTTGTCCAGGAGTACAGTCTTCCTAAAGATTTGTAATCCGTAATCCACACTTGTTGCCTAAGCAAGGTCACGCAGAGTATCTAACCGCTAACCTCAGATTCATATACAACAAACTAAAATTCAAAAAAAAAAACAAGAAGAAGGGTTAGGTTGTCGCCTGTCACTTACTTGCCCATGAGTGCGGACCCTGAGTACCTATCGGAGATGGGGGAACGTACCTGGAATTCCGGGACGAAATTCAACCGTCACTGCTAAGTAATCAAAGGGTCTTAACCCATCATTCTGAAAAATTTGCCTCTAATGCTTTTTGCTTTACTATAATTTGTTATTCATTTCACAATAAACTGTGGTATAGAGTTTTTCAAACCTCGCGACATCTGGCACATATTGGGGAAAAAATTTCTTAAAAATGCTCAAAAGCTTAAGATAATTTCTCTTCCTCTCTAATTGAGAAATAAAGCTCTATAAATGAAGGCCAAAGGCGCACGCAAAAGAATTATCAGAAATTCACATATAATTTCTGACACCATGTGGGATATTTTACGGCGACTCTGTTTTTTGATAAGAGCTTCCGTACATCCCACAGTGACTTAAAAAATCTCAACCTTAAAACGAAAATTATGTTTTACAATTGGAATAATTAGTAGAAATTCTAACAGAACCGCAAATAAAATAAAAATCCGTATGAAATATTTTAAACATAGTTTATTTAAATCTTCTTATTAATTTTTCTGTAAATAAAAACTTGAATTAATATTATATAAAACACAAATAGTTTTAAAATAAACATACCTGTCATCCCTGCAATATGAAAATGTGGTTTCGAGAAAAACGCGTTTAAAGTTTTATAACATGTTTGCACTGGAATAAATTTTTTTTTCATCATGCCGCTTGCCATTGGCATCATTATGCCGCTTCGTACACACATTCTTGAAGCTTTTATCTAACAAAATATGAAAAAACAAAAAAATAGATTTTTTGAAGCCGCAAAAGTGTCATGCCCCCTTAACTTTATTCATCCGGCATGCGCACATCCCTTCCCAAATTATTTTGTTGAGTTTTTTCTGCGTTTGTTGCCTTTTTAAGTTAAAAGAGGGGAAATGATAGAACAAAATTTATGAAATTGGGCAACGAGGTGCGCAGAACCCTTCAAATTATTTGTGTCACGGCGTTTGAAAAAATCTATACACCGGTTCTCGTTCGATACGGAGGTCAAGCAGCATTGGACATTATTAGTATTTAGTTGGGGTCGCTTTGGTGCAACACACTCGCGCTTGAAAAGTATAACGCAATTTCAAACGGTGGCAAAGTGCTTTTCGATACCACGTCTTATTCAGCCTCCAACGAAAGCTTTGTTTAATGCTTCTAAAATGCTTACAGAGAAGCATTAAAAGGAATTCTCCCCTTTGATGACATGCAATGTTGACAAATGTATAGAACTGGTATGGCAGTGGTAGCGCTGTAAGTTTTATAAGGAGTCTCAAATATGACTATGGCGGCCCTCTATTTTCTGCTGAAGAGTAACCCAGAATGAGATTTGTTATTGTAACTTTCAATTTTTTGTTTTCAATTCAATGTTCTTCACTCATAGGCTTTTACGGTCTTTTTCCGATTTTCAAAGCAAAATTGTTTATTGTTCCAAATTTTCTATTAAATAATTCGTTCACATCCGGGATGGCCAACCTTCTTGGAGATAAGTTAATCTATAAGAACCGCATGCAGTACAACTACATGCATCACTACCGGAAAGGGATCAAAGTGAAGTTTATTTCAAAGGCAGGTAGACGAAACGGCAAAGAATGATTTTTTTCTTCAAGACCCTCGAACACACGCTAGACCTATACCTCCGAAATTCTGTAGCAGAGGTCCCAATGTCTTGCTCTCAGTAAAGCTACTGACAGAATTCCGCGCAATGGCGGTGCGGACATTGGCTTCGCGGTGTGCGCGGATTTTTCACTGACACAAAGTCGCCGTGCTGGTGTCGCGTTCCGACCTAAAAATCAAAGTGACAAGTGGACGTGATACGAAATAAATTGAAAAAGCTGTATGATTTGCGTGTTAATTTTCTATCCTACGTAGTGCTCAAGCCACATTTCGTTAGTTCGCATTTGCAATACACATACTTTATTCTATCTGTCAATGTCCGCACCGCGTTTGAGCGAAATTCTGTCACCAGCTTAAGCATATTGCTAGAACAAATAGCTTGATATCACTCTGCATCACAATTTACTTTGCCAACCTTATTGACAATAAAATAGCTTTCACCAAAGTCACCACCGTGGCAAAACAGGTGGCCTTGATGGAATTCGACTGCAACAATGGTTGCTCTTCATACTAAAAACTACAATTATCTGCAGCATTGTAGGCAGCCGCAGAGTGGCAAGACGGAGTGCTGTAGCATACCCCAGGGGAGACTCCTCTTGCCGCTGCTATTTTCACCTATAGATAGAATTTCTGGTTTCAGTCTAGCTATTCCGATCAGCTAAGTACTTTGGCTTCATTTTGGTCCAAAGCTGTATTGCAGGCTCAACATCGCAGAAAGGGCAAAGAACGCCAATATAGCTTTCTATGCCAGTAAGCATACCTTCAGCGAGAGATGAGATTTTAAGCCACACTTGGGTCGCTGTCTCACATATCGATGACCAATTTCCTCTATTTTCCACTGAAAACGTTCACTATTGATGGCTGCTTTATAGATTTTGAACTTTCGAATACAGTGATAAGCCGGGTACTTAGGGGGCCACTCCCGTAGTAACAGGTAATACTCCGGGTTCACCGATCGCAGTTCAATAATGTTCAGTTCAATCCACATAAAAGGCTGTCCTCACTACACGGTCTAAGATCCCACCCATTTTTAGCCCATATTGATTAATCTACATTGAGGAAAAACCTATTTGAAAGGCCGTACGTATGCCTTTTGCCCGCGAAGTTTGATCGGACTGTCTTGCCATTAAAAATATCTTAAAAAAGTCATAAAACTCTATATCAAACTAAAACGCTAAAGCGCGTATGAGCTAAGTCCGCGTAGCGTGAATACACCATAAGTGGCTTCACCAGCTAAAGTCAAGTTCATGTGCAGTTCGGGCTTGAAATGGTTATTGCTTTTTCGCCAGAAGTCAGAAATGAAAAAGCGCTCATTGGAACGGCATTCCACTATTCCAGTTGATTACTCTCTTTCGAGCGAGGTTTTACATTTAACTTCAGTTCGAGTCCAGTTGGGCGAACTGAAGTCTGTTTTATCCTCAGTTGAATATGTGATAATTGTATGCGAATTGAGGTTATTTTAAAGTTTAGTTCACCAATTTGCTCGAACTTTCCCGGTTCGGTCGTTGCAGCCAGAGAATTATATACATCTAGCTTTTTACTTGGCATTTGAATACCATGTTATAGATACCACATGTATGTCCATACCATTAGACCAAAAACAACTAAATTAAAGTTTTCCTTTCACCAACTTCGACAAGGCCTAACCTCAGATTTAGCCAAGGTTTATATCTGACTTAAAACCCCCTTCTTTAGGTTATTATCTTGTCGACTTTCCCTAGATCCTTTTTACTTGTATTTGGCAAAACAAAAATTTTGTGTTGTTTTGTTAAAGGAGCAAATACTCGCCACCACCTTTAGCGGCACAAACTAACCCTTTTAGCGAAATCCCTAATTTTCATCAATTAGCCAAGTGCTGAAGATTTATGACCCATCACCTCAAATTACATCCAGGAGGGAAAGAAAAAAAAAGACGGAGCAAAACAATAAGAAACAAAAGGAAGCAAAAAGGGTTGTGGGACGAAAAGAAAGAAAGAAAAAAAAAAAAAAAAAGGATGGAAACGAGTTAAGTCAGTCCTTGCTTGGCTGCTGGCTGCTGCTACTTCTGCTTGATCCTAGAGTAAACGAAATTTATGAAAATTTTCTTAACTCATCTTTTTTTATTATCTAAGTTTTTTTTTTCGTCCTTGTTCCTTTAGTAAGGAGCATGTACATTTAGGCATTTTCATTCTTGACTTGAAAGAAGTTTTTCTTTTCGCCATTCTTTTTCTTCCTTGATGTTGTTGCTGTTGTAGGTCTGCCTCTTCATCTGCTTCCTTTCAAAAGTTAACATCAGGCGGGAACGGCCGCGCCGCCCGTCTTCAATTTCCTTAACGAAAAGTTTAGGTTAAATCAAATTTTCTTACATTTTCACAGACCATCTCTTCCGTTCATCGTCCTTTGGTCCTGTCTCAAGTTTTTAGCCAAGCCATGCCCCCGGTGCCCCTAACCCTGTGTCCCTAACCCTGTGTCTATCCAGGCATATTCTATATTGCCAGGAACATCCCCTCTTCGACCCCCCTAACTCCAACCATCGCTGGTGGCAGTTCATCTTTTTATCTATTCCTGGCGCTGAGACTGTGCCCAAAAACTCCTTTCGCTTCTTGGTAATTTTATTTAAACAAAAAGAGGAAAACTTTTAATGACGTCAGGTGCCGGTAGTAATATCGTTAGATTTTCCGGAAATGGAAAGTTTTGCACAAAGGACACAGTCGTCGGTGTTGGAGGTGGGGTTAAAGGGAGTTTTAGCGAAGGTCGGTCGAAGGGTAAAAGCGAAAAAACGCTCACCTGCTTTAGGGGGTGGAAAGGGCTGGAATACATTGAAGTGCAGCTCCTTGAACAGGAGTCAAATGATTAAACTGAAAGAAAAGTCAACCCCGAGTACGACAGGTTTCAGGATTATGAACTTTATATTTGCAGGCTTAAACCCAACGCACTTTCTCCGGGTTTAATTAATGAGAAAGAGATAGAGAGAGAGCAGTTTACACTTGTGGAGCTCCGTCGTTGTGGACGTAAACTTTGGAGTTTATTAAATTTTTCTGCTCGATGTTCTGTGCTAATGAAGAGTTGCTTTGACCTCTTCTTTTTTCCGTACAAGGAGACAGCAAAAGAACTTGCAAGAAAAAGAAAGACGATTGCTAATATAGGGATGAGGAAGGACTATAGAAAACAAAAATGTAGACCTTATGAAAAGTTAAAGGATCACAGGATGCGTGTGCAGAATTTTAAAGGCATTTTTCTGTCAGGCAACTAACAAAGGTGCTTTTGGGTTAAAAAGTTTGTAAATTACCCTTATAACCTACTGAAGGAAAGAAAGAAGCCGAAAAAAATACGGAAAGAAAGAAAGATGAAAAAAAAAAAACGATACATGTCCTGTGAGTCATCCTAAAAAGATCCTTTACGCCTTAAAACTCCTTCCGCGGAACGATTTTGGTATTTCGGCATTCTACTCGTAAACAATACCCTAATGACTGGCTTCCCCCCCCCCCCCCCCCCGAGTAAGAGAAGAACTTGAGCGAGTAGGAGGATGAGTTTGGGGTTAGTGTATTATTAGAGTTGGGGGTTGTGGTACAAGATGGCAATATTCCATTCTTCTTGTTGGCGGCTTTTCCTATATCTCTTGTGTTCTTCTAAGAATCCCTATATTCATTCTGTGTAAAACGAAACGAAAGGAAGAAGCTGTGACTTGCACGAATAAAGCATGTCGTAAGCATAAAGCATGGCTTAAGAGTATCGGTTTATGAGAGAGATTCTTGTAGCACTTTTGGGTAGGTTCGTAATTTCTTGTTACCCCCGCTGCAAAATAGGCTGACGAATAAAATGCTCCGCTGCCACCATTCACCGCTGCCACCAGCTATTATAACACAGCCAAAAACCACCCAAAAACCTACCCTACAAAATCTTCACTCTTCTATACATACATACATATGTCCTAAGGCTGGTTTGCATTCTCTCCTTTTTAACATGCTTAGAGCAAATATTGAGACACACCTCCATTTTGTACAAGCTGGAAATTTTCCCTTTGGATAAATATTGAAGTGAAATTTACACAAAACAAGTGACGTAATCATTTTCTGTTTGAATAAAAAATGAGGTTAAGTGTAAAATTTTTTAAGGTTGGAAATTACATT
Source organism: Thereva unica (assembly GCA_949987705.1). Taxonomy (NCBI): domain Eukaryota; kingdom Metazoa; phylum Arthropoda; class Insecta; order Diptera; family Therevidae; genus Thereva; species Thereva unica. The sequence continues at coordinate 247,834,422 of OX465281.1, forward strand.
AGAAAATATTATATAAGAAAAAAAATAATTCTTAATATTTGAGCAAGACTTTTGTGAAACGACGTAAAGGGTTTTTTAATGGAAAGGAATAAAGGTTTTCGCTTAAAGTGATTGTGGGGGGGGGGGGGGGGGATGAACAACAAAAATCCTTTTTTATTGCATTGTTATATAGGCAGCAAGGACGATATTTCATGAATTGGTTGATGTGATTGAAGAGTGTGGTGTGGTATCGCAGTATTATGGTTTATATTGCAGCAGTTGCGATAACTAATAATTATGCTGAAGTTATAAAATGATATGTATATGCGGTATTTGTAAATTCTTTATGGTACATAATTGGGTCATGACGATTAAAAAAGTCTTTGCTTCGGAGTCACCCTTACCAGAAAGAACATATGTTTGATGGTATAATGTTTAGTAGTAAGTTTAGCTCGAAGGATCCCAGCGGGAAATGGAGTGTTCCAATAGCCAGGTTTGAGCATTCCTTAAAAAGCTTTCAGCGCTCCCGTTCCCATACCAGGTCTATATACTTTTCAACTCTGCATGTCATTTCAGGGGAGCATACGCTTTTATGCTCCTCGTTCCAGCGTTCTAGAAGCATTATAAAAAAGCTTTTAAAAAATAGAAATATTTATAGACGTCTGTGGATATGTGATCCGGTATCGAAACGTTTTTATTTCTCTCATCTTTTGCAATTGCCTTTTGCTTTCCAAGCGCGAGCCTGGCTTTACCAAAGCAGTCCCCCAACTAAATTCTAACCACTTCCCAAGCAGCTTGTCTTTCGTATCGAACGGGAGATGCATTATTGAGTATGCTAATGTCACATTTTATGGTGGCGAAGATAATTGTCCTTTTTATTTTTTTTTTCTAAAGAATTTATGCAAACTCCAGTAAAGCTCCCTTGAGAGAATATTTAACAGCGCTCTAAATAAGCTCCCCTGAGCAGCGCTCCAATTTTCTGCACTGGGAATATCCCATATAATATATGATATTATCATAATATGGTAGAGGTCGCGCCAAAAGAATTGATGCCGGAGCGCGCAGCTGGGGAAATTAAAGCTGCACACAAATAAAAATTGCGCACATGTTGATAAGAAATGCGTTTATGTATTTTCAAATTTCCCCTTCGAAATTTGTTGCGACTAGGCTAAGGGACGGGAACGGCATGCGGGGATTCTACTGCGCATGGAAAACGCGACTTTCTCGGCATCAACTCTTTTGGCGGGACCTCTATAAGGTGTGTATGAAGAGGGCAAGGGGGGATTTGTAGTTTTGGTCGCCCTAAGATGTATAGCAGCCTCAGCCCCTCTCACCAAGAAGTAGCTTACGCTTTCGATTGCATCGTAATCTCTTCCATATTTCTGTGCAAAGGTTTTTGGCTTTGTTTTCGAAATCATCGAAGTTATGTCATGTTTCGTCAATAAAATGTATTAGTACGCCATAGAGTTCTATGACGATGGTAATGTCAATTTTCTTACTCTATAGTTTTTTGCTTGTGGAGTTTAAAGTAAAAGAGTTCCAGTAAAAGTCCCAAAAAAAAAAAAACAGTAATGAAGGCCATTTCAAGACGTTCCAGGGTCAAACAAATATCTCTTACTTCGCATTAAACGGTTCTCTTCTATTGTGGGCCATTTTCGATGGTGATTAATGGCCCCATAAACGATCAAATTGGATGTACAACCAGATTTTCATCAAACCCATAAGCGCAATGAGTTTTAATCGGCCGATCGGCTCACAGTCGATAGTTTTGTTGAACATCCGCACTTCAATGTATAGATTTTTTCAAACTCCGTGACACAAAAGATGCGCCCATGCCGAATGAATAAAGTTAATCAATCTTTATAAGTGTTGAGCAGAGCTTTTAAATACATGTAAAACTCCTGCTCAACCAAGTCAGTTTATCCATCGTAATAAGCATAATTTTACTATAATTATGCTAAATAATCGACCCACGACCCACGACTCACGACCCACGACTCGACCCCTTAACATGTTAATAATTCAAAACGACATCTATGTGGAAAAGAAATATCGAACACAAAAAGACAAGACAAGGATATTTTCCACGACAACGTTCGCTAACCATGTTTACTTCAGTTTGTTTGATGATATCAACAAATTAGCTGATACCGTAACCTTACGATATCAATGTCAATTCAGTCCTTGACCATACGAATGCCAGTAACCAACAAATTTATTCTGGTCTGGATTTATGAGAGGAACCGTGTCACTTCCTACAATGACCTGCAACGTCGCAGAATAAGCTTTTGACTTGGAATACATAATGACACAAAATAATCGGTCGGTCGGCCAAGAATGGCATTTTAAAAAATAAAACGAAACTAAAACATTACAAATATAGACTTGATTCGAGATAATAGTAATACCACTAAAAAAAGAAACCATACGAAAAGGATTGGCTTGTACAATATAAGTGCCAAAGTAAATTATTCCTTCGAATATTCCAGGAGACTATTCTCAAACTTCAATAAATGAACGAAAAAACTAATTAATTGTAAAACCATGTTCAATTTAAGTACTTCCTTTATAAATCTCAACCTCTCTCGTGCCTAAAAATATAATCCCAACTTCAACGATTATATTTCGGAGCAGGATTTCCAACAACCAAATACACTCTAGCTAAGTCCTCGTGCAATATGCCTTCGAGGAATCCTTAACTCAAAACATCCTTTCGCTCGCGGAGTTTCAGGACAGATTATTTCAATTACGAAAATTCCCGCCGTTAAGCAGCAGTTCCTTAATCTTGAGCCTAAATAACAGTGGATTGCATATTTTATTAGCGATTTCCTACTCTCGATTTTCACGAGCAGAGCAGCACAATGCCTTCCCTTGTGCACCCTCCTTCAACACCCTCCCACCGCCGACCACCTGAGCTGCCATCCCTGAGCTTTATCCAAAAGGATTTCTACGATTCGAAATCGAGCTGAATTCTAAGAAAGAGATTCCCCGTAAAATTTTAAATCCTTATGGAGGTGGTGCAGTTGAGGTTTCTCGAGGGTGTGGAATCGCTTAGCTCAGTTGGAAATCTTCATTCTGCTTTGTTTGCAGCTTGATGTCATCTTCGACTGTGTAATTACGTGCAGTTCGGTGCGTTTAACGACCACCCTGCAGGGTGAATAACTGAATTAGCAGCAGCAGACATCTTTGAAAATATCAAATTCTTGAAGGGCGGTTACCTACCCCATACACAGCGCAGTGGTGGAGAAGATTACGATATATAGTGCTTTCTGGTGGCTTCGAGGAGACTGGAGAGGTACAGGGTGTGTAGGGCACTGACTTGCAAAGTATTTATGCTTGAATTAATAACGAATTCTTTCGATTTAGAAATCCTTAATGGATAAGTTCTGAAAGTTGTGAAAGTCTAGATAGTGGTACTTATTCTCGGGGAGCACTTGCACTGCTTAAGTCGGGCATAATGAACGGATTTGTGGACAGATACAAGTTTTTGTTCAGTTCAGAAAAAGCGTGAAACTTGATGACTGTTTGACAAAAACTCTTACGTGTACAAAACAGTTCACAAAAAAAAGGAACAATTTAACTGATTTAATTTGTCGAATTTTTATTAGTGATAGACATAAGACATTTTTTAGATATGAACCCTATTAACCTTTTAGATTTTGGTTACTTATAAAGCCTCAAGGAAATTAATTGCCACAACTCTAGACAGAAAATTTTTGCCAGCTTTGGTAACCTATGGGCTTACGCTACAGAGGTTGGTGGTTCGAACCCACACTGCAAATTTGATAGATGTTTATGAATGAAATACTCTAGTGCTCTTTTTCTAAACGGTAAAGGGTCTAATGGTCTAGACACAATGCCTTATGTGGACCTCATATGAGCTACCTCATAATGCGGACCAAGAGTTTTCCACGCCTTGCGCCTTTCAATCGAGTAGTTTTAAATTTTTTGGAGGGGGTACAAAGAACAAAAGGAAATTTCAAAACCATTATATCCATTATATACCGTTATATTTTGACCTACAGTTCGTTGAAATTGTGCACGGGTATAAAAGCTCACGTGATTTTGCTTCAAACACCAAAAGAGTACTGAAGATTGTAGCGCACAGTTAATCCTTCGCTGTAAGCTTGTGTAAAACACTCTATCCGATTCTTAGCGAAAAAAGAGTCCGAAATAACAGAGAACTTCGGCGTTAATATGTTTTGCAAGAGTTGTTCTACCAGGCGGTCCCCCAACTGAGTACTAATCATTTTCAATGCTGCTTGACCTCTGCAATTGAACGAAATCCTGTCTATTGAATATACTAATTGATACCCTTCACGGTTAACAAGGTAATTGCATGAAATATGAAGCAAGGCAACAAAGCAAACTAAAGCTTAAGGGCAAAAAGCTTTCTGAGTACATAAGACATATGTATGAAGGGATTGCCCCATTTCATTTATAATTAGGTTTGCCTCATTGCGGCTCTATGGGAAGATCATAAAGCATACCTTACTTCAGTATCGCTTTTTTGTGTGGTGCTCATGAGGAATCTAAGGGGAAATTCTTCTTTCGTCATGCCTTCATTTAGCAGATGGGGCCCTTACGCTTCTTCATGCATGTGCCCTCATTTTCTCTATTTACAGGCCTCTAATTTTTGCTCATCACATTGAGAGAATAAATTCACCAAAAAAACAATTCAATTGTGCAACAAGCCTTTGCAGTCAGTTTTTTCGAACTATAAGCGATCATTCGGGCTATTCAACAACACCTCTACACCTCAGGTTTGTTGGCTAGACTGGTTCAATAGGTTCCCCAATCGATTAGCCTTTACTTTATGAGATAGGTCGATGTAAAGAACCATATTCTGCTCCCCGCTATCGCATCGGTTCTTTTTACAGATCCAGGATTTTCTTATGTTAATAATAATGGTCATAGTTTTCAATAACTGTGGAACAACCATACTTTGTATTTCCAAACTCCTAGAACATCGAAAGCAGAGGTTATTGTGATCATCACATGAGTAATTCCTGGTTGACTATTAGAACTACTATATGGAGGAACTTCAATTCAGTAATAATGACCGAATAAATATTTCAAATTTTTAAAAGACACGTCGTTCCCTTTTCACATGGAGCGTACGTTGCAATCTTATAATAATGAAAAGTTTGTTAAGCAACGAACTTGCCGTCATTTAACGACCGGACTGTAAGTTCACAAAGACCTTTTGTAAGAATCGAGGAAAAAAGCGTATTTGAGTCATTGAACCTCTCCTGTATTCCTGGCCCCTAAATATTCCAATTCGGCACTCCGGGCTGATTACTGATACATATTATACATCAATTCATCATTATAACATGGTAACATCTCCTCGCCCATCAAGTCAAACTTAGTAGTAAATTTATGTTGGTCCGGTGCTAAATATTGCGCAATGGAACTTTTAGTTTGTATCTTAGGTTGAAAGCTTTGGTTTGTGTCTTGGGAACTCTTTGCGGCCTTTTTTAATGTGCACCTTTGCACCACATTTTATTACCTATACGTAGCAATGGAACGAATAGAAATACGAAAAGCTTGATTGAGATTGTGATATTATGAATAGGTGGCTTGGATCAACATAGCTATATTACTATGCTTTTCCCTTATAAATGTGGGTAAGCTCCGTATCAAAAGCTGTAAAGAAAACTGGCTGTGTGTGTAATGTGAACGTGTCGCGCGAATTAAGCTGAAACTTTTAAATTTGTAGATAACAGTTAAATTGTATCTTCTAATACAACTAATATTTTGCTCACTACTAAGCTATGCACCATGACACGATCATTGATGTGACGGTCTACAACTACATAGATAATAGACTACGCAAAAAGAAGTTTAAGTTTGTAAGTCAAACAAAATCCGCAAATTTCGACCAGCCCAAACTAAACAGACGAACTTCAAAGGTTAACTTACACACGATTCTAGTGTCGTTAAATCTCTCCGTCTACTTGAATTTCCTTTTCAGTTTATTGATTTTTAATTTCATAAATGCGAATTTAGCTTTTAAAAGCTTAAAACGTTAAAGCAGTTAGACTTATTCAATCTGAACACTCTCTAACTCAAAAGCCTTTTCTCTTTCTGTAAAGTACGCTTCTTCTATCCGTTTGTTTCAAACTCGCAGCAGAAATCCTCTTAGACGTACTTTTACCTATTCTCACTATTTGTTTTTTCTCTAGTATCCATTGTTTATTCCTTTTCCTTGTTGTTGTCGCTGCTCCTGAAATGTGTTTATGCACTTTTTCAGCACGCTCTATAGTATTCTTGTTTCATCCCTCTTTACTGTGAAAAAATATTTTTAAGGGCCTTGCTGCAACTTGTCACAATTACTCCTCGCTTTTTGTAATTTAAAAACCGAGAAAAAAAGGACGGTTTTGCTTTCTTTCTTCGGGTGGAAAAATTGTTTATTATTTTGCAGACTTAAAAACTCTTTGGAAAAAGTTGAGCGCAATAAATTTATGTTTTGAGGTTTCAATGCAAGAATAATTTTTATAAAAGTTTGGACTTTCATAACAAAGCAACTCTTGAAGTTTTTTTGTTTGGTTAGAGAGTTTTATTCAGATGAAAGGAGACCAGAGCTTACTAACAACACATGCACTTGCTTTATACCTACTTAAACTTTTACTGTGTGCATATAGAAATTTTTCTATGGTTTGTTTATGTGATCAACTTGACCTCTATTATACCCGTGTGTAAGGTTCCTGGAAAATAGGCGTTTATAGTTTATTTAATATCTAATTTGGATTGTAACGAACCACGATTCATTACTAATAATCCCTCTCCCAACAAAGCTTTAGAAAAATAAATAATGAGCCAGCAGGCCAGGTGATTTTCCTTTTGAAAACTTTATTTCGAAGCTTTAAAGCTTCCTAACCCGTCGAGCTTTGCAGCTATAAAAGAAACCGCTTCACCAGGCCAAATTCAGTATTTCACCAGACTCGTTCCAGGGAGGTCATCTCCGGTCATTTACCGTATCGAGGTGTATGATCGGCACGGTAAGAACACATACCGAATACCTGTGGAATGTTACTTAGGCCTTGTCGAGGTGTATAATCCGACAATGTTCCTGGCAGCGTCCTCGTGTCGAGGGCAATGTTACCATCACCTTGTCGAGGTGTACGATCCGACAGCGTTCCTGCCAACGAGACTGTTCGAGCTAAATTTATTAGAGAGCTGAGTGCAGGCACTCATGACAATTCGGTCATCTTTGATTGAAATACCTTAGTAATTGAAAACGTTTCCATGAATATCAGCTGAGATATAATACTCACGTTTAAGTTTGCCTGACCTGGCCTTTCGTGATGGTATATGCAAACTTTCGACATCTTCGAGATAAAAGTCGTTTTAACCCGATATTTTTTTACCCACAATGAGTAAGCTCCTCCGCCCCTGGCAATGTCTTGCATTGAATCTCTCCTTCCAACGCTGTGCTTCCGTAGGAACTCTCTACGTTTGTCACCAATTCCAGCTCGATTTTCACTTTGGTTACTGTTCATTGGGCTACTAATTGAGTTTGGGCAACTTCTCGCTACTGGATTGTAGAGGTGGTACCGGAGCCACACAAAGTGAGATATATCACCAACAGCCCAAGGTCCGCCTTGCTTAGAGTAATAAGGCCCTTAAGGCAAAGAATCTTATTAGTTCTTTAGTCTATCTAATATCTTCGACCGATTCGCAATAGGTTAGGGCTAGGTCCTTAACCCAGTTCTCTATCAGGGACCATTAGATGCAATAGCTTCCTTGGTGACAAGAAACGCACATAAGGCCGATTCCTTACCAAGAAGGGCTCGATTTTTCTGACTAGGTGGTGTATGCAACTTTGTTAATTTAATCTTTAAGTAAGAGGACTGCGGACTGGGTATAGGAAGGGGAGCTCCAACTTGTACCTGGTGTGAGTGAAGGCCCAGCAACATTTCCATCATTTTGAAAATAAAAGAGGTTAACCTGATGGGTTTATAGCTTGTTAAGAGATGAAAATCATCGAAACTCTCCTCTTCTTGGTTGGAATACATCCGAAATTGTAGCGAGATCTAAAGAGACAGACCAGGTTGTTGAGAATCAGCTCAAGGCATATCTGAAGGAGGACCGGGAAAATGACCTGGTATTTGTAGGGTTGGAAAGAGGCCACCGGCCACTTAAGCTCGTCCCGTCAAAGATGTTTTCTGAGAGACCTCTGGAGTATCAGTTTGGAATGGTCCTATGTGTGTACTCAGCATCCATCTCCTTTTATTTTTTCAGAGGTTTGGAGAGTTGACCCTGGAAAGTGCGCGCCGAGTAGGTTTCTTCCTGGTTGGTGGCGTATAAACCATTCTCCTTTTTAAAGCTAACGTCGTGGGAGGAGTCCTTGAAGAGGGGATTTTGCACATAAACGCCTCTGGTAGAGTCTTCCACTTCTTTCAGTGCTTCCTCTTAGTAATTATTTTGGAGCTCCTCAGCTTTTTGTTATAGACTGTAAGGGTTAAGCTGTATTCTTTCCATCGCCCAGCATGTTTTGCCCTACCGAGCAGTCTTCTGAGTTTTCTACGCATTGCAGTAATTCTTTCATTTCACAAAGGAGGCTTACCTCCGTAAGCTTTGTGACAGAATACCCCGATCTGATAGCAGGGGCAAACAGGACAGATTTTGAGACTACAACCCCCTGAAAGTTAGAAGAAGAGTTCTCGTTGCTTATATAACAACTTTTGTAGATGGAGTAAATGATGGAGTAATATGAGTGAATTCTAAAATGCATCACTGTGGTATCACTGCAGAATTCAGCAATTGGAAGTCTATAGCTGAATTCTGCAGTGATACCGCAGCACAGTGATGCATTTTGTATATCATCCAACAGCTTGGCTTAGGATAGTGATATTAAGCCATAGGTGATTAAAATCGAAAGAAGTGCTAGTGCTTAATTTATGGGAAATCACGTCATCCCTACTATTCATGGAGCTGGGCGGATGCACTGACAAAAGTAAGAATTTTTTGTCATCTTTTCAAAACTGCACCTCACTATGGTAAGGGATATTATACTTCCAAATAAAAAGTAGCCTGAGTAGCCCTTGGAAGGCATCTGCATCTCACCGGCATAACCGGTTAATAAGGTACCAAATATCCTCTTTGCTAGGGTCTTCATCTAGCGGTCGGTACTCTGCCCTGCTCATCTGGTGGTATGGTATTGTCGACGTCGGTTACAGAATCCTCATGTTTCAGGAGGCATAACCCTCCGACGAGGATGCCTTCTACTAACTCAGACGGTTACGTCTCCGGCTCAGCAGGCTGCTATTGAGGATATCAAATTTGCCCGTTACAAAAACTTTTAGTTTTGATTTTTGTTAAAGTGAGTTTCATGCAAATTTTTTCTCTTTGGTGTGAATTCCTACAACATCCAAAAGGTCAAATGAAAGGTTCTTTAGCAGACTCTACAGACTCTTATTAATCTATCTTGTCCTCTCTTCCTTCCTTCAAACCAAGCTTATTACTAGACACTGCACAATTACTAGAACGACATGACGAACTGCTAGTACAAATATTGCCTTTCACGTAAACAAACCCAAGAAACCTGAGCCTAAAGTAATCACTTTAGCAACTTCGCAGATAATATTACATCCTCGTTCAGGAATAATAAAAGTAAAAAAAAGGAAAGTTTCCCTTAATCAATTGTGCCTCATTTACCCCAGCTCACATTCAATTTTATGTAGCAAAAAGAAAACTCTGTCAACTTACAGTTTTAAGAGAACTGCCCTCATCAGGGTGGCCTGAGTGGCGATTGTCTTAAACGGTCCGGGCCATAAATACCCCACCACCCCCAGCTCCCCAGCTCCCCCAGCAGCACATCCCAGGCACACTACAAGATGTCAATAAAAGTTCGGGAGTAATGTTAACTGGGGAAGGTCGCCATCACATGTTGTATCACTTAAATGTGACTCTTGTCCGAGGAGAGAGCGTTTCCAGTCCACTGGCACCAGGCATCTTCCCCTCCTGGCAGCCCCACCACACTCCTCGCCAGCAATGGCCTAACCGCAAGAAAAAAGGAAGTAAGCCAAAAAAGCTTTCTGCACAGAAGAGTGGGGACCGGCAGGAGAAGGAGAGTATATCATGATTTACAAGATGGAAGGAAGGGAGAAAGTTTCGTCCTTGGACAGGATAAAAGAAAGTTGCAGCAGGTCCAGAGAGTGGGGCGGGGGCGGGGAGGAATATAAGCACTTTGCCGACATTGCTTGAGGAATTTTTTTTTAACAGTTCAACTTTTAGTGGGAATTCTCGAGTAGTAGCGCAGTAGTAGTGTTAGTCACTCAATAAGTTAACCTTTCCGAGTTTGCCAGAAGTTTGCTCAACTTTTTTTTTAATAGTTAAGCTCCTGGGAAGACATTAAGCACTTTACGAGGTTTTATGATATCGACTTGACCTTTAGTCCCCATTTTCGTAGACAGAAGTGGTTTAATGAAGCATTAATGCCTTTTTATGGGAATAATTATGAAGAGTTTTCATGTCTTGTTCTCAGAAGTGTTTCGTCGGTGAAAGCCATAAGGCCAGGCGAAAGTGGCCGTAGGAGTGCGGCGGGGAGAGGGGCAGAGAGTCAGAAATGAAATTTGTTTGCGTCGAATTGCTTTTAGTGAATATTCGTGGAAACATAACATCTTATACGAGTGTTTCTTTCTTATTTTTCTTCCTCCTTTTACGTTCTTTACTCTCTCTGCCACTCTTTTTCGCCGTTTTCAGTTTCGGGAAAGTTTTCTTTTAAAGTATGTTAACAACTTCCTGAAAGAACTTAAGCACAAATTGGATAACGAGATCAATTGGTTTTCGTTACAACACAAAAATTCTTTTAGAATTTTGCAAGTTAAGTTTTTGCTCAGATTTAAATATAAATATTGAAAATTTAAAATTATGAAAAATGTAAAAATTATTTATATCCTTGAATGGATTTGTTGCTGGTGCACAGTTTAACAATATACAGTTCAATCCACATAAGTGGCTTCACTGGGTTAAGTCCAATTCATGTTCAGTTCGTGCTTGAAATTCTTGTTGCTTTTTCGCCAGAAGTTGGAAATGCACAAGCTTACTGAAATGGCATTCCATTGTTCCAGTTGATTACTACCTTTTGAGTGAGGGTTTACATTTAACTTCAGTTCGAGTTCAATTGGACGAACTGAGGTTTGTTTTATCCTCAGTTGAATATGTGGAAATTGCATGTGAACTGAGGTTATTTTAAAGTTTAGGTCACCAATTTACTCGAACTTGCGCAGTTCGGCTGGCGAAGCTGGGATATACGAGACTTCACCTATTTGTTATAGCTGGTTTACACAGTGCGATCCAGAGCATGTGTCGCACGTAATTTGTGGATAAAAGGAGAATCGGAGTGTAAGGGTTCTTGTTCCGTTAAAATTATTTCGTTCCAACGGGATTGCTCTCAGGTAATGCGCCACTGACTATAGCAGTTGTTATCTACATAAGTTAAATCTATGGTCAATGCCGCCGGATATTTTTAGGGTGGGTAGCCAGACAACCCTCTCCCCAAACTGTTTTGGTATTTTATAGGAAAGAAGGTAGGGTACTGCATTGTGTATCGAAAGATGGGTCGACGGTGTACAGGACAACATGAGGAGTTCGCCAAGGATCTTGTCTGGGTCCTCTCCTGTGTATCACAATGTATAACGAGGTGTTGGTACAGTTGCGTTTGGTTTCGCGGACCACATCGAGGAAGTGGTCACAGGACCGCGACGCGTCGCCTCGTTGAGATCAAACCATTTTGGAGATTACAGCGTGGACTGAAAGCGCTGGTCCGACGCTTTTGGAGCACAAAACTGAGGATCAAGGTATGTCTTTCTTTATGCTCCTTTAATCCCTCATGGGACATAGGGCGAAAACAGTTGCCCTTCAGCGGACTCTGTTTTGTGTAACAGCTCTCAGCTGGATCTGCCAGGATCTCCCAGTTGTTGCAGCCTCTGGTAGTGGGGTCCTCCTCCACGTTGTTGCAGGTCTTCCAACTTGACGGTATTGCGGATTCTAGTCAAGGGCCTGTTTGATTAGATTTTCGTTTTCGCGTCGCAAGGTGTGACAAATCCAATTCCATTTCCTTCGCCTAATTATGCCTTCTGAAATAAGTAAATCAGCTAACTAGCCAAAAAAAACCTTGACACCGGATTCATACTATCAGTTGTACAAGGAGTTGTACTGACCCCTGGTTGAAGAGCCAACCTAAGCATCACTGTTTAGGTCTTGACATAGTCTTTATCTTGCAGTGAACCTTTTCAATGCTTCAAGGAATACTTTAGCTTATAGGTGAAAAACAGCTTGCAGATGGATAAAGTGTGTTTCTCCTGCTCTGCTAGATCAGTAGTGCAGCTTTGTTACTTTTTAGACAATGACGACATGTAATGCGCCCTCAGAAGAGTAAATGTGGTCTTAGCTTGAAGCTTTGGTTGAGGTTTGTGTCTTGCTTTGAAGCTTGGGTAGTTGTTTTAAACTTTTGATGAGCTTTCGCACTGACGGTTTGGGCGAACTTTTGCGCCGGAGTTCCTGGGTGGGATCTTGTGTGGAATCAGTGCATTCGTTATGGGTTTTGTCTTCGTTTAGCTTAGTTTTATATATTGAATGGAGATTGGTTGGTTTGCTGTATTGAAAATATGAGTAATATAATTTAGTTCATGATATCGTTATTTTTTAGCATCTATGGATTCTAGAAAGTGTTGCAAAGTGAAGGCGGTATCTACTCTACATGAAAAAAGGGAGCAAAATTTCAAAACAAATCGCCTATGGGTAATATTTTCCAAGACATAAGCAATATTTTTGTTAGCGCTATGGGTTCTACATAGTGTGTCATAGGTAGTGTCGTCGTAGAAGATTGAATCAGAAGGTCAATTGGAGGAGCCTTTTATCTTCTTTGATTTTTTATTAAATCTTTGGCTCAAGTTTCATTGATTTTATCAGCTGTTTTAGCACGCTGGTTATTGTCTTAAAAACTTTCACCAATTGAGCCTCCAATTCAACGTTACCAGTCTTGAGAGCTTTATTCATCTTTCGTATAGCATCACGTGATTTAATAACATCCTGCAACAGTTCTCATCCAAGTACACAAATAGACAGTTACATATATAAACCAAGTAGACCAGATAAACCAGGCAAACTGTCAATACTCAGCATACCAAACCAGATAAACCAGACAGACAAGCCTGATATAACTCTATGTATAGTATTGCTGTGTAGTTGTCCACCTGAGAGCTTTAATTGAATTATTATTGTTTTGTACAAAAATTGAATATTTTGGACTAATCAGAGCTCGGATTCAGAAGCAATTTCCCTATTACTTAACTACCCATGCTTCAATCCAAGACACAAATCAAAACCGAGGGTTCAAGCTAAGAAAACATCCACACCCAAGGCCGAAACCGATAACGTCACTGGCTTAGAAGTGACATAGCTATACTATTGTGATTCTGCTTGTTTCTGTACATAATTTCACTTCGACTGGTATTTTCATTAAATATTTAAATGAAAATTCTTTGTGTAGGTATTTGAACAAAATCCTTAATATTCAAAATGATGCAATAATAATAATAAAAATAAAAACAAAATAAAGAAATATTTCCCCAATAACGATAAATTTTTATCATCATTTTTTTATATCTCACGCAAAAGTATATTTCTCAGAAAATAAAAAAAATAACATAAAATTCTTTTTAACCATTTTCCTTTTGTATACAATTGTTGTTATCTTCGTTCAAATCCGCTTTAGTTGCGATTTTTCACAACAAGCAACAAGAATGAAAGGAGCCGCGCCGCACAGGACGAAAAAAAAAATGATTTGATGTAAATTCCGTTCAAAAGACTAGAAAATCCTGTTCGATATCCAATCGATTCCTTTATCTGCATTAAGGGAGTGGTTAGGTATCAAGGCTCCTTTCACATTTTTTTATTATATTGCTAAAGGACTCTTTACGACAAAAAGTATAGTCATAACCAAACACACGAAAAAAACAAAAAAAAAAATGAAAAAAAAAAAACACATAGGACGAAGATGAAAAAAAAAACAACGCCGAAAATCCTTTAGTGTGTCTCCAGCGCAAATATCATAAAAAAAAAACAAGCAAGGAAACTCCTTTATTCCAAAAATAAACTGAATAATCAAAAACACGTTCCACCATCAGTTCCATCCCAGCAAGGGAGGAGCACCACCGCACCGCCAGGATTCACCTAGAGTCCCTCTTTTGAAGGATGGTAAAAGCACTCTCAGGAGTAGCATTTCAAATATCAGGACTCTCAAGGTATTTCACCGGAATATGCGAGATGTTACTGAGCGATATTCAAATAACTTTTATGGTTTGTGCCAATATACGTCATAGAAGCATCATCCTGGCTCTTGTCTGTCACGTAATTCACCCCTCAGCGCGCCATCATGCGCCGCCAATACACACATACACAATGTCGCAAGGATACCCCGTTCCCTGTTTATTTTTTTTTTGCCGATATGCCGCTCTGACAAGAAGCCAACATAAGGCTCAACAGTTAAGAGAATTTTTACCCCAGCTGAAAAGTTCTTAAGGATTGTTGTTTAAGAGTTTAATCTTCGAGATATTTTTCCATCTGGCATCCCTGTAGATCTTTGCTCCTTGCTGGGGCATGGCGGGGCTCCAAGCGCGCCACCCTACGATACCCGACATACATACATACAATATGTATCCACACAAAAAATGATCGAACTTTCCTGCAACTTTGTTGCTCTCTCTACCCCCAACCCCCACCCCTTGTATTTATTTACTTGAATCGAATTTTCTGCTACAATGATGATGGCATTTTGCATGACTGTGAAATCAGGACTTCTTATTGAAAATACCATTTGCGACTGATGACGAGGACGACGACAGGCAACGACACACACATACAACACACAAAACCAGAAGGATATTTCCTGAATTCTATGCGCCGCATTCTCCTTTTCTCTCTGTTCAGTAGTTAGACGAATATTTTGTAGACTTTTGATATTCCTTTCGAGGAAATTGAATTTTGCTGCTTTTTTTTCTATCAATTTTTAGGAGAAGCAAAAAAAAATATATATAAAAATAGCGAAAAAGTTTATTTCCAATTCTTTTATTTTTTTCCTTTTCCTTGAGAGAAGGACTCTTGACAACCAGCAGGAATACCTAGATGCGATGTATCAAAAGCAGAGTGATGTATCATCTTTTCATTATTTATGACAGAACAATTTCAGATGCCAAAGGACACACAGTTTTTATTTATTTATGTCCTTTTCGAAAAATTCTTTCCATGTCCACAATAATGGAGATATTAAATTGGGGAACAGTCTTAAGGGCCATATTTTTGCTATTTTCATAACTTGGGTGTCATTTCATATACATACATACATAAAGCAACAATCATAAAATCTATGAATCATTTTCAGACTTGACTACTACATGAACTCCTAAATAACAAACATCAATCTTTTCTTGAATACGTTTAAATATATCTCCTATGAACCCACTACCAGACTTCCATGCACCCCAAGTGTGAAAAATCTTCTTGTTGATGTGCTCACCCCTAAAATTGAAAATTTCATGTAAAATAAACTCGGGTTACACTTTATCTTTAGGTGTCTACTCTTATCCTATGAACTCACTTGCTAAGGTTCATAGACACCTAGGGAGGAGATGCGACGTGCAGAATCCTGTGTTCTCATATCTCATATCAACCTTAAAAACTGAATCAATATTTACAGAAATTAAAAAAAAACGCGTTAGATAGTTCAATATTTTTATGATGGGTTTAAATTAACGTTTGTTTATAAATCATGGCTTAAACAGCATTGACACATTCAGGATGATTATATTAAACAATGGCCACCACAGAGTTACTTTTGAGTAAAAGATTTTTCAGGTAGACCGGTTGGACAGGTTCAGCAATTGGTCTAGTGATTTGTCGTTCAGATCTGAATGCTTGAGCCGGCACGTTTTATATAATAAAATTCTGTTGTAGATTTCTAAGGGCAGCCTCATTCTTCTCGTAGTAAAAAGGTCGGATCGTACACCTCGACACGGGACAGGACTGAAGAAAATGACCTCTCCAGAACGAGTCTGGTGAAATACTGAATTTGGCCTGGTGAAGCGGTTTCTTATATAGCTGGAAAGCTCGTCGAGGTAGAAGCTTTAAAGCTTTGAAGTGAAGCTTTTTAAGAGAGAATTACTTGTGGTTGAATATTTATTTTTCTAAAGCTTTTTTGGGAGAAGGATTGTTAGCAATGCAACGCGGTTCATTACAATTGATGGAAATTCCCCGTTCAATCAGCGGACTTGGCGCAGCGTTACCGTTCTACTACATATGTAGTAGTTTTACTACCTTTTTAGAAAAAAAATGATTATATACTACACTACTACATCAAGTTATCATTCTACTACCTTTTTTTGATAATTATATTTTCTTTATTTATGGCTAAATTGATCGCTGCCTTAGAATAAAACAACTACAGTAAAGGCCCTCACCTACATTTATATAAAACAAAGTCCGGCTAGTTACACCATTTATAACTCAAAAACGGTGGGTCGATTTTTAAGATTATTGATTTGTTGGATTTGTCTTCGTCCCGAATTGGAGAATAACTATTAAAACATCGGATATTTGATGAAAAAATATTTATGAAGAAAATCCATTTTTTCATATATTTTGTATGGAACGGCTTTTTTGGTGATACTACGATATGTGAGTTGCAATGAGGTGATTTGGGCTATATTAGATATCATTCCCATTTATGAGCGTCATCCCACTGTTGCACATTTTGCAGTTCATCTTGAGAATTTTCAACGAGTTTATTTCAACGCATCGAACGTTGTTCAACGTGCTGAAACACCTCCAGCGAGAACTTTGGCCAGTTTCTTTTCGATTTGCCAAAGCTATCCGATTGCAGATGCCACGTTCTTACACTTGGAACGCTTCATCCAAGAAATTTCAACTTCGGAAGCAAGGCGATGCATTCTACTGATGCTCTTGGTCGCATTTGCAGGGTTCATCCGAACAATGACGAATGCTTCTACTTGCGGTTGTTGCTGGTGAATGTTCGTTGGCCGATATCATTTGAATCACTTAAAACTGTCAATGGTAAGATGTTTCCAACATTTTGTGCTGCATCAGCTAAGACACGAAGCCACGACAGTTGAGAACAAACATGCTAGTTGCCTTGCTAAACAATCCATCTGCCGAAGTTTTCTCTAAGCAATGGTAATGGTCGTGTTTCTGTCGATGAATCGAACGGGTTGATTTCATTTCGGCTGAATTTTTGCAATTCAATTGCCGATTTGTCTTGCATTCTCCATGACGATCAACAAATCACTAGGTGAATCCTAGAGTTATTGTGGCCTGAATCAGAAAATGAATATTTTTCTCACGGCGAATTGTGCGTAGCATGTTTACGTGTCGGCAAGCCATTCACTTTGTACGCTCTCACACCTGACAACAAAACACAAAATGTCGCATATGTGCTTCAATGAAATGGAATCGACTCGATTGCAACCCAGCTAAATAGTTAACAAAACATTTATCGATTCTGAGGCGGTATGAAGTTCGCCGTGTCAGCTATAGCTATTTAAGCTATACGCGTAGTTTTCGTAGTGACAATGGGGTATTTTAAAATTGATTTAAAATCAAAAAAATTTGCTACCCCTTTTTTCAAAAAGGTAGTAGATTGTACTACTTTCAAAATTCATCTTACGGTAACATTGACTTGGCGGCAGCATGCTACACCAAATTGCGCATTCAAACTAAGGTGCCTGATGGCATTTTTTGGTCTTCGATATATTGATCGAACCATTATAATAACATAGCAGCGGACAAAACTTTATCACTAGTACTATACTAATCATTTACCTACCTTGGGTCAATAGTAGCAGCCGACAATAGCATAGAACCAGATATAAGCGCACGACTGCTAAAAACCAACAAAGCCAACTATAGTCTGTCAAGGCTCTTTAAATCCAAGCATCTCACAATAACGAACGTCTAAACTTTTACTATATAAGGCGATGGTGTTACCTGTACTCACATATGAATCTTAAATCTTAGCAAAAAGCACTCAAACCTCTTAGCCGTGTTCGAGAGGAATATACTTCGGAGGATTGTAGGCCCCGTATGTGAGGAAGGACGATTCCGGAGACTCTACAATGACGAGATCTACAAACGCTATCTCATCTTCTTCTTCTTCTTTGATCCGTTAGCTGGCTGGTGAAAAAAGAGGCTCTGGCGGAGGCACTGCGTCTATGGCAGCTATTCTCCTTTAACCCAGGAGACCCTCTAGATCATTTATCGATCCTCAAGGAGCTGAACCTGGAGCCAATGATATCATTGTCTGATACCATTCCTGCCACTTTTGACTTTGACAAACCGTTTACGACGATTATTCGAAGTAGGTCAGAGTGGCAATATGGCAGGCCTCTCTTTAGAGGAAGCATGGCCTTTTGGTACACAGACGGTTTCAAAAGCGATAAAGGGGTAGGGCTGGGCGGTTATGGTTCAAAGAGCAAAATATCAGTGGCTCTAGGTACTACCCCCCCTGTTTTACAGGCTGAGGTACTCGCCATCCAGGTGTGTTCTCAGACTTGTGTTAATAGAGCTCCAAATAGCTCTAACATTTTTATTTTATCGGACAGTCAAGCCGCACTGCTGGCCATTAAATCGCACAGGATGTCATCAAAGGCTGTCCTGGATTGTATCCAATCTTTGAAATTCCTCAGCAGGAACAACAGTGTCACGCTGATATGGATTCCGGGCCACGAATGTCACATTGGTGATAAAATTTCCGACAGCCTGGCTAGAGTAGGCGCAAACTCATCACTTATCGGTCCGAAACCTTTCTGTAGCTTAGCAAGCTGAAACGTAAAGACGGCCATAAACAATTGGGTCGACTAGATGTTTGTTGTTTGATGGATAAGAACCCAGGGTGCTCGTCAAGCTAAAAGATTCATCCAAATTGATAAAACTAAAGGGCGCAAACTTTTAAATCCCAAGAGGTGGGAGCTAAAAATAATAACAGAGTTCCTGACTCCACTGACCTCCACTGTTCGCTTAACTATCATCTAAACAAAATACGTCTGGTAGCCGATTCTGGCTGTCGGTTCTGCGGGACAACTCCCGAAACTGCGGAGCACTTACTGTGCGACTGAGGCTACAGCGAGGAAGAGACTGAGCCTCCTCCATCTTGACTTCCATACTCCCAGACCAAACCAAACAAAATAGGGCAAAGGATACGCTGCTGTCAGTGCCGCTTTAAAAAATGCGGTTCTTTGCCTAGTTTATTCGATTCTTGTCAATTCGGCAGGTCGACCACCCTCCTCTTTTCACACCCTGGACTTGGCACCAGACGACGACGGAGTTATATCGCGACATAGATGTTTTAAAGAAAATAAAGCTCGGTAGGCTCTGGTGGGGAGGGCGTATAGCCTGTATGAGTGAAGATGAGCCTTCTCGGAAAGTTCCTGCCTGTGCGGTAAGACCTATGGGGTGCGTTAGCGAGGGAAACTCAACCTCCGCTGGAAGGATCGCATAGGCCAGGAGACTCAGAGCTTAGGGATGCCAAACTGGATGACATCGGTGGAGAGAACAGTTGCGAGAGGCAAGGATTGGATCCCGTTTGTAGAGCCGTTAAAGAAGAAAACTATACTAAATGGTTCATTGATATCAGTGCACTTCTAAATGGAAATATTTATTCCCACAATATAAGACTACTTCGCTCAGTTCATTGGAACACTGTACAGTCCTCCTTTCCACCCGTAGTATGGTCTAGAAATTCATTTGCAAAACCAACAACCCGACTGGAGAATCACCTTCCACAGCCTGTATAATATCTTTCCTATCAGGCTTTAACATCTCTCGGTCCTCTTTTTGAGACAATATTTCGAAGGTGGATGGCAGTAAAGCAGAAGCAAAAGGTAATACGTAAGGGGTCTATGCTATAGTGTACTATATGTGTTAACCCTACCTTTTCAGGGTAGGGGTATAGGTGTAGAAAGTCTCCCTTGAAGGTGGATGTGTTTAACCTAGAGCGGTGCCAGACTGAGTCCAGGCCCAATCTTTTTTTAATTTAGCTTAATTTAGTTTAGACACTATCAAGCATGATTTTATGCCACCATATGCCAAGGACCGTTGTGCATATGGTGGATGGTGGTGTATATCAAACAAATGTGTTTGGGTGTTCGCCTGGGTAATAATTATGTACATTCTTTCCAAAAATAGGGTAGGAGTGGTATTCTAATGCACAACTGGCGTTAAAGTGAAACGTTTTGTAGCTGAACTCGTCAAAAAAATTTGTTTTTACCATTATCGCAACATTACAGATTACCAGTTCCTTCTTTAACAGAACAATTCGATTGTGGAACAATCTTTTGCCGTCAGTGTTTCCAACATGAACGAGCCTTGAGTTAACCTCCAAAGTCTACCTGATTCCATATACATAATTTCAAACCTATTCTATCCCACGATCTAAAATTATTATTACGTACTGTAATGGACAAGCCAATGTCCCGTGACGGCAATACTGGCAATACTTCATTGAATTCTGTTTTTCCTTTGTTGCAAGTAAGCCAAATCGTTGTAGAGGCAATGCAAACGTTCAACCGTTGACTAGGGAAAAGCAGGTGGTAGTCCAAAGTAGCCCTTTTAATTCCTTCTATTTAGCTACTAACTATCTAAATTTTCGAGATCCCGCCTCTGCACCTATGCCTGCAACACAGACGAGAGTCACATTATGTCTTCTACCGAGACTGTCTTACTCAGCTCCGCATCGCTCTCCTAGAATTGAGCATACAATTACTCAGTGGAAAGTTCTTATAGAGGCTTGGCTATGTACAAAAGTTCAACTGCTATTTCTTTGGCTCTAGGTTTATTTGCTGACAGGTCTTCAGGATCAATACTTCTGCTTGAAAGATACAGGCATGCCCCAGAAGCTGTCAGGGCAATGAACTGTTGGTTTTCTGTACATAGACCCCTACTTCGCCGCCTTCTAATATTTTGGAAGTGTCGGTGAATGATTGTAGATCAAATTTCTTTGGGACTTCTTAATTTCTCCACACTGTTCATTAGGGCGTAGTCCTTCCTGAAGGTCAATCTAATCTGTGGTTGTGACAACCATATCCATGGGGATCAAGGCCAAAATGTTGCTACGACAGATGAGTTTGGCGGTCCAGGCTCCGGATTTTCTCAATCTAAGATCATCACATGTAGTTTGATGTGCAGGCCGTTAGGATTAAGGTGCATATGTGCACATCGAGGTCGTTCGTGAGGCATGTTCTCATGGGCTTATTAAAGTAATAGAATTAAATAAAGGGTCTGTTGAATGCTTTTTTCTATACTAGCAAATCACATGTGATGATTGGACAGGATGGCTTTTACTTCCGCAGGAATCTTCTTTACCTAGATACCAACTCTTACCGAATGACTTTTTACAGAATGATTTTTTTACCCTTTTCTGGATCTCAAACTTCAAGTTTAGTTTGATTTAACGATTCGAGCCAGAAATTTTACCGTGGAAGATAGCGTAGACTACCCAGAAAACCTGGATAGGCATGCCCATTTAAACTGGGTATTGGGTCACTTTAGCCTGGGTTGACTGAAATTCTCCAATCTGTTGCTCAGATGATTCTTAATGATACCAAACCGTTAGAGTTGACACCCTCATATACAAACAGCCATCTTTCCTTAACTTTTCCATCAACCCAAAATATAACAAACTTGAACATATTAAGGGGCTTCAAAAGACGTTAATATTTGACATACATTTTCTGCATGAATAATCTCTTACACAAAACTTCCCTGTATACACTTTTCGGGGGCAAAACTGTTGATGCTTACGAAACTCCTAGTCTTTCTCGATCAAGGGACGGATTATTCCATTAAGGAAGCCATCCTTAATCCTTCACAAACTCGATGAGAAGTAGTTTATTTTTGTCAAGCTTAATGTCGTTGGTCGTATGTTTCCTACGGAATAAGTTTAATTTCTTTCTAGATACCAAAGGGGGGGAATGGAAGTGGATTATTTTGAATGCTTCTTTTCAAGTCCTGCGAAAGTATAGTAGTGCATTTTTCGGTGCTTTAGTGTACTGAAAACAATAGTGCAGTAAAAAGACATGAGACATGAGCAATCTAGTGAAACAATGCTTTGTACGAATTCAAAGGACTCGGCGTTCTGCATGACATTTACATTTCAGAACTTGCTTAAGTCTCAGCATGTTTGTGGATGTTGAAAGTGGCTGTTCTGTTATGGTGGATAGTAGACAATATATAGTTCGCGCAACAGTCATCCACCTCGGAAAGTTCCGGAAAGTTAACCTCCGTCCAAAAAAAATAAATAAAAAAAAAGCAAAAAAATATGAGGAAGGGCGGACGACTGATCCTTCGTGGGGGTGAAATAAAAAAATTTACGACGATAGGAATCTTGACTTTTGTACAAGCTGACTGCCTCTCGTAATCTGCATACCCAAGTGCTTCCGACATAAAAAGAGGAGAAAACGAACGCCGAGTAGTGTGTGTTCCGCGAAAGGTAAGAGGGTGCAAAGTATTAAAAAATTTCACTTTTTTCAATTTTCTTTACTGTTATTGTTGGATCGTAAAATTGAACTGGTTCCTACTTATTTTACCTTTCCTGCTCCTCTGGGGGTCTCTGGGGGTATGTAAATATCTTCATAAATTCTGATGTTACTCTCTGGCCTGGGTGCGTGCTGAGTGCTGGCTGACGCAGGGTGATGAAGTTGTTTTTTCTCTCTCAAATATTACACGATTTTGTTACTATATTTCCATGGATATTGGGTAAGGGTGGAAGCGGGGTGGAAGTTCCATTTTTATACTGCAACATGACGACGAGCACGATGCCACACAGCAGCAGGAGTGTTGTCAGGTTTATGGCATGCTTTCAGGTGAAATTAAAAATACAAAAAAAAAAAAAAAAAATACAGCGAGTTATCCGGAATGTTTCACTTGTTTAGTGTCGCATTTTAATGTGACCTCGTTGATAATAATCTTTACGCCCTTAACCTAATGCATATCTTGTCCTGTTGATGGGGAGTGGCTGAAACACGTCACTCTTTGGATCAAGTAGGACATTCTGAAACATACTTAAAATCCTTGTAACGTGAACATTTTGTAACTCCATCATCGGTATGTGTTTAAGGCTTTCATTGTGTATAATCGTAATAAGTGAGAAAAAGACAAAAAAATACACAGTCAAGGATTAAGTGCGCTTACCTAAATGTTAAAGATTACTGGCCGTGTAAGTCTCAGTAAGTAGTGTTAGGAAACATGATAGAATTACCCTACATAATCCCGACATTATATGGAATTAACGCTCCCAAAAAAGACATCGACTCAAAATGGCTTATGCAGATTAGTTGACTTATCTCTTCTCTCTCAGGAAATGCCCAGCTGCTGCTGTCCCAGTATGTGAAGATTTTGAATAAGGTTGAATTTTGTTATTTATTTAATTTTGTATTATTTAAGATTTCGTCGTGCCCATTTTTTGGTGATTTTTAGTGATTATAAATTAAGTGATAATTGGTATCTACCATAGCTTGACAATTGGTGGTGATACTTTGTCCTGTGACCATAAACATATTGACGAATTATCCATATTACAAGCTACTTATCGACTTTGTTTTAGAAAAATGTTGAAAGTCGTCAATAAAGATTTGATCTATCAAATCCAAAATTGCATACATCACTGAATCATTGGAATGCTCTCACTAATAAACTTTACGACATATTTTCTTATTGGCACATCGTTTATTGAGGAATAGTGCCAACAAATGCCTTGGTTAGATCATTATTATTGATATAAGGTTTGCCGCGACATCTCTGCTTCTTAAGGCTGAACCAGTAAGCCTAAAGAAAATTAATACACTCAAACATAGTTCTATTATCTAAAGATCTCATACTAAACAGGACTTGCTTAGGCAGCTCTATAACCAAATTCAGTTCATCCTGTTTGGTATCGCGACATGGTCTTCTATGCCATACTTTCCAGTTTAGGGAGTGGGCATTTTCTATGTACAAAAATTAAGCTGAGGAATCACTCTGTGACGTACAGGACATAGCGCAATGTCTATTAATAGCTTAGTTTGAAGAATAGAAGAGGAATCTATAGGCCAGGAAGGGATGAACCTTCTCTAGGTTTAAATTGACCGAGTTCTGACTATGCAAGATCAGTTCAAATATTAGCTACAATGCAATTGGTGCGAAAAGGGGACCGTTTTGTAACACCGCTCGTAAAAAACCTGAAACACTTACTACGTTTATAAGCGGAGTTTTCCTCCGGATGGAAGTTTCGATCCGAAGTGAAACACCGCTTATAAACCGGGAGTGAAAATCCAGAACTTGGATTTTCGCTCCCGAAGAAAAAGCTGGAGTGAAACTTCGATCCCGGTTTATGTTGTGCTTATAAACGCTGACTGGGAGTGAGAATTTTTTCCGAAGGGGGAAAACTTTGTAAAGAAGAAGCTGGGTGTTTTATTTTGCTACAATAGTTTTTTTTCTTTGTTTATGGATATTTTTAAATTACATTAAATTAAACATTGGGTTTATATTTGCCTTTACTATGATTTTGAATTTGAGCTTGGAGCTGTCATCTCAAACCAGAAAGTATTTTGGATTTACACTCCCATTGCTTATAAACCCATGGGGAGTTTTACTTTGGATTGAGAATCCGGGAGTGAAACTCCGCTTATAAACGTAGTAACTGTTACGTAAGCATCAGTTTGCTTGAAGTGACTTTAGGTTCATCAGGTCATATTCAGGTAACGGGTCATATCTCCCATTTTAAGCTTTGAAACTTCTTCCACGTTCTGTAAGAGGAGGTTTCCAAATTTACGTCGTTTAACTCTAGCCAGAGCCGGACAGCTGCAAAGAAAAAAATTTGTCTCTCTGGCTTATTCCTTCCCATAGCTACGGAAGTGGGCAGATTCTCATTCTGATCACACGTTCCCTGATCGGCCAGTCACCTGTTTTGAAAAACACCTTGGTGACGATGTTCTACCGCGTATTCACCAGGAAGGAGGTCGCGTGTAATCTATATTTGTTGTAGTCAGGCCAAATCTTTCCTAGAATAGCCGATTCATTCGCCTTTTCGTTACCACATTAAAAGTTCTGTGCCAAAGTAACCTTGCATTCTCATAAAGGCAGAACTGCTGTCATTACTTCTAGGAATTTTAGGCAGATTGCCAGCAGTTCTTTCTGGAATAAACTGGAAAAACTAGGTGGGGGCTGTAGTATTTTTGGAGGCAACGATACGGATAAAACTTCAGTGCCCACACCCAATCTTAGTTTGAAGCCATCTGTGTATAGCATAGGGTAGGATAGGATAGGATAAGATTGAGATCGATAGGAAATGGAATTGGGCTGGCCAAACGTTGCGACGAAAACGAAAATCTAGCCAAAATGGTCTTTGACTGGAATCCGCAAGCATCCCGTTGAGTCGGTAAACTTAAAACAATGTGGGAGAGAACCATATTACCAGGGGCCGCAACAACTGGGATATCCTGGCCAAAGATGAGAGCTGTCGCGCAAAACAGCGTCCGCTTTAATGCAACGAGCTGCGATTCATTACTTATATTCTCCCAAAAAAGCTTTAGAAAAATAAATATTCAACCACCAGAAAGGTGATTCTTTCTTTTAAAAGCTTTACTTCGAAGCTTTAAAGCTTCCTACCCGACAAGCTTTCAAGCTATAAAAGAAACCGCTTCACTAGGCCGAATTCAGTGTTTCACCAGTTCCGTTCCGAAGAGGTCATATTCTCCGGTCCTATACTGTATCGCTTTGCACGACCGACGCGGGCAGACCTCACACATAACACATTCCGACTACTATCGAATACCTGTGGTATTTTGGCCATGCCATATCGAGGTGTACGATCTGACAGCGTTCCCAGCAACATTTTCTAGACCAGTGTCAAGGTATGACCCGACCAAATACCGACAATATACTGAACACCCTATCATACACATAAACCGCAATAGTAATGCCACTTACTAACCATACACACATGTAGAGAGAAGTAATAAGTAGGTAGACTATTCAAGAGCTCCCGCCAACCTTCCCTTAAAATAGGAGGTTAAGAGAATCATTGAACGAAATACCATTACAAGCAAACGATGCACGCTTGCGTACTGAGTTTTCAACCTCATCTGAAATAGATGTTCGTGGAAGCGTGTATTCTAGATCTTTTAGGTTATAGGTCGCATTGTTGGTTGAAGAAGGAACCTGATTGTTGAAGAAATCCAAGGCTTTATTTCGTACAGTATTCGATGCTTATACCCCGATAGCGATGAGACAATACTTGGTTTTGGAGGCGTTAAACTCGACACGGTTCTAGTAGTCCTTATTGTGAATAATTTCAATGTCTCAGCAGATCGTCTTGGGCATAAATTCACGGTCCTATAGGGTATAGCCACATGCTTGTTTTACGTTAAGAGAAGAATATGAGTAATGTAGAAACCCGTCGTCAGGGAAGATGTGTAGTGGATTCGAAGGGATGTATAGCAAGTATTTTATGAAAAGTAGGAAAAGTGCGGGTGAAAGAGTTTACACCTGAAAATATCGTATAGGGTAGATATCAATTAGATACAGACTAGAATCATTTTCATTGAAGGGTTTGTAAAGGGTTCTTTCAAATCAGAGATGTAAAACTGTGCATACCATTCCCGGTATACTTTCTTAAAAAAAGAAACGAACAAACATTTTTTTATTATATTTTTACCAGAATATTATTAGAGCAATAAAGCTATCAAAATTAGAAAAAGATAAAAATATGAGAAAAAATTTCCGATTCATGATAAAGAGCGCGGGAATCCTTGTGAAAGAGAAAGTGACATAAATCAATACGCTGCAATTAAATGATGTAGTTTTTTCAAATATTTTTTCTTCGAGCGGTTGAATAACAAAATTTCCCCTTAAAACAGAAATCAACACCTACACGCACCACACACTTCCCGAAAAACAAACCGACGACTGGCGAGGTTGTTTCTCTTGTGCATCGTCTTTAAGTATGACAATCCAAAGGCCTATTGTATATAATAAAAACGTTATGCACTTTTCCTTTATATGCCCTCCTATAAGGCCATCTTATTTTTTGACTCAAATTTGCCGTCGTATGCCCGTGTGTACAGTTCAATTTTTAACCATTTAAATATTGTGTTCAAGTTTTGAGATTTGTGAGCGCGATTTGTGTTTGTGAGAATGTGCTCCTATTAAAAGTGGTTAAAAACCCTACGGCCATCATAGACCCCTTAAAAAGACAAACGGCCAGTGTTCGCCCGTTGTAAGTTCATTTTTAATTTTTACTCGTGCTATCAAAAGCTTTACGTATATCTGAAGCAACCATACTAAACTCCCTAAAGCGATACATACTTTGGTTGACAGGCAGGTCGCCAGTGAATTTTTTTTGTCTAAGATCGGGTAGAATGACCTGGTCTCTTTTCGCACTTATGCATGCTGAAGGCTCTACTCTACTTGGCACAGCTATTTGAAGTAGAAGAATCAGCTACAGCGCTACTCGGAACTGGAACTGATAAGTAAGCAGTTTGGTGAAGAGGACTCTAGACGAGCGGACTCTGATGAAATGTACGGAGGGCTAAAGATGCACATTTGAGCATGTAAACTCCAAGCGGTTTAGTAACACAGTGGGGCCTCGGTAGTCTAGAGGTAAGGCGCCTGACTGCTATCCCCAGAGGTCCCGGGTTCGAATCCCGGCGGTGCCACGGTCCTTCGCCTTTCCCACCTAACTTTCCTTCTTTCTTCTTCCCTCTTTACATTCCTGATTCCTCATGTCATAGCCTTCCCTAGTCCTTCCCCGCTCCACCAAGCGCATGCCATCGTTTGGTTGATGAGATTCAACTCGTTTCAGGAGGCATAACACTCCAGCGAGTTGTTCTCGACGCCCCGATGTCAGAGTCGCGAAATGGTTGCGAGTAGGGAGAATAAAAAATATCGCGGCTAGATTGTGACAGTTACCTTCTCTTCTCTCTATCTTCCGGCTAGAGCTGCTGTTCGACATTCACTCTATACGAAAAAATATAGGTTGTCGACAGTACAAAGGAACTTTCCCTAAGCCTCTAGTCTGTCACATAAAAAAAAAACACGGCCAGAGAATTACTGGGATGCAGTGGAAAGGATGCTTGGACACATGTCCAAGTTTGGGCTAGGACAGCAAAGTGTATGGACGTGTGCTGTTCCGGTCCTTGAAAAACGCGCCGAAAATAATAAACTGTGCTGTGAACTGTGATAAAAAAAAATTGTGGAAAAATCAAAACTTAAAAACGTGCACAAAAAAAAACACACACAACCAAAAAACAGTGACAAAAAACGAGCGCAGTCTAACGCGAAGGCCCATCACCCTTCACTAGACTCAACGACCGACCGGACCGACGAACGGCACAAGTAAGTACCCTCGCTTCCTACCCTCTCTCGCATCTCGGTCCTGCAGGTGCTGCGGCTAAAATCTGTCGGTCGATGAAATTTGCCCCGTCTCAAAAGGCATAAAGGGGCCCATACACGAGCGAACAATTTGCGCAAATTTGTATTTGCCAAAAATTATTTGATTGCCCATACACTACGCAACGTATGTATACCGTGTATGTTTTCGTAGAGAAAACCTGTCTGAAGCTGCGGTTTTGGCTATTATAATTGCAAGTTTTGCAGAAAGTGAGGCGAATTTCGATAAATTCCCTGCCAATTTCTCACTAAAATTGAGCAATTAAAATTTATACGACTTCAAATGCGCCAACATCACCATACACGAGGAAACAACTTGCACAACGTTGCCCGTTGCACAAAAATTTTCAAACGCGTTTGATTTTCATCAAACAGATGCACAACGCATCAAACCGCCCCATACACGGGGGAAATGTTTGCACATCGGGCTGCGTTGCGCAAATTGTTCGACCGTGTATGGGCCCCTTAACACTTTGACGAGGACAAATTTTATTGACTCTGATGGTTGCGGCAAATGTAATGCCGGGAAATATCCCCGAGAACGTGGCGATTGAGCCTGCGCAACCGAAGTCCCGTTACAGGTCAAATTTTTGTATTGACTTTTGTAACATTCGTGGACTTCATGCGAATTTCTCTTTTGTTGAGTGCCACTTATCTAATTATAAACCCCCAATCTTCGCACTTAGTGAAACCCAAATTTCACCCGATAATGACTTAGGTCATTACCAGGTATCGGGATACACTTTAGTGCACAATCTCTCCCCCCATAGGGGTATTGCCATTTATGTTAGGGACGATGTGGCTTATTATAAAATTTATTCAAGCGCGACTTCAGATTTTAATTATCTTTGGATTAAAATCATTTTCCAAAGCCACGTCATATTCTTCTGCTTCCTATACAGAAGTCCTAACATAAGTAACGAAGCGGACTTCATCATTTGATACTATTTCCGAACAGATCTCGGGTTTTTTGTCGTCCAATCCTGAGTGTGAAATCATTGTTGCGGGTGATTTCAATGTTCACAACGTTAAATGGCTGACTTACTCAAATGGCACCAGTATTTCTGGCAAGGACGTCGAGCTCTTTGCAGACATCAATAACTTACATCAAATTGTGGATCATCCCACAAGAGTCCCTGATGTTGCTGATCAAGGAAACTATCTCTTTCTAACTTCTCATCCAGCGCGTTACTCCGTCGAAGTTGATTCACCTCTCGGCAATTCAGACCACTGCCTAATCAGCGCTAACTTCCCATTCGAATTTCCCACCCCTCCCAAACCAGTTCGAAGAACTGTATGGCATTATGGGAAGGCCAATTGGCTGGGGCTTATTAATTTCTTCCAGTCTACAGACTGGAACCTGTGTTTCCGGAATAGAAACGCCAACTCCGCCGCTATCCGTATCACCAGGATCATACAGGCAGGAATGCATTTGTTCATTCCCCATTCTACCAAATCTGTGAAGCCTAGGCCCAACAGATGGTTTAATCGGGAGTGTATGAATGCAATCAAAACTAAAGAAGCCGCCTTCCGGGCGTACAAGAGCTTCCCGAGTGAATCGCTTCGCTTAGAATACATACAACAAAGAAATTCTTGTAAAACCGCCATCAAAAAAATCAAATCCTTATTTGACAACAAATTGAGAAGTAAACTCCTAAATGCAACCTCCGGTAGCAAAAACTTCTGGTCCTTGGTAAGTTCCATCAAGAAGAATTTCACTACAACTTCAACCCCTTCCTTTATTCACAATGAGAAGGTAATAGCAGACAGCAAATCCAAGGCCAATTTATTAGCATCTATGTTCGCTTCGAATTCTTCTTTACCCGAAACTGATGTGCTACCCCCTGTTTCCGAGCGTAACGCCCATTCAATGGACAGGGTTTTTTTCAGGACTCGCGAGGTGTACAGGTGCCTCAAAAAGCTCGATGCCAACAAATCCACTGGACCCGATAATATACCCCCTATCGTTTTAAAAGAATGCGCCTCACCTTTGGCTAAACCTCTGCGCAAATTATTTTCCCTGTCATATTTCTCCGGAGTTTATCCCGACTCTTGGAAACTTGCCCATGTTCAGCCAATACCGAAAAAAGGTGACTCCAGCGACCCCTCTAACTACCGCCCAATAGCAATTACTTCTATTCTCTCCAAAACCATGGAGACGATAATCAACAAAAAGCTTATGGGATATCTAGAATCCAACCTACTCATAAACGACAGACAGTATGGCTTCCGACAAAAAAGATCCACTGGCGATCTTTTAGTCTGTCTTACAGAACACCTCAGCCGTAGTCTGCATGGATCCGGTGAGTCTAGTCTGGTAGCTCTGGATATTTCCAAGGCCTTCGACAGAGTTTGGCACCCAGCCCTGTTAACTAAACTCAAAGCTATTGGAGTTGACTCACTTCTACAGAAGTGGATTGAGAGTTTCCTTTCTGGCCGTTCAATCAAAGTAGTACTGGATGGCGTCAAATCCGCATCCCACCCGATCTCTGCGGGGGTCCCCCAGGGGTCAATTTTATCACCGGCCCTATTTCTCATATTTATAAATGACCTTCTTTCAATCCCCTCCAACCCACTTCTCAGCTTCGCTGACGACGGTACTCTACGTTACTCGTACAGCGTCGATACAAGACAGACTCATGCCAGATCCTGTCTTGATGATCGCGAACTAATGTCCAAGTCGATTAATAACGACATTAAACTGATTCTAAAGTGGGGAGAGAAGAATCGTGTTGAATTCAACTCCGACAAAACCAAGTACTGTCTTATCTCCAAAAAGAAGTTCAACACCTCTCCACCTTTGAGAGTGGGTGAAGTTCAACTAATGGCCGACCCATCCCTACACATCTTAGGCGTGACATTAGCCAAAGACTTGCGATGGAATGACCACATATTCCAAATCGCCAAACAAGCATCTCAGTGCTTGGGATTTCTTAAGAGGTGCAAGTTCCTCCTCCAGCCATCGGCCCGTGCTGTTATTTATAAATCTTACATTCGGCCTCTTCTCGAATATAACTCCCTCGTTTGGGGTGGCGCCCCAATAACTACCTTGGCATGGTTAGATAAGGTGCAAAAAAGGGCACTTAAGTTAATTGATGACGACACCGCCTGCTCCACCATCGACCCCCTGAGCCACCGTAGGAATGTAGCAGCAACGACAAAATTTTATCGCTACTACCATAGTGACTGTTCCTCCGAGTTAAACGCTCTCCTGCCTCCACGGCAATCTTATACCCGCAACACCAGATTAGCCCACTCGTCTCATTCCCTCCACCTACAACTACCCTTTTCACGCACTCAACAAGATATGAATTCGTTTGTTAATAGAACAACTCGACTGTGGAATAATCTCTCGCAGTCAGTATTTCCGAGCTCCTACAACATCCAAGAGTTCAAACGCAGGGTTCATCACCACCTTCTTCAATACCCCCCCGTACCTTTTAACCCTTAACCTATACCCCCCACCCCTCCCCCGTACTAATCTTACTGCTAGACATTGCACCATGACGTGACAAATGACATGACGGACTAGTAGTACAAAGGGTGACTCCTGAGCTTAGCACTGCCACATAAAAAAAAAAAAAAATGTCGGCTTGATTACTGGACACTGTGCTCTAAACCATCACCTATAGAAAATCCGAAGGAGAACCTATGGGATATAGGTTTCGACTTGAGAAAGTTGAGTTTACCATTGCGAGACAGAGAAGTGTAGGAACTCATTCTTTCGTCCAAGCCTAGTTCAACAGGCTAATCTAAACCGCAAACCCTTAGACATCCTGCTGACCTTGTTAAATCTATCAAACCTAACATATGCATGTCCAAGTAGCAGCAATGGTATTCTGATTCACTATACCTCATTTAAAGAGACAAATAAAAAAAATCTAGTTGTCGTCAGGAATTGCAATATTTTACAAAAAAAATTCTTAAAAATAAAAAGCATAAAAATGTCTCCCAACTAGAAACGAAAGTCTTGAAAGATGCTATTGTTGTGCAAGCACCATGTCACCAGCTCTCAATCAAAGTCCCTTTAACTGTTTGTGTCCCGATGGATATTAGAAATCAATACTCCTCTTCGTCTCAATGATTTTTGTTTTCCTATGGAATTTCTTCTTTCTGATTGCAGCAAAACCGTAGCCGTGGATACCCTTCTTGACAGAAGCAATATTTCCTTACTTCTCTACATTTGCCATAGTACTATAGTAATACAAGAGTCACTGCAATATAAATTTTCAATTTTCTGCCATAGTCTCAGTCTGTCTAATAATAGTTGAAAGTAGAGTAAATATGAAAACTGTAGATGACCTGAATGGGGTTGGGGTTGGTGTTGGGGGTGGGGTTAACTCCTGAACCCGTCGTTTTCCAACTTCGTGACTATTATTTAAGGAAAATCTCAACCAAAAATGAAAGGAATTAAAAAAGTAAACTTAAAAGTTTAAGTTTTATTTTTTGTTGGTGTTAAGTTCGAGCGATTTAAAAAGTTTAGTGCAAAAAGGATTCGTTTTTTCTTGCGCTATTTTCCTTGTCGTCGTTAAATCCTTTAAGAAAAAAATTAAAGTAGAGTTTACACTTTCTTCATTCAGAGTTCAGGAGCTTGGTGAAAAAAAAAATAAAGGAAAAAAATAAACTTTATTTTCCACAACTGGTATAAAAGGATGTTTTTTTTTTTGCTTCAACAAAACTCTTCTTACCGGGCGTCGTATCCTTTATTATATATGTATAGACCGCCTTGCTGGCCATCGTCGTCGTCGTCGTCATCGTCAAGGAGTGGGGGAACAATTAAACCAAGTTGAAATAAGATCTCCAGGACTCCGGGAAAATTTATCCACAGGGAAAAAGAAATGTCACCAACAAACACGTTTATTTCCATGCTGTTCGTTTTATGTGTATTTGTGGAGGCAACAACAAAAAAATTATATATATGTATATAAGTCTTTCCCACGTATAAATAAATGGAAAAAGGACGACATCATGATGGCAATAAAAACAGGCGGAATGTAACTTAAGGAACATTTTTCAGGCTTTCAAGAATAGCCGAGAGAGGGAGAGAGAGGCGCAGCCATCAGGATTTATGACTGAACAGTATAAGAGAGAATCCTTTTTTTTTCTTTGCTGTTGTTGTTGTTGTTTTTTTCGTCCTAGAATTATGCCTAATGTATGTGAACTGTTGCTCCTGTTTTTGATACGGGGAGCGGTATGCATGCTTGCCATATATATTTATGTAAGTCAGTGCGTTTTAATTACATGTTAAATTACACGGAAAAGCAAGGATAACTGCCATGCTGTTGAGGACTTTGTTTCGTTTTTCCAAAATTCATCTCCGGAATTGTGTGTGCTCCAGTTCAACAGGATGAACAGAAATAGCGCGGAGGGTAGTGGTGTAAGAATGCTCCTTTCATTTGTAGGAAATTGAAACAAAAACACACAACTTCGCCTCCGCTAGGAGAGCTGCAAGACACCAAAAATATCCAAGGTTCTAAGAAAATGGTCTATCAAGAGGACGAAAGGCAGTTAAATGGGGTTGAAGAATTGCAAGAGAGAGAGACCGGCCTGTTCCATTCCACTGCTGAACCTGAAAGGAGCTCTGAAGTGTATCGGGACATGCTGTGCTCCTGGTAGATAGTGGCATAAGGACGAGCTAAATGAAAGCTTACAATATAACCAAGGGCGAACGAACGACGACGTCGACGACAACGACAAAAAATGATTGCGTACAACACACACACACTCACACATAACAACAACGAGGGCGAAAAACGGCACTATAGAGGATTATAGCCTAGTTAGTATGAAGGACATTTTGCCTTCCATGTGGAAGCACTGGAAAATACTGGGCATAATGAACCGGCACTGTATGGGTGAACACGAATCTTTTGCGATAAGAAATTGAAACGACAATGGTCCAGAGCAACATACACTGTGTCAAGGATATACCTACTTATATATATATGAAACAAGGATATCGTGGATGTGGTCTTAACGGCCACAGACCCTTGTTAATAGCTTTGGAGAGGTCTGAAAGTTATGATATACTCATCGGGCCGGAATCGCAATTGCCCAAAGTCTAGCGGCAATTGTGTGTGCCTTAAGTGTAACTTTTCCGGAATTGCCTGAATACTGTTTTCAACAACTTTTATGAGTTAACTCAAACATTTTTACTGCCGGGTTGGCTATGCTACGATGGGGAATTTAATCGGGCCTTATCTGGAATTTCATGTCGGAATCTAGTTTAAATCGCTGGTAGCCCCGTAGCCAGCCTCCGTGTAGCCGGCATACTCCGTAACAGTCCTTGGGGAATTCACTTTTATTAATTTCGGAGAGAAGTAGAAATTATTTTACTTTTTACTTTTACACAACAAAAAAAATTTTTTTAATTTCTTATTAGAAATAATTAAATTTAAATTGATTGAAGGAAATGTAGAATTGCCGAGATGGGGTATTCAGATAAATTCTGTAATGACTTCTTGTTGATTAAAGTCTGGAAGAGGTTCGGGCCCAGGTGAATCGAAGGAGGTAAAACAGTTTGGTGTAGTTTTTGTCTGGATATCTAGAAAGTTGTTATTCCATTGCAAGTTGTCGGTGAGTGAAGATCGGGAGAGTCAATGGACAACGATTTTTCGAGCAGTGAAGTTTTTGAAAGGAAACCTTTGTTGGGTGGAAGGAGTACAGAGAATAGTCAAAGCGATGTTGTAACGCATTTGTGGATTGATGCTGGAGGCATTCTTAAGTGTTATAGTGAGTACCTTAACATATTTTTGAATAGTTCGTAAATTTGAAATTTTTTTTGTATTTTTGTCGATTAAAATATCTTTGTCCTTTTACTATTTTGATATCCTTTTTCTTCACAATTCCCATCATATCACATATTAATTTCGGGTCAACCTATAAATTGCTACAGAACTCTGTGCTGAACCGACCATTACTTCACAGAACTTGTTGAATCAAGATCAACTTCGGGTCAATCCATAAATAGTTGCAGAACTCTGTGCTTAATGGATTATTATCTCACAGATCTTGTTAAATCAAGATAATTTTCGGGTCAACTCATAAATTGCTGCAGAACTCTGTGCTGAATCGGCCACGACCAAAAGAGTTACTCGCCTTCTGCTATAAATTAGCTCTTTTCTGGAGTTTATCCGGACTTTTTGAAACTAGATTATTACAACCATCCCATAACAATTACTTCTATTCTCTGCAATATAATTGCGGCAATAACCAATAACTTGCGAAATATCTTGAATTCAACCAATTCCTAACGACAAGCAACAGCTTATGCTTTCAATCACTTTTTCCTAATTCTTATAAATGATCTATTCTTAATTGCCTCTAACCCAATTCACAGGCTCGATGATGATAGGAACTTCCGCTCTTATCGTTTCGTCTTCGACAAGCCCTTATCATTTCGCATATGACAAGCAGGTGCCATACCTTCTCTTATAGATCGTGAGATTATGTGTACCTCTAGCAACAGGCACATTCAACTTATTCTTAAAAATGAACCGTATCGAATTCAATTTCTTCAAAACGACGTTCGGTCATCTCTCATAAAACCTGCATCGAGTTTCCTTTTATTTCAGTGAGTGGTATCAACTAACGGCTAACCCATCTCTTCGCATCTTGGGCATAATTTTATCTGCTCATCTGCGACGGAATGTTCACATATATTCTAAATTGCCAAACAACCATCAGAAGACCTGTGATTTCTTTAGAGATGTAATTTCGTTGTTTTGTCAAGAGATCAGTCCACAATCTACAAGTCCTACATTAGGCCCCGCATCGAATATAAATTGTTTATTTTGGGAGGTGCTCGAAAATCTTCTTAACGTCGCTGGATAAGATGGAAAGCCGTGCCGTCAAAATCATTGGTGATTTTGTCCTTCAGGGACTCATTAAGCTTCCTGTGCGAATTTTTTGTAGCCTCCTGGTATTTTATTAACTCTTGGTCAAGGGTTTCACACTGGTGGATCGAAAAAATCTTCTCTTCTAGGTTTGTAAGCTTACTTGATTTGTCCCTAGTATAACTTGTCCTTTGCCGTACTTTTGGCGGGATATACGTGAGGAGGTGGAAGTTGATGGCTTCCCGCTTTTTTGGACTCTGGTACTGTTGATGGTGGGCTGGATGTGGCTCTGATATCGCTTGAGCTGGCCTCGGTACTTCTTTCCTCATATCATAGGTGCGTTCTAGTTAATTTTCTAGTTCTCTGGTTTGTTCATACACAATTCACAGGTCTTGTTGCACCAAAATCAGTTTCGGGTCAGCCCATAAATCATTGCAGAACTCCGTGCTGAATCGACGATTAGTTCAGAAGTAGTGTTGGACCAACATTAATTTTGTTTCAACCCATAAATTTTTGCAGATCTCTGTGCTGAATCGACCATTCCATGACAACTTTTGGCGATAGTCGATCACCACTCCAAATGTTTATCTTACATCACTGTGGAGTTCTCTTTATCTTTAATTGATGTCTTGCTTAGCTACTTTGTTCACTTTCGCTTCGCTTTCGACACTTTAAGCTCTGGTTTTGCTTGATCATGATCATGACAATGAAAACGTTTTTGCCACTTTTTCTCGGTATGCACTGGATTCATTATTTTGCAATCTTTGGGTTTTGGTTCCGTGTACTAAGTGGTATGTTTAGGTCCAGCAGTCTATGATGATGGTATCGTCAAATGACCGTCAATCAACTGCGTCGTTTGCGAAATTGACTGATGCAGTTTGCAGAAGTGACTAGTTTTACAAAAGCAAGCGCTGTAAGTTTGATGATTTCGAACACATGACTGCAACACCGAATCAACGAGTTGCGTCTACTGCCCTGCAAATGACGTTTCCGAACGCAGCCGATGTCATGTGCTTGTTTGAAGTCGATGAAAAGTTGATACACCTAGATATTGACTAATTCTTTAATTTGGTGAGTTATATCCCCAAAGGAAAATTTTTCCTACAGAACCAGCTTTGCCTTAACTAAACCCCCAAAAGTGGACTCGACCACAAAACCGCACCTTTTCTCCAAAGGCTACTTTTACCCTCAGAACCAGTTTTTGCCCAAACTAACCGCTCCATAGGCAGATTTTTCCTACAGAACCAGAACAACTATATAGATGAAGGACTTTTGATTTTCCAAACACCTAGTAGTTTTGAACAAAATAACAATGAAAGAGGTAATATGCGGAATAAGGGGTTTGCGGGCTTGCATGGTTAGTCCCTGGTAGAACTCGTCCTCTACGGAACTTTCGGCGTGACAGAAGTAAAGTTCAGCCGGACTAATACGAGGCAGTACAGTTGTTACTTACACGACGGTCTATTGTACTGAAGCCTCAATTTTTTTAAATGTCCTGGTTCAAAAAAAAAAAAAAAATAACTAAAAAATTAAAAAATAAAAAAAAAAATGGTGCTGGTAATTAGTGTGTATAGTGTGTATCGAGTTAAATGAGGCGAGGTGGGATTGTAAATACGAACTGGCACTTCCTAGTTGTTCAACAGCAAACAATCAAACGAACAATCATGCACAGCCAGTATTTCTAAATTCGCACAACATCCTAGAGATCTTGTGTATTTGTGTGTATTTTTCAAGGTGTCATTAGGACATCAAAATTAATATCCTCCCAAAAACATTCATCTTTTAAGGAATTTCTTTTAATCCAAATCCTATAATGACTAGCCTAGTTATCTTTTCACTGTTTTACAAGACCTTGATTAACGCTGCCGCCGTCGTCGACAGGATCTGTTGATTTCATCACAGGACTTTTGTGCTTGTCTTTGTTTTGTTTTTTTGTGGTTTCTGGTTGATTATTTTCCACAACTGTAGAAAAAGGTGCGGTGTTTTCTCTTTTTGAGGCTGCGATCCTCCAAACATCTAGGGCATGTCTCTTTTGTTGTTGTGTTGTGGCTTAAGCAGCACACAGGTGAGCTCTGAATTATTTCCGTTTCTACGTTGTTGGGCAGTCGTTTGAATTTTTCCGCCAGTGTTGATTGAGTGTCCTCTACTGCACAGGTGACAGCATTGGTGGCGGGATTATGTGTTTCGTATTTGATGAAGTGCTGTTTGTTTATAAATTGTTCGCTTTCAGTCTTTGTCCTTTTACATACATATACCACAGATTTTTTTAAAGTATTTAATCTTGTCTCTAGAAAATTGGGATAAAGTTTTGGTGTATTTTGTTTTGGTTTTGAAAGTATTGTTACATAACGTGTCAACATAATCGTGAAATGCATTCTGGTTATAACTTCAGTTGATCGGCCCATTTCAGCAGAGCAGAGAGCGGCCGCACCTTTGTATATGACTTAATACAAGGGTGCGGCCGCTCTATGCTCTGCTGAAATGGGCCGATCAACTAAAGTTAGAACCAGAACGCATTTCACGATTATGCAAGGGCATCCTCAGCTGAAATTACCGGTGCAGCTCACTGAATCCCAGGTGGTTGAGCGCAAGTGAAACCCCACTACAAAAAATGTTGTTTTGATTTTTGTAATATTCGCGGGCTTTTGCCGTTTTAAGACGCTTTATATTAGTTTCATCTGTATTTTTGTATGTAGACAACGCTTGCAACTTCATTTTGACTCATCTTCATATAACCGATCAACTTGAAATTTTGCACATATATATATTTCGCTTGATAATGCAGTCTGACCATTTTGTAAGAAAATCAAAATTGTTGCAGTTGTGCTCCCCGCCCACCCGACATGGGTATCAAATGTGTGGCGTCATTTCAAGTTCAATATGGTGGACGCCTCACGATGGCGGCAACAATTTCTTATCTATCATCGTGATATGGGTACCAAATGAAAGGGTTGCGCGCTTTTCATTCGCTTTTATTTCACTTGCAATCGTGGTTCCACTTCTACCCTCTAGATCAATTTTCTTCTTATTTTTATTGTCTTTAAACCGTAATATGCGAGGAAGTCTTCTTCTGGGATTTAACTTTGAGCTCTAATTTTTCACAAAAGATCTTTTACCTTTAAGCTTGAGTTTAGTAGAAAGTTTTCTGCATGTGGTCTATGCTCATGAAAAACGTAAGCGACTTCCTCCAGGGTAGCAAGCAAGTAAATATGCTTCTGGACTTATCGCCGAGGATGAGTTGCCTTGAGGTTCTGCTCATGACCCCTTTATTAAATGATCATCTGATGTAATGGAGATGAGTTGGGCAGTCTCTGATTCCGGCTGAAGAAAAGTTTAGCTGAAGAAGAATTCAATTTGGTTTTTGTGTTAGGCAAAAGGTATGTTTATTCCAATTGTTTATTCCAATTGCGTTGTATTAAGGGGCTTTAAGTCGCTGGTTGGACAGTTCAACCATCCAAACGTGCTTGATGGTGATCGATGGTCGTTCGAATTCGGTTAGTACGGAGCAGTTTGCAATTTCATTTAATAAATTTGGATTCGAATTGCCTAACCAGAGCTGCAGAAAGCTCAAGCGGTATACCAACTCGTCCGCCAGAGGTAATCAAACAGATATGAATGTATTCGTAATCAAATATTCTAAACACGAGGCTCGCTTTACCAAGCGGTCCCCCAACTAAGCACTACCCACGTCCAATGCTGCTTGACCTACAAAATCGAACGACAACCGGTCTACTTATTATGCTGAGTGTCAGTCTGACGTTCGTCCCGACGGTGTGGTTGCCGGTAGTGTCTGTTTTTGTTTTTGCAATATTTGTGTTTTTTCGCTGTGTTTTATAATTTTTTTAACTTTATAGTGATCATTAGACAACATTTTTAGTATTTTTAATTTTTGTTTGGTGATTTTTTTTAACTGGGGTTTTTGTTCCTGCTGTGCTAGTGATTTTTATTTGTTTTTGTTGTTGTTTTTTCCTGTCAATCTTGACAGCAGTTTTGTGGTTAGTAGCTTCTTTCCGCAATTTTTTTTTCCCCGCTCTTGCCCATATATAAGAAAAAATAGGAAAATAATTAAAATAATAATTAATAATTTAATTTCATTATTTTCCTGTGAAAAAGTTGGTGCATAACCTTTTACTCTATTTACTTTGGTGATAACATTCACCTAAGGTTATGCAACGTTTTTTTAAACCCGTGGATTGCTTCTCAAACTGAAAAATTTTTATTATCAGATTTAGCAATTTCTATTATCTGCAGTTTATTTTCGCTTTCTCGTCCTGGAAATTATTTTTGACCACCTTACTTTTTCCAATGGCGGGTCCCCAGTTTTGTAAGCTGTGTTCGTTGGAAATCGTCCAAGACGGAATTTCCTGTGATGGTGTATGTGGTGGCGTTTTCCACCTTACCTGCCTCAACGTTCGACTTAGTGGCAAAGCTTCGGCTCCTAGAGGGTCAACTTGCACTGAATGCTCCGACATTCAACCCTGCCACGTCCTGAGACTTATGAAAGAGATCTCTGATGTCTTCCTTGATAGTCATGAGAAAGTCATGGGACGTCTAAATTCTTTCTCTGGAAATATCCCGCATTTTCAGATGTTAACCGATGATGTCCAGTCGATCAACGTCCGGCTCGATACATTGACCGCCACCCTTGCTTCTGTTGCGACCAACTCGGGTACCCTTATAAATAAATTCCAAGAATTTTCGTCCCGGGTTGCAACGGTCTTTGACTCGATCGACGACATACATTCGGCGATCCTCAATCCTGTCGCTACTTCCTCCTGCACTGTTAACTCCTTAGCTCCTCTTTTTCCGATATTAGATGACATTAAAAGGAGTACGAAACGTGTTCGAGCGGATATGGAACCGCTGTCTATAGCAGTGTTACAAAATCACAATGTCCTGAGTTCCCTATCCGTAAAATTAGAAAGCGTCAGCGATAGAATAAACTCCCCCTCAACGTTGACAGTATCTGCTGGCGCCCTGCAGGTAGGGGAGCAGCTTCTCCCTGCACCCTGCTCCACGGCTGTTCCTCCAACGGAGGATGACGCAGCTACTTTAAACCTCACAGCCTTAAACGACCCGACCAAAATACTTGAGCAAGCCCCTTCGGTGGAGGCTGCATCCAGTCTGGCTCCTAACAACCCGAAAACCCGTAGAAAGCATGGTAAACGCAGACGCAGTTGTAAAGTCAACGCTGCGGATGCCGCCCCTGCTAACCCCTCTACTAGTCCGTCTGTCCCCACCCCCTCATTCGCAATGGGCTCAGACTATACCCCAGAAGCGGATCCGGCAACTACTTCTTCTGTTTATGTCATTGAACCGTCGGGCACAGGGGATACTGAGTCTTCGGACACCTGCGCCAATTTGATAACGGTACCCAGACCGCGAAATATTTTCATTTCCCGTTTCTCTCCTGAAACCACGTGCGAGGCAATTAAAGAATACCTTAGGGCTAAAGCTATTAATCCTGCTACAGTTTCCTGCAGGAAGATCAGCAATGTTTCCAAACCGGTTGCGTCTTTCGTCCTGACTGCACCGCCCAACACCGCTGAAAAGCTTTTAGACTCGACGTTCTGGCCTCCTGGTGCCTTTTCAAAGTGTTTTATTCCCCGCACGCGTGTACAGCGTATTTCTGACACTTTACAGGTTTCAAAAAACTTAAGACGCTTTCCCTCTATTACCAAAACGTGAGGGGAATCAGATCCAAAACCCAAGATGTGTTTCTGTCGACTTCGGCCAGCGATTTCGATATAATCGCTTTTACAGAAACATGGCTATACAGTGGGATTCTTAATGCCGAACTTTTCGACTCTTCTTTCCAAGTTTTTCGGAGGGATAGATATATTGACTCGGAGGCTCGTGGAGGTGGTGTACTACTTGCATGTAGTAACCTTCTCAACTGTTGCTTAATAACGCTTCCTGATTTTTCCAATACTTTAGACATTGAGGTCCTCGCTCTCAAAGTCTCCCTTGTTCATAACAACTTATTTTTAATCTGCTGTTACATCCCACCAGATATGTTTAGCACTCTTGACGATAGAGGTCAAAACCTCTATGATATTCTAATCGCTTGCATAAATCATATCCAAGATATGATGGATTCCAAAGATGAACTCCTACTTGTGGGTGATTTTAACTTACCCAATGTTAAATGGGTATCTTGCGATGATGACGATAACTACCTTCCTGGAAACAACCTTAACTCTAGGGAATCCAACTTTCTGAATTCCTTATTTTCCTGCGGCTTGTGCCAAATGAGCGGTGTGAATAATATTTTAGGAAGGCGGTTAGATCTTGTATTCTTTTCCGACTCAGACAACATGAATGTTGAGCCTAGCTCAATTGTCTTGTCACCTGTCGATAATTATCACCCTCCTCTCCTACTGAGCTATTGTTCTGTCTTTAACAATAAGCCAATCCCAGAGGAGACAACCTTTACCTTTAACTTTAAAAAAGCCAACCTTGAGGAACTCTCATCCAAGCTCGCTTCGGTCGATTTCACTTGGTTGCTCTCACCTAATGAGTTGGATGTCGATGTAGCCAGATTTTACTCCATCCTGTATGAAACCTTCGCATCCTGTGTACCTATCGAACCGTTAAAATCGCCCAGATCATCCCCACCGTGGTACAACAACGAGTTGAGACGTACCAAAAACCTGAAGAATAAACTCTGGAAAACCTACCTGAAGAAGAAAGACACTGCGAGTTTCGATGCATTTCTCAATTGCTATGACCAATTTCATGCTCTCTCCGAAACCCTCTATAAAGAGTACCTCAGAAACATGGAAGGTAAAGTGTATGGTGATCCCAGAGCATTCTTTCAATTTATCAACACAAAGAAAAAAGTTGATAATTACCCTTACACCATGAAATACG
This sequence comes from Thereva unica, assembly GCA_949987705.1. Lineage (NCBI taxonomy): Eukaryota > Metazoa > Arthropoda > Insecta > Diptera > Therevidae > Thereva > Thereva unica. The sequence goes on from OX465281.1 coordinate 247,877,552, forward strand.
AGAACTCCCTTAGTTCTAATCCAGCCGAAATTTGTGAAAATTTTGCATCGTTCTTCCTCAAATCTTTCTCGTCCTCTGTTTTCCAACCAGATGAAGACAATTTTCGACATATCAATGCAATCCAAACGGCTCAAAACTTTTCCCTGTCTATAACCAGGGATGATATCTCGAAACATATAAATGAACTTCCACAAGATTTTTCGTCCGGCCCTGATGGAGTCCCTCCAGCTGTTCTAAAATCCTGTGCAGGGGCCCTACTGTCTCCTCTTCTATGTTTATTTCAAAAATCCCTAAATAAAGGGCGCTTCCCAACCTTATGGAAGAACTCTTTTATAATACCTGTCCATAAGAAAGGCTGTAAAAACGAAATATCTAATTATAGGCCAATTGCAAAGTTATCGTCTATACCAAAACTCTTCGAATCTATTATTTATTCTGCTATCGCCCCTATCTGCAAGAGGCTTATTTCAACAAACCAACATGGTTTTCTTGCAGCCCGTTCCACTACTACTAATTTACTGGAGTTCTCTTCACACACAATTAGAGGCTTTGTCACTGGCTGCCAAACTGACTGTGTCTATACAGATTTTAGTAAGGCTTTCGACAAGCTCTCCCACTCTATTATAGCTCTTAAACTAAAGAAATTAGGATTTCCTCATGCCCTTGTGGGTTGGTTCCAGTCGTACTTAGCCGATAGAACCTACCAGGTTCTATTCCGCGGAGTCAAATCGAAGAACATCAAAGCGTCCTCTGGAGTCCCACAAGGCAGTCATCTTGGCCCTCTTCTTTTTATTTTATCAATTGACGATATTGTTACCCTGCTAAGGCACTGTAAAATCCTTATTTACGCTGATGACATCAAACTGTATCGCCACATAAGGAGTATAGAGGATTGCAAACTTCTGCAATCAGATCTAAACACCTTCTATTCTTGGTGTTCCAACAACAACCTTGTGCTTAATATTACTAAATGCGAGATCATGACTTTTTGTAGGAAACGTGGTGTTATAACTTTTGACTATACTCTCCTTGACAACAAGGTCTTCCGTACTGAATCTGTAATCGATCTTGGGGTTAGGTTAGAAAGTAAGTTGGATTTCTCCACCCACATCAATTATATCTCCTCCAAGGGCAATTCAGTCCTGGGATTTATAAAAAGATGGTCCAAAGAGTTCAACAACCCCCTCGTCACTAAACACCTGTACGTATCTTTGGTTAGGCCTTTGCTTGACTACGCTTCCCAGGTTTGGTCTCCTTACTATTCCTCCCATGTTAGTAGAATCGAATCGGTTCAAAGGAAGTTCGTCCGGTTTGCACTCAGCCACCTCCCGTGGGATGACCCACTCGCTCTTCCGCCTTATGAGAACAGACTTAAATTGCTCAACTTAAGCTCCCTCCATAAGCGCCGTGAGGTCGCTGACGTTATATTCGTTCATCGACTGATGAATGACAAAGTGGACTCTGGTTTCTTAAGAAACCGCGCGTCATTTAGAGTGAATAACTACAACCTGAGAGGTGAACCTCTTTTGCACATTAACTCCTCTAACACCAATTATGGCATGTTCGAACCCGTTAATCGCATGCTTATAAATACTAACAACAATAGGAGTGTGTTTAGCTTGCTAACCAGTGAAGTTGTCCTTAAAAGGACCCTTCTCAATGTGGCGTGACTCTCTGCGTGCCTTACTCCCTTTTCAGTTTTGCACGCTTCTCTGTTTAATGTTTTTGATCTTTTATGTTTTAATATTTTATGTTTGCATGTCTCAGCTGAGCCACGGCAGTGGTAAATATTTCTCAGCTCTGCTGGGAAGTGTGCCTTCTGTCTTAGAAGGGAAACTCTATATATGTATATATATACATATATATATATATATATATATATATATATATATATGTGTGTGTATGTATATATAGATTTTCATGCTTTGCTGTAAAGTGCGCCTTCTGTGCTAGAAGGGTTAACTCTTAATGGCATCCTTTGTTTTTTAAAGCCCCAATTTTGGTCCGTTTAGTATAGAACAGTGCGGACGTACCGTGCTCCATTTGGACTATTCCGTTCGTGCCTGTGGAGAAGTACAACTTTTACTCATGTGGCTGTTTCGAATGCCATGAGGGCATTTTGTCGTTGGGTTCTTGTAGCCACTATGATTTGAATGACTTTGGATTAAAATCGGTTTACATTTTTTCTTTTTTAATCCTTAATTTTATTAAGTAAAGCGAAAGGTTTTATTTAAATTAGAAACGACCCAAAACTGTTTTTATTGGAATTTTGTATGACTTTCTTTCCATTATTATCATTTTGGAATTGTTAATGGAAAATAATAGACCAAGAGAGACAACCCAGAAAAACACAGACCTAAAACTTAATTATTTTTTTAAAAATAACCCAAGCTCTAAAATTGATTCAGTTGCACACATCATTGAAAATCAGTTATTGAAACAACACACCATTTACAAGTCAATTTCTAGATTCAGCTCTCCTTGATATATGAAAATCGACTACTAATTGAGACTGGTCGACCACCAAGGCCCTGGGTAAAATTTTCGAAATTTTCCCCTTTATGAAACAATATTTGCATCCAGTAGATTGCACCACTGACGGGACTAATTAAGCATAAATTTAAAAACAACCCTTCATCTTTCATTACGTTCGAAACTAGTTTATAGAGAGAGCAGCAGTAGTAGTAGTAGATATGCATGCACATCACGTCTGCACTTCGACAATCAATCAAAAGCTCATGAATAATTCCCAAAGGGTAACTAACAATAGATGATGAAATCATTGGAGAACGTTGTTGGGGCTGATCAACCACCCCCCGAGGCACTATTAAAACAATTGGATGCAAAAATTTTAAAAACAATATTCATCTTGAACCGAAGGACCTGAACCCACGGTGGAAATAGGAATAATTGATGAATTATTAGAGACTATATATCAGACAGTTTTAGAATCAACTGAAGAGGATGTGAGATGGTGAAAATGATGTTTTTTAATTATTGCAAAATGAATTTTGCATTTTAAGTTTGGCAATGTTGGTGATGATTGTTTTTTTTTTGCATTTTTAGATATTTTACAAATATTAAAAAATAATTCGAATATGGAAATTGTAAAAAGTGACTTCAAACGTGTTCAAGTATGACTGCATTTTTAATATGAGCGAGGTTGTTCAAAAATTTATGAATTTTCAATGCGTGCGGCTAAATTCAGAGTTAGAGAGAATCGTCGATATTACCCTAACTCTAATCAACGTATTTGTGGTCAGTAATTGGATCTATACCTTTTCAACTTCAAATTAGGACCAAATAATTTCAAATTGGGATTAAAAAATTTCAAATTGAGAATAAACAATTTCAAATTGGGACTAAACAATTTCAAATTGGGAACAAACAATTTCAAATTAGGACCAAAAAATTTCAAATTGGGACTAAAAAATTTCAAATTGGGAATAAACCATTTAAACCATTTCAAATTGGGACTAAATAATTTCAAATTGGGACCAGACAATTTGAAATAATAAATGAACAACTATTAGTAAAGATTAAAGTATTAATTATTTTTAATAAGTTTCGAACACATGATAAACAATATAAACACATTACTTAACACAGATAAACAATATAAAAATATTATTTAAAAAAGAACATCCACCATATTTAATGCATCGAATATGAAGCTTTGAACATGAGCAGTTTTGTGCAGTTCACAACGGTTTGATTTGTTATATCATTAATTAACATGGTTTGTAACCTTTGTAAACGATATTCGGCTTGAGTCATATTAGCCATGTCTTCACCGGTTAGAATTTGTGGTATTTGAATTGGTAATTCTCTTTTAACGTTAGTTTTAAAGCTTGACCAAGCGTACTCGATAGCATTAGACATTGGACTATATGGTGCAAGTCTAAGTAATCGAAGACCAACAAATTCACACTCACACTTCTTCAATAGAGGCATGACCAGGCGCATTTTTAATAACTAATACAACATTTGTCTGATACATATTTTGAGTATTTCTTAGACAATGGTGTACAATTTCTTGGCCTCTGGCTTCGTAAATGCACTCTTCCTAATTTAATGATAAATTAAACCCATAAGTCCCAATTTGGAATTGTTTAATCCTATTTTGAAATTGTTCAACCCCTATTTGAAATTGTTTATTCTCAATTTGAAATTATTTAATCCCAATTTGAATTTGTTTAGTCCCAATTTGAAGTTGAAAAAGTATAGAATATGTTGGAGACAAATTCAATGGTATGTCATGGGAGGGAGGGTTAAGAGACGGTGGACCCTCAAACTTATCCCAAACGTAGATACATAGATGGATTAAAGCCTTGCTTGTGTACGGTTCATGCCCTCCGCCGTCCCTGCCTTCTTAATAAATCTTGGTAAAGGCAATCTTTAGAAACCCAAAAGAGAACTAACTCGCAACGGTCCATAGAACATACAGAAGCCAGACTGCTACATGCACGTAGAGATAGAGTCAAGTTGAGTACGCAGCTTGACAAACATGCCAATTCTCTAGTCTATCCTGCCTTTCAACCTAGGACCCGAGGGAGGTTTTCGATATGTGCTATGAACACAAATATTGAAAATCCGACCGCAAATAGACATAGGAGGAACATTGTCAATGTAAAAGGTTTAGCGCGAATTGGCAAGGCTTGGCAGGAGTCCCTCTAAGAGGGACGGTAATTGGGTGTATTCTTCTAAAAAAAATTCCTCAGCTTCTCCTGAATGTGCCCTGGGAATAAGTGGTCCCATACAACCTGTCGTTTCAGCTGGAGATGACAGTAGGAAGAAGCCAACCAAACCGTCGTAAACTTGGAAAAGATTAGTTGGACAGTCAACAGTTTCTTCCAGTATAAAGTCAACAGGCCTGGGCTGGGGGATATAATCAAAATTTACTTCCTAAGACGAGTGACATCACTGGTCTATGCCTAGGCCATCTACCTGGTATTAGTTATATGCTGAAGTCAGGAATCATCGACGGAAACTTACAAACAGTATGAAATGCCGGAGCAGAGTCTGACACAGGGGCGGCGTGAATTTGGAGATGCCTTAAGGCACAAACATATTGGCTTGGAGGCGATGACGGTAGACGCCTGCGAGAAAATTTCCCATACATTTAATTTCTCCGCGCCGCCTGCCCATTGTGTCAGCATATACCGTATATATGGTGGTCCGTGTTTTTTATAGGTTTTTTCAGTCACCAAATTGTTTGTGCCTTTAAAGTTTTCGTTGTCGTTGAATTAGCAACCTGTTATGCTAAACTGTTGTCTTCCCCTGTGTGCCTGTATTGAATCATGACGTTACCTGCACGTCAAACTGAGTATTGGGTGGGCTTCATCGAGCCATGCCTGCTGACCTGGCCTACCGGCGGCCTGTAAGTGTTCCTTCATCCAACGAGTATTTGTGTCTTTTACAATATTGTCCTTCACTGTGATAAAAAAATGAAGAGTTGAAGGGGTGTAATATGGCATTGTGCACCGGGCGCAAAATACTATACCGCCGGCTCAGGTTTGACATTCATGTTGGTCTTAAAATTATGATCACGAGTCTAGCTCGTTACCTAAGGAATGAGTCAAAGAAATACAAAAGAACGGAAAATACTTTGTGCATAATTTGTAAATTCCTATCTTCTCTTCGAACAGACATGCTGAAATTTTATCGGACTAAATGAATGAAACTTGTATATTTTCACCGCTCATTTCCGCCAAAAGTACACACTTACACTTACCATATTCAAATTCTTCTCGAATCCCTTTAGTAATCACCCCAGCCGAATTCAGGCACTTTATTAGTTTTAAGGCTTTCAAGGACGAAAATTTCTATTCAAATGTAATTTCCTCACATACAACCGCACACGGAACGTTCTGTCATTCAGGCAATGCCACAGCCATCACCTAAACGTAATGGTCCTGGAAGTTCCATATCGATCACGAGGTAATACATCTCCACTTGAGTTGTCTCTTCTCCTAGAAAACTTCAGGACTTCTCAAGGGCTCTTCTTCCACTCTAACTACATTCGCATACCAACATTACTACGTGAAGGCTATCCTTCAAGTCTAGGTTTAAGGATGGCAAACCCTCGAACTAAAACTTTTTGCTGCTCCTCGCCTGTGTTCTGGGAGTGTTTTTTTTGCTCTATCTTGGTTTCAAGTTAACCAAAGATCCTGAAAACCATTCCGGGCTCCCGTAATCTATCTTACGCAAGGATTACAACCTCCAGGTTTTGATTGTGGTGGTAGTGGTGATGATGGTGGCAAAGTAAAGTTCTTTGCCTGGACGGGTTCGAGTGGGGTGGGGTGGTGGGTGTCGGGGTGGAACAGACTGTGGGGAGACATTTCACGTAATTTTCTGACAATTTTATTAATGTCATCAGTGGCAGACAAAATATCTCCGGAGGTTAGATAAAAATTCTGGATTTTTGGTCCCATTTGAATGTATCAGTAAATTTCAATTTGCGACGAAGGGATGAATGCTTATACGTGGATTTGTCGCCTCGTGTGTTGTTTTCGGAAGGCATACAACTTTTAATAACAATACGAAAATGGAATTTATTTTTGCATATTATATTCTGGAGTTATTTAACGGTTTCTGTTTTGGATGGTGTTTTTATACCTTGTGTAACACGTGCTTTAATGAGTTGGTTTAGTGGTTTTAGGAAGGTGTGAAAATATCTTCAACATCAAAGTTGGCAGCTTGGAAACATTACAAAAATGGATCCCAAGTCTTTATATAATATATTTAGTATATTTAACAACTGTTGGCAGAGAGCAAACCCTTCTTAAGTTCTAATGGTGAATATCAATAAGGTTGCAAGCTTATGGGTGTGTTAGGAAACTTCTTTCTGACAGCATTCGGATTCAGTATACTGCTTGTATTTTGAGGCGATCCATAAATCGAACATCTTTTTGGTCTCTACATAAGAGCCGTAGTGCTGCTCAGCCAGACAATTCGACATCGATCGGATCAGGTGGTAGTTGTAAGGCGAGTGTAGAAACCACGCTGGCATAGGTGCGTATGACGGACTTGCACCGGGCGCTATTAAAAATTTTGGAAAATTTAAATCTTAGAAAAAAAAAAAAATTTTAAAGCGCTTTCGTTAGTTAGTTTTCATAAATTAAAGGAACTCACTTTTATTACTCCGAATTATTTCTCCCACTTAATTTTCTTGATAAAATATTCTGTACGTCTTAACCAATTTCTGTCCCTGTATTTTACAAGCAAGAAAAATTGGAGAAATTTTACTGTCCTTCGTTTAGAAAGCTACACAAAATTTTTATAAAATTTCTGTCCAAGTAAGTTTTTACACGGTGGTGAGCCACCAGCGAGATAGAAGAAGCATCATGTAGTGAATATCGTTTACAATTTTAAGAACGCGGACCTGGACAGTATTGGTTTCGTATTATCCCTAGTCGACTGGGAACATAGGCTAACTAGCAATGATATTGACGTGATAGTTTCATGCTTTTATTCTATCATTTTCAACATCATCGACAAATATGTACCCAAAATTAAAAAACGGGATAGCGTGTCGGAACCTTGGCTGGATAGAGATACTAGATTCCTACGTAATCAAAAAAAATAAATTATACAACATGATCAAAAATAACACATATGTAAAAAATAACACATATGGTATATCCCTTACTGTTGATGAGATCATGGAACAATCTTGATATCAAAAAAGGTAATGGTCCCGACAATCTCCCTCCTATTTTCCTGCAGTGCTGCTCACAACATATGGCATTTCCTCTTTATCTCATCTTCAACAAATCTTTATCGTTAGGAAAGTTTCCCAAGCTGTGGAAGATATCCTACCTAACGCCAATCTATAAATCCGGTGACAAGCACTCGGTAGACAACTATAGGGGCATTGCCATTTTATCATTAATTCCTAAGCTTTTTGAAAAACTTGTTTATGACAGGATTGGTCCTCTTATCGATCCATACCTAAACGAACAACAACATGGGTTTCGGAAAGGACGTTCAACAGCTACTAACCTTATGGTCCTTATTTCCGAATTGCTATGCGGTATGGAGAGCGGCCATCAATTGGATGCTGTGTACACTGATTTCAGCAAGGCCTTCGATCGAGTGTGCCACGCCATCCTAATCGCAAAACTATTAAAGTTTGGTATATCAGGTTCTGCCCTCGAATGGTTAAAATCATATCTGAACGGAAGAACACAGGTTATCAGATTCCAAGGATTTCTATCTAATGAGATCGAAGTAACCTCTGGCGTTCCTCAGGGCGGTCATCTCGGTCCCCTTCTCTTCAATATTTTCAACTCCGATACTTCCGATAAATTAGCAAATATTCCACATCTCTTTTACGCGGATGATCTCAAAATTTATAGTGTCATTGAGACCCAAACTGATGCTTCCTTCTTGCAGACAAAGCTAAATGCCCTACACGACTGGTGCGCCATGAACAAACTGCAACTTAACACCAGCAAATGTCATGCAATTACCTTCTCCCGCTTAAAAAACACACAGAACCTTAACTATTATCTCAATGGCATAATGTTGAATCAGGTTGATCATATCGTAGATCTAGGCGTCGTCCTAGACAAAAAACTCAATTTCAACCTGCACTACGATAATATAACTGCCAGAACCAACAAACTTCTTGGTTTCATTAAGAGGAGAGCCAAAGAATTTGGTAATGTATGGGTCACAAAAACACTCTTCTGTTCTTTAGTCCGCCCTATCCTGGAATATGCGTGTCCTATCTGGGATCCTATATTCCAAGTGAGCAGTAGGAGGATCGAATCCATTCAAAAGAGATTTCTTCTTTTTGCCCTGAGACATCTACACAACCCCCATGACTACCAAACCCTGCCGCACTACTTGGACAGGCTCAAAGTGCTTGATCTCATGCCGTTGTCAAGCAGGAGGAAACTGCTCATATCTTGCGTTGCCTTTGACGCCCTAAGTGGAAAGGTTAAAGTGCAGTTTCTGTCCGACAGAATCAAATTCAATGATGTAGTTCGACACACACGACACACTAAACTACTTAGGGAATATCCACACCGCACCGATTACGCAAGGAACGAGCCCGTCAACAGATGCTGTATGGTTTTTAATAGCCATAGATCGTCCTCCCCTTCACTCAACAAGGCATCCTATAAAAAATACTCAGATCCCGACTAACACAACCACCTTGACAATAGTAGGTTTTTAGTAGCTATCAGTAGTTATAGTAATATTATATTATATTATAAAAGACTGTGCACTATGTTTTAATCTAAGTATTATACCTAGTTTAAGTGTGCCTTGTTTGGCGAATTAATAAATAAATAAATATTTAAATACGCACGTGCCTTAACTCTCTCGGACTGGTGAAAGTGCAACTGTGTAACCTCCACTGGAAGTTGCCCTGAAAAGGATCACAAACTGCCAAGCCAAAATATAAAGTTATCGTGTCGAGGCCTGCATGGCAGTAGGTAGGTTTTGCACTGCCGTTTAAGGATCTCCTCTGTGCACCGGGCGCACCTAGTTGTATGATGCCTTATTCTGATAAGGAGGCTCTGTCAGGATGGATGCTTTCGTGAACTCCTTCCCTACAGACCAAAGGCAAGACGGCGGCCTTGAACCCGGTTGACCAAGAAGCAAATCTGGCCGGTCGCTCTGCCAAAATTTTCTGGGCCTGCAGAACCAGTTCCCATATTACCTAACGGCAACATTCTCATCAACCAGGGAAGCAGGAACCCAGCTGAAGAACGAAAAAAAAAAATAAATAAAAAGAAGGGTGAAATCGCAATGACCCTCCTACTAGGACAAGTAGACCCGGATCACCACCGTTCTCCCCTAACTTTCTGGACTTACTGGAGGACGAGGAGAACTGGAGTGGAATTGGTGAGCTCACGGAGTATACCGGGGGCCCACTTTCGTGAATTGTTGTTGAGCAAACCGAAGGAAGACCTGCGATCGGGAATCCGGGAAGCTTGAACAGACAGGTGTAAGCGACAAGCCACTAGTCACTGGGGGTGGCTGTAGTACAATAGTCAAAGCGAATGGCCGCGATACTTTTGGACCCAATATCTCACCACAAAAAAAAATTACCCATGAAGTGAATGAACCTTCTAATCTTCTTCTTTGAGAATCAGAAGTAAAAATCAACCGGAAAAATCCGCCAATCCAAGAGGACAATTTGCCATGCATTTATACTGTTCTGGAGCACTTTTAGAAAATTCTTTAACAAGCACCATATCAACTCATTGGGCGCTGTTGGAGCACTTTTAAATCTTGTTCCAGCATTTGTTAAAAGAGGCAAATGAATAGAATGTAGAGAACAAAAGCGCAAAGTGTTACAGTGACCCAATGAAAAATGGCGAACAAGTTACTAGATCTTGATTGGTTTATTAAATTTCAAAAGTTTCATCTTGGGCTTTGCTGTAAGCTTTTTTCTGTCTCTTTCCATTGCCCCTTACTGCGATCAAAAAATGATGGGGCGCAATATGGCATTATGCACCGGGCGCAAAAAAAACCAACCACCGGTCCTGGGAGTGGAGTAGAAAGTTCCAATTCAGTGTTTCCAGGTAGGTCTTGGCGTAATTAGAAACATCTGGCCGAGCGTTGATGTGCTGTATATGTCCTCACTTGAAATGGGGACGTTTTTTCTTCAACGTTCGGGCTAAATGCATTAAGCCGTGGTTAGCATGCGAGCTGGTCTAGTCAGTTACTGCAGTGTAAAAATTTGGATGAGGGACGTAGCTCATTTTATACTCTGGCGAAAACGAAACGATACTAAACGACGAGAAAGTCACGGGCCGAAGTGTGCTCAAAAACTATCATCGATCCATTTTTCTTCAAAGTTCGTGAAACCCTCGACGTCGTACGCTATCTTTGGATGTTGGTGAACTTCGTGTGTCCGAAAACGCATGAAAAAGGTCTGACAAAGCTTTTTCCAACAAAACGGCTTTCCTTGCCACACCGCAGCCACTACGATAGCATTCCTGTAAAAATAAAGCTTAAGCCAGAAAGCCAATTGCCGAATTCTAAGTTAACAAACGAGCCGAAGTAGCTGCTATTCGTTATAGCAGCTACTTCGGCTCGTTTGTTAACTTTGAATTCGAAACCAGCTGATCTTTGCTAATGGGAAAATGTTCACATTATTTTCTGATTCGAGTTGATGTAATTATGTTACATAACTATGTCACCGCAATATGTGCATAGGTTACTTGAACACCTGGTTGAAGCAACATATACCTTTTAGTAGCGTAATTGGTCCTTCGCCTTCTTTTGAATAATGTCTAGTGGCGAACTCTACATTTAAGGCTAAACATTCTCGTCATTAACGAACCTTATAATTACTGCTTTTGTAGGACTTTTTTCTGGTAAACGCTGCCAAAGCCATAATTAGATATAATTTTCAGTATTTTTCCCTTCTCGTTTACCAAGTACACTGTTGGCCTATTTTTGGTTTTATAATGAATATAGTTAGAAGTTTCAAATCTACTAAGAATCTTTAAAATATAACATCTCATTTTTAGAGTGTTTTAAGATAGAACGAAATGACAAGTTAAAATATTTAGTTAACTTTAACATTTTGCTTTAGCTATTTCTTTTCATTTGTAAGTATAAGCTCAGGTGTCACCCTTTGTACTACCAGTCTGTCTGTCATCGTCGTCGAGGTCAGATGTCTGGAAGCAAGCTTAGCTCGAAGGATAGAGAAAGGATAAGATAGATTAAAGGGAGTCGGGGGGTGCATGAGGAGATGGAGATGAACTTTGCGTTTAACTCTTGGACGTTGCATAAGTTTGGGAATACTAACTGTGGTAGGTTGTTCCACAGTCGAGTTGTTCTCGAAAAGAGTGAGTTTCTAAACTGTTGTTTGCGTGAAAATAAGGGCTGTAGATAATGAGGATGAGCCGAAAGGGCTAGTCTTGTTTTGCGGGAAAATCATTGCCGTGGAGGCAATTTGGTGGAAGAACGTTTTGTCGTTATGGTAGATGCGGTAGAATTTCACCAGAGCCACTATTTTTATTTTATTCTTTTTTAACATTCCTGCAGTGGCTTAATGAATCAATTGTGGAGCAAATGGCGCCGTCGTCAATGGGTTCGAGAGCGTGGTTTTGCACTTTGTCCAGCCACGCTAAGGTGGTACGGTGCGTACGAGTTGAATTCAAGGCGGGGCCGAATGTAGGATTTGTAGATTATAACCCTGGCAGACGACTAACGGAGAAAATTGCATCTTTTAAGGAATCCCAAGCATTGTGATGCTTGTTTAGCGAATATGTGATTACTCCAACGCAGATCTTCAGTTAATGTTATGCCTAGGATATTGAGAGATGGTTCTGCAACCAGTTCTAGACTGTCCAATGTAATGGGAGGAATCGAGGAGTGCGTTTTTTAGAGAAGAGACAGTATTTTGTTTTACGTGCGTTGAATTCGACATGATTCTTGTGGCCCCAATCTAGAATCAGATTGATTGAAATGGACATATATGTTCACGATCAAGCAGACAAGGTCTGCCACGTGCTTGTCTTGCTTTTTCGAAGCTATACGCGTAACGCAGAGTACGGCGTGCCTAAGTGGGCTCCCTAATGGGGGCAGCCATTTCAACCTAACCTAACCTAACGCAGAGTACTGTCATCAGCAAAGCTGTGAAGTGAGTTGGATGGGAGTGAGAGCAGGTCATTTATAAAAGCTAGGAAGAGAACTGGTGATAGAATTGAGCCCTGGGGAACACCTGCAGAGATGGTGTAGGGATTAGATTCGGCGCCGTCCAATACTATCTTGATTGAACGGTTAGAAAGGAAACTCTAAATCCAATTTTTTATAAGAAATTCAATACCAATAGCTTGTAGTTTACTCAATAGAGCGGGGTGCCATACTTTATCAAAGGCCTTAGAGATACCGAGAGCAACCAGGCCGGATTCACCAAAACGATGTATTTTTTGGTAGAGGTGCTCAGCTAGGCATACAAGGAAGTCGCCAGTAGATCTTTTAGATCTAAAGCCGTACTGCTTGTCGTCGTCATTTGGTTGCACTCAAGATATTCCATAAGCTTTCTGTTTATTATTGTCTCCATGATCTTGGAGAGAATAGAAGTGATTGCTATTGGGTGGTAGTTAGAGGGCTCGCTGGAGTCACCTTTTTTCTAATAATAAATCCTATAAAAAAATTCTACAGATACAGGATGTACGTACGCCTGAACGGTACTGCGTCGGATGTGTAGGAGCATGATGCGCCTTTCCCAATTTGTTTCCATGGAATTACATCGTGCGATATTTTTTTTTTTCACACAAAAGCCCCGGTAATTAAAATATTTTTTAATTTAATTTATTAAAATTGACGGATTGCGACCCCCTTTATATCTAACGAAGACCCCCCAAGGTTGAGAAACATTGTTCTACTATATTTCCGATTAAAGCTTATTTCGATTGCATTACTTTCGATTATAGAATCGTTAACAGTGCAAAAAGAGCTTAGTTGGACACATCTTTGCTATTCACGTAACAAAAAAAAGAATAAAATACTAAAATACAGCCGACATTTTTACTACATAAAGTGGACAATTCTGGTAAAATCTTAAGTGAAAAGAAATAGCATCTCTTACCCCCAAAAACAAGTACACATAAGATCATTAATAAATTCCATGTTAGTATCTACTAAATTTTTTCCTTTTATCAAGAAGGTGTAGAAGCTTTTACTATTAGTATCAATGCCCATTACGTATGTCTACCCTTACATATATATAATCCTATATACCAAAAACATATAATTCCCTAATGGAAACCAAACTATACCAATTGAACAGTAGAGAATTTCGTTTACCTTAATCAAGTTCTCTGTTCGATATTCCTAAAACAGAACTCTACAGAATGCCCCCACAACACCAAAAAAGAACCTCCCAAGAAAAATAAAGCTTAACCCAAAATTATTCACCATATACCCGTTTCGTATCATTGGCTATATACCATATAAAAGGATGTGGGGAATCAGACACAAACACAAATTTTCTCAATTTTTCTTATTTTATCCTCGGGGGTGTAGTTTGCTTTGATTAAGAACTCAAGAAAATCTCGGTTAACAAACAAAAAAGTCATACCACCACCATCAATGGTATTGGCTAAAACGAGGCCAATTTTTTTTTTGCTTTCTATACCCACAGTCAGTCAGTAGTACATAGTACAAGTCCGACCATATCATAGAATAAAACTATCTCTTCAATATTTCAAGGATATCGACTTCGTCTCGAAAAGGGTATTCCTTAAATATTGAGCAATATTGCGCAATATATATAGTATATATATTTTTTTGGTTTGGTATGGTTTGGTTGATGAGGAGTGGTGAGGGGATGTTAGATTTTCATAACTGAATCCTAACCATAAGGATATAAAAAGGAAGAAAAAGAAATGGAAACATGTTCAACATCTTATCTCTTTTGGGCGGTTTTTTTCGGTGTATGTATGTGTGTATGGTTTTTTTTCTGTTCTTCTCAAATTCATCGTTTTGATATTTTTTTTTTTTTTTTCGTTCTGTATGCTTTTCTATTTTTGTCTTACCTTTTCGGGGAGAGAGGATGGAAAATATGGGGACGTACAGAAAACAAAACAAAAAAAAAAAAAACACAGGAAATGCGGATTATTGGAAGCTAGCATAAGCCCTTTCGACCAGTATCCTTTGTATTAAATAAGGAAACACCTTGAATTGGGAGCCCAAATCTTGTTTAGGGATGGAAACAGCAACACCAGAAAAATAAAATATTTTCGGGGGAAGAAATTTATTTACTGAAGGTTATAAAACGGTAATCCATTTCCCAAATTGGCTCCAGTTAGGATTTACCATGATATTCTGGCATATTACATCACTTCCTACAAGCTTTCACCTACTTTTATCCTTGATGTGGCACTTCCTAAATCTCTCCCTTGTTTCATATTTTTTTCTGCTACACACCCCTACCATGCCCCCGACAACTGTTGAGGGTGGATGGTGATGGCTGCTTTCTTATATTTCCAGATATCGAATGTAGTGAAATGAAATCAGTCCAGTTGGATGCGTGATTCGTCCTTGTCATCAATTCCTTCCATTTTTCTATATATATTTTTTTTGCCGTGATGGGGCGAGGATAATCAGGTCTGCCAGTCGCAGTCGTGTTCAGTTGAGACGGCCTTTCTGCAAGGAATCATCCCATCAAGGATTCTACACCCCCTACACCCCCCAACCTGATCCCTTCGTCGCCTTTAAGTTATTGACAAATGATTTTGGCAAACATTTATCAGAATTGTCATGCACATGGCAGCGAACGAAAAAGGATTTTGATGTCATTCGCGTTAATACTCACCTGGATTACATATTACCCTACGCCTACCATGCTTTTGCTGTTCGTTCTGCTGCCGTGACAAGTATCTCAATTCAAATATCCTTAACCCTTAGGATGTGCTAGGTGGCTTGCCACAAAGCCAAACATAATTCATCATGTCCTTATGGAGCACAAATGGTACAACATCCATACATGTACTAGTACATACATATATACTATACATAAACCAAAGCCGAGGTATATATGCATCCTAGAAAAGATTTTTAAGAGATGAATCCTTCCGGTGGGACGCGGAGGTGATTTTTTAACAGCCACCGGCTGTTGCGTAGGGATTTCATATCCTAACAAAAACAAGGCTTTAGTTTAGCACAAACCCTACACACACAAGCCCAATGTAAGACCGGGAATATATAAGGTACATCCAAGTACTACAATGAGAGTAGCGCGGGATAGGGGGGAGGGGGTTTCCATACGAAAATACCAAAAGAGCACGAGAATAAAGGAGGGGGTAACTAGCTTATTACCAGAAATATGTTTCCTTTAGCCCTTAATGCTATAGGGGTTGGAGGGATTTATAAGTACTTTCGTACATACACATACACATACACACACACCCCAAGTACCCTCGAACGTGCCTCACTTTACCGCAAAATGTTTTTGCAGTATTATATTTTTGTTTATGTCGTGGATATTCATAAACTTCACTTGCACAGGGTGTAATTTAAGTTTTTCGATTAATTTTTGTTTCACGTGCCGAACGAATTTTGTGAAAACTTAACGAAATTGTTTTACTGCCTTTTGCCGTACATAAAAGTTTTTTATTTAATTTTTTTTTTTTTAAACGCATTTTTAAACAACAAAATTATAATATGACAGAATAAAATTTACAAAAAAAAAAAAGTAATAATAATAAAATGGAAATTATCTCTAAAAAACGAACATTATTTTCCTTATTACTAGTTGGGATGTGGATTGGACCCTTTCATTCTACACGATCAACTTCGCGGTAAGATAAATGTTGAATATTATAATATTACTGGATGGAGCCCAGACGCCTCGTTTACCCATAAGCCAATAGTATATGGCGTGTGCCAAAACAATTGGGAATCTCAGAATCGATTTTTCCATATCAGTATCACGTCCCACCGAAATGTTAATGTATGAGGAATTTCCATTTCCCCGCCTGCGTTTAAATTTCCAATTCTTTTGGTGCGATAGATTTGATAGCTTCCGTTTATTTAGTTTTTAGTTACGGTTATACAAATTTTAATATACAGTAGGAGACATTAAAGGCATTCCGAATAATAATGTTCTGCTATCGATTGGAATTTTGCCCTTTCCAATGTCCAAAATGTGTTTTGAGCAAATTTTTGAGCAAAAGGCATCTTGTAGAAAATGGACGCGCATATTCGTTGGAGGTGATTTTTCAAAACTGTTCCATAGATATGATGCTTTCAAGCATGTGTTAAGCTCATTTGCAGGGGTTGATGAATCTATAACAGGCAAAGTTGAGCCAAAATCCCCTGCAGATAGTGTCAGAGGATCGATTGGTTTTAACTCGGAAATCTTGTAAAACCCTGTCGCTTCGAGCGATTTTTAATTTTTATTTTTTAATTTTCCTAGAGTTAAGTTGTATTTCACCACTGCTAAGTTCGAAACCAAGGTATTCTATCTTCTGTTTCAGGAATGAGTACTTTTTTCTGATCGAAAAAAATCCGACCAGTACTAAGGTGCTTAACACTATCCAGAGCCTCATTTGCCTCTGACTCATTCAAAATCAAGATGTCGTTCATATATAATATACAGCAACATATACATATGTATATTGACCAGTTATCCCAGATCTTTCAAGACTGCAAGTTGAAAGACCGATGACGGTGTATTTCGAAGACCGAACGGCAGCGTAAGATATTCAAATTTGCCCTCTGGCGTCGAGGTGAACAGGAATCTGCCGTGTCTAGTGTGGTAAAGTAGTGACATCCCTGAAATCTGTCAACTTGGTCTTATATAAGAGGCGACGAAAATCTATCGGGAGTTGTGTTACTATTTAGTGCACAATAGTCCACGCACATACGATCAGTTCCGGACTATAGGCGTCGGCAAACTGTTTTGTTAAGATCTCTCAAACGAAATTACATAGTCTCTGCATTAGTAGGTTTATTAGGAGTACCTAAAAGGAAATGTTCTTTGAACTCAATTAAAATAGAAATCAATTTTACCTTATTCTCAGTCGGAATTTCCGTGTCAACATTATTAAAATTTAAGAGTGACTTCTACCTTATATAAATCTACACACTTAACTCTAGCGAAATTGCTGTTCACTGTTGGCGTCCTCATTACCTGCAACCAGGGCCGGCGCTAGATTTATTGACGCCCGGTGCAGTATGTCATATTGCGCCCCCCCATCAGCGGTTAAATTTTTTATAGCAGTGAAGGGCAATGAGAAAAGACCCAAATACTCTATGAACTCCTTTTAATATATGGAAGATGAAGGCACGGGAACACTTTTTCAATTTTTTTTTTAAATCTTAATTTCTGAAATTGCACCCGGTGCAAGTGCACCATTTGCGATGAAAGCCTGTGTCCAATCAGGATTTGCTTCGCGATCTGGCTATTGTGCTAGGTTTGCTTGCGCTTTAACTTCACAAAATTCTTCCGCTAATGCTGTTTTTTTAGCTTCGTACTGCTTAAGCTTGTCGTAGATGGTCTTCGGCTCGAGCCACCATTCTTTACACACCAACCAACCTCATAATTTGCTCTAGGATATTTTTCCGTGTACTTCCCTAACTGTTATAAGCAGAATTCTGGGGTGCGAAAATCTATAGACCATAATAACGGTCCCTATATCGTTCTCCAAGCCTTCATATTTCACGGTATAATCGGTGGTCACTGAACTGCATGAATTAGCTCCCACGGTATAATCTTGCATAAAATAAAAACAGTTCATCTTGGCAGCTAGGGAATGCAATCCAGCACCCAAACGATAATCTTGCAAATCCGCAAGATTGAGACCATCAATCCCGCGGATCCGCAACATTTGCAGGATTGTACAATATTTTAGAATTATTAGCCCACAACATTATTATCTAAGTCAGTATGGAATGGAAGCCTTCCAGAGTCGAATCTGTATACTTTTCTTCGAATGCGTAATGCCTACTTTCTAGATCGAATCATCTCTTCTTTAACATTGCGATCCTAGGGTCGAAGGCACAACGGCCATTTTTTGCAATACAATTCATTCCAATATGAAGAGCTACTTTTTGCATTACCATACCTTCCAATATAAAGGCCAATGAGCTACCTTTTGCTTTACCATACCTTCCAAAAACTGGTTTTAGAAAGAAGAGGGTGGGAGAGGGACGACCGAAAGTAGATACATAATTATTACATCATCCTATTTTACGAACTGCTTCAGCATTTTTCCTGATAATGAACAAAGGGAAAATAGTTCATGTTCCTTATTCATGAGACTTTACAATACCATTCCTTCCAATTTGCCTCATTACACGGCATAACATTTCTTCCATCAACACTTCCAATAATTCCAATAAACCGGTTTTAGAGGCAAGGGGTCGCGGGGAAGTTTGTTACTTGTGCATCCCAAAAAATTCTCGACTGCAACAGAGCAACACACTAACACAATCATAATTTCATTCTCGAGGTCTACGAAAATGACTTAGCTTAACTGAAAGTTTGTACACAGCTACATAGACAATAGAATTGTTACACGAAAAAATGCAGAACAGTCAGTTTATCGTGTAATTCGTATAACCCGCACAAACCGGTTTGTTAAGGCAGAAAGTGTTATGCCGTGTAATTTGCCTCAATAGCCATCGATTCACATTGTTTCCAAAATATACAAAGAGTTCCCTATTGGGAACTATCTGGATTTGGGATATCCCCGTACAGAGAGAAATTCACTCGTCACTCGACTTACAGATATGTACTTCGATTTGGGGATTCCCTATTATCGTGCATTCTTGCCGTACATGATGTTATGCGAATTTAGGCTGGAAAAAATAAAATCTTGCAAATCTTGCGGATCCCGAACGTGTTATCCCGCATTTGTAATCCCGCTAATTTCATGCGGGATCCCGCATTTGCGGGATTGCGGATCCGCGGGATTGCATTCCCTATTGGCAGCCTTTCTGAGCAAAGAAGGCACTTTCAACAGCTTCAGCGCTTTCAACAACTTGGGAACAGGTGTCTCTCGCCAAATTATTTCTCTATATTAGTACGATTGGTACGAGCTGCAAATCAAGATCTATGGTGCTGTGCCGGCCAAGAAAGGGCAGGTGACGAAAACAGGCGAAAGAAAAACACCTTGCAAAGGGCAATGGAAAAAGACAAAAACACTTCTGTGCAGTTCCTTTCATATATAAAAATGAAGGCACGGAAACACCTTTTCAATTTTTTAAGTGCCCCGTCAAATTGCGCCCGGCGCAAGTGCACCATTAGCACCTATGAAAGCGTCGCCCCTGCCTGCAACAATTTTAAGACATTTTGGTTTTTAAGCTCCGAAATCATCCTCCATTTGGTTTCCGTATCATCATAGTCGGCGGATAATATGGGTATGGTGGGTAGCAGTAAATTACCCCCCCCCCCCCCCGGAATTTGAGAGTAAGTAGACCTAATTTGTAAACATATGCCGATTTAAGGGCGACCGCCGAATCGCTTTATACAGCGACTGTCAAAAACGAATGAATTTCTATTTTCTATTTCGTAGCCGTTGCCTGTCAAACTTGCATGGGTGCTATGGCATGGGATTGCGTTACTATTTCCGGGTGTTCCTGAAAGCGCGTGTAGCATAATCTTTTTCGCTGACGCTTTTAGTGTGTAAACACAACGAATTTATTTCGTCGGTACTTTCGCTTTTTCCCGGAAAAATCGTTTCGCCATCGCCCACAGGCAAAGGTCCCAGGATAGATCTATACGGAACTCCACATGTTGTTATGCACTCCGTGGGCCCATCTTCCGACTCACAATGAAGTGATCTACCTTCTAAGAAAGGGTTTTGCCTAATACCAATTTCGAAGGGTAGTCAGCTTGACAGACTACCCACTCGGGGCCCAATACGATCCGAGAGATATGACGTAGCAATCCTCTTCTCACAAAATCCAAAACTCAATAAATCCTTCCCTTGTTTTTCCTTGCTGTCCGGTTTTACCCAGATTCCTTTGCTATTATTTAATTAAACTACTTTTTCAGCATTTAATTAAATTATCTTTTCACAATTGCCACGCCATCTATGATTTCACCCAGGAAGTATCTCCCTGGCGTTTCTAATTTTGCATCTATTTCGATGATGCTCGCTAGGTATCTGCGATACCACATATATTAAAACGGAAATTATCTCTAAAAAGTACATTATTTTCATTGTAAACTACCCCCACACTCCCCCACTTCATCTTCTTCTAAAATAACTCATTTTATAATTACTTTTGAATTTAAATTGCTTCTACCTTATTAAAAATTCATGAATAGTGAAAGACGAGGCGCGTATGTGTGTATAGTTCAAGAGTTAATGCCATAAATAAATTATAAAAATTGAAAACTTTTTAACGGTAGAAGGGATTTAAATAAAACTAATTTTAAATTTTCTTTTTACCTTTTCGTGAGTACCTACCTCTTGTGTACGTGTACCTTTTTATTTTTTGTTTTCTCAAATTTATGGTAAAATATGTTCTATATAGTAAAGTGAAGTCATGGAAAAAGTTTTTTTTTTTTGGGGGGTGGTTTTTATTTACAAAAGCTCTTTTTATTAAATTCATTTTTAATTTTTAATGGTTTTTAAATTTTGTATTTTTCTGCTTGTGTTCAGTCATTTAATAAAGTGTTTTTATTTTTTTAATGGAATTTCTTTAATGCTATATAAGGTTGTGAAGCGTTACTAATTAAATTCAGGTGCATCTGGCACAGGGAATCTCAATCAAAGCATTCATCGTTGTGGTCTGGTTTTTCTTGATATTTGCAAGGCTTTTAACAGACTTTATAGCAACTTGCGGATTGAGAGTTACCGTTCTTGCCGTTCAATAATCCTTTCTACAGGTTTTCGCAGGGCTCAATTCAATCATCCGTTATTTTTGTAATCTATACTTATAAATGTTTCATATACAAATTGTTACAACTAAACTGACAGACAGTCATATAACCATACAGATCAGGCCAGACAGACTAGATCGATTATTCCTTTTTGTTCCAGGAGGTAAAAAGCTTATCTTACTGCCACGACTCAAGCGCCAGTTTCTGGCGATCCCGCATGACGGTTATATTTATGTATAGATGCACACACACCCACACATACGCACAAACGGGCGCACTCTTTCACTCTCTCTCTCTCTCGCACCATTACCCACGCCATATAAAGACATGCCCTGCAAACATTTCGATTCGCAAACGATTTGAGAACGATTTGCCAAAAGCGAAAGCTTGTTTCGAAGTCGGACAACGAATTCGAAGGCAATAAAATCGGAGCAAGATATCGAATCGCATTCATCTCATAGTACTGCGTAAAGCTAAAAATGAAGCTGCGCTCATGTAGCATCTGCGCCCTGCATATTCATGTACACGCACACATTGATCAAAAATCACTCCGCCGAGCAAAACAAGCCAAAAACTCAAACTTTCCAAACAGCAATATTGGCGCTAATAAACTTTGGTATCTAGGCAGTATTCGCCTTCTGGTTAATAATGCCAGAACCCTTTTGTCTTGATTGACACTAAGTTCTACGTAAGTGAACTAGCAGATACCTGAACGTGACTAGTTTGCCTTGAACGTAGATCGTTCTGTTTCGATTGCTACAACGATTACAGCATGATTTCCCTAACCATAGACGAAAACGTTTTGGTCATAGAGTAGATCTAAATTCTGTGGAGCAATTTTTAATGCAGGTGCGTGCCAGACCTTGGCACCGTTGGGGTAAAGTGCTAGATAAAATAAATTTTTCTTAATTTTTCTTCATCTTCTTCGTAAATGGGGCTACATTCTCGAGCCTCTCAAAATCTCCTCCTCCAGTCGTCTATACGTCTTGCTAGCTTTTTCCAATTCCTTATATATTCTAGCAAGTCATCCATTCACCTATTTCTTGGTCATCGTGCTCTTCTCCTTCTCAAATGGCCTACCATTAAAAATTCTGGCTAGCATTCTATCTTATGAAGTTGGTACAACGTGTCTGAGCCATTACAGTCCATTAAATTTTATGTATGTAGCTATATTTATTTCGTCATACATTATCTTTTCTCTTTACTTCAATTCCTAGCACTTTACTATTGAATTGGATTTGGTCGCTTGTTGGCGTGACTGCAGCTTGATGTTTGATGTTGCCCTCAATTTTAGAACCGTCTATAATACAAACGTGCTTACATCTTGGTACTAAATTTAAAACATAAAAAGAAAAAGGATTATCATCATCACATGGCATCGCCATCAAGCGAGTCTTCGCCTACTAATTTTTCGCCCTCAAACGCCCTGTCTTATGGTGCCTTTTGTCCTTACACTTAGCTTAGTTTTCGTCGTGCAAACTCGAACGTTGATATAAAGGCCCCCATTCAGTCATCATTTACATATCGGCCGGCAGGCCATGGCCTAAAGGTTTATCGCCGTACTCCAGGAAAATTTACAAAACTCTTTATGTCTGTGGGTATTTATCGTCAGTCCGGGCATGAAAATTCGAACTTCTATTCGGTCTGAAGTTTTTGTTAAGGCCATGAAGATTTTTTCACTTGAATTAACAATCTGCCTCGCAGGCAATAATGAGGTCATCTGCAGTCCACGACCTATCAGGCCGGTTGCTTCAAGTCATAATCCCTCAGACAGACTTAGTGGCCTTGATCAGGCCGTACTTGCCGATCTGGTCTGAAAAACTAGGGACTACCGACGACTTGAATGTGAACGGGGGTTTTTAAAGTTGCTTTGTGAGAAGTTTTTACAACACAAATAAAATTTTTGTATCAGATGCTAAAGTTGATCTCCCTTTAAAGATATTTTCGCCAAGTTGATCTTCATCGATTTCAACAGGCAAGATTGGATCGGATTCTCGATGGTTACATGTTCTTCTGTAAAAAAACCAGAAGAAGATTTCGACATTAGGCAATGCAAGAGCCATCATGCTCTATACGTGTCTTACTAATGTAGAAGAGCTTCACCCTATATAATCAGGAACAGGCTAAAACAATTTACCTTGTTTCAAAAATCATCCCCACTAATTTAGCGATTAACCGATAATGATATACGATGACAACAAACGAATTGGAAATAAAATAATTTTTTTATTTTTCGGTAGTCTTGTTTCGTTTCCATAAATTAAAAGTAATTTTCAATCAATCGAATTCCGATTATTCCCATTCAATTACTCTCCGTTAAATAATCGATATACGTGATGCTACTAAATAAGGATTCCCAGAGATATACACACCAGGACCAGGATACAAATTATAACGAGAACAACAACGCTCGAATTATGTCTTTTAAAATTGCACCAATTTCACTAAATACGTGATTACACTTAATTATTTCTTATCACGAATCATGGTTATAAATTAGGTGGGAAAAGAGGCGCCACCGGCAGCAGCAGCAGCAGTATGGGCTGGAAATGAGTTTTTATTTTGGTACGTGATCCTATATATGGAAGAAGTTTTCTCACACATCTCGAAATTGATATGATGCCTCATCAAGTGACTGGTTGAAGAAGTGAATTCCCATATATGTATGTATGTAGAGGGACTAGAACACCTTCGAATTACCTTGATGAGAATTTTGCATGTCAGGATGAAATAAGGAATTTCCGTGATGGTTATGGATGTTTCTATGAATCTATTGTGTTGCGCCAGAGCTGTGGAGAGAGTATATCAGAAGTTTTGTAATTGATTCAAACTAGTTTGCGAAACTATATTAAGAATTTTTACTATAGCTGCTGCCACATCCGTAATTTCCCTCCGATATATATACGGAGGAAAAAATCCCCTTAAAACTCTGGCAATAGTTTCCATGTTGCAACTTTATATAAAGGACTTGAGGTTTTTAGTGAATATTTCGTATCGTATCGCTTCTTGGTAGTGAAACTTTCTGGTGTATAGTATAAAGTGAAATTCTCTACAAACTTGAAAATCCAGCCCCACTGTTAAATATGTGAAATTTCTCAAACTCAGTGAACTATAAATTAATGACAGTACAGTTTGTCACCTTTGATGATACCAAAGATTGTGTAAAGTGCTCGGGTAGATGCATGGAATACAGGGGGAGCGAACGGCTAACAAAGACCTCGGAAGGTGGTGGCACCCGATTTGTCACCTCTGCCAAAACCCGAGAAATGTCACTGCAGACGAATACCTAGAAGCCTATTAGCAAGTCCTAATCCCACCTCTCCGCGGTGCCTCATGGGGTACTCCTTTGGAAGGAGCTACTGAGAGACGGGCGAATGACGAGCTCTTTGCGCCAAAAAACAGAGGTTTAAGTCGGTTGGGCTGAGGGTTAGCAACCCGCTCCCATAAAAAACACCATTGCTACGAATCGGCAAACAATGCCTCGGAGCCGAATGGACAACACGACTACGACCTTTGCTTTTCGAACACGGACACCAATCGGATCATGAAATGTGAGAGCACTGCTTTCTGAGGGACGGCTGGATGAAGTCCTCAACCAGATGAGTCGATACAAAATCAAGAGCATGGGACTTAGCGAGACCAGATGGACCGATACCGGCAAACATATATGCCTAAACGGTGAGTCCTTCTTATACATATTCTGGGAGAAACGAAACTGAAAGCCGTAGGAGTGGCTTTGACGTGATACTCACCAAAGAGGGCCAGGTCCTGCCCCATTAGCTGGTCACCAGTTTCTGAGAGTATTATTACCATGCGCCTGGGTACCAGACTAAGACGTACTACGCTAGTCCAATGCTACGCTCCAGCTGAAGACGCAGACAACGACATCAAGGAAGAGTTCTATATGCGACTGAATGAGGTTTTTCGCTCTATTCCAAGGGGAGACATCATTGTATTAATGGGTGACCTAATCGACCTACAGATCGGTCAGTGATCAGTGATCGATCAGTGACATCACCGGCCTTGAACACACAATTGGAAATCAAGGCCTAAGCCAAGTTACCAATAACAATGGTGAGCTTTACGTTGACTTTTGTAGTTCCCACCAACTCTTGGTAGGTGGAACTTACTTTTGCCACAAGAAGATACACAAAGAGACCTGGGTATCGTCCGATGGTAGAACGAGAAATCAGATAGATCATGTGGCCGTAAGCCGCAGATGAAGAACTATTCTGGAGGACGTCAGGATTTTAGGGGAGCAGACACTGGAAGCGACCACCATTTGGTTGTAGCAACTATTCGCCTTAAAATCGCCGCAAACTGAAACATTCAACGCGATGCCATAAACCGTAGACGGTTTAACGTAGACCTTCTGCGGGAGAACATTAAAAGGCGAGAATTTGCTGGAGACCTGCAACAAATACTAAACCAGCAGATCGTTTCTGACGACACAAATATTGAAGAGCTGTGGAGTACGCCAAAGGGCGCTATATTGACGGCTGCGGAAACAAGCATCGGTTATGTCCAAAGAAACTAGCAACACTGGATCTCGGACACAACCTGGCAAAAAATAGATCGCAAAAGGGCCTTCAAAAGTATCGTGAACTCTACAAGCGACCCGGAAAGACGTCACCAACTAGAACGGGAATACTCCCAATTACACCGGGAGGTAAAGAGATGTGTCCGGCGTGATAAAAGGCAGTAGATGCATGAGCTCGCAGAAAAAGCGGAAAACGAGGCAAACACAGGCAACAGTAAGGTGCTGTACCAAATCACTAAACAGCTCTCGGGAAAGCACTCTACTAAAAAACTTGCTGTTAAGAGTGCGAATGGAAGGCGGCTGTGCAGCAACGAGGAGCAACTCCAAAGATGGAGAGATTACTTCTTCGCCATCCTGAATGGTTCACTTGCACAGGAACCTCAGGAAAAGAGAAAAAATGTACAGCGAATAAGAATCACTACCCGGAGCCCCATCCAAGACGGAAATAGTAACCGCAATTCATGTGCAATGGCTAATGGTAAAGCAGCTGGAAAAGATGGCAACCCGCCAGAATTGTTGAAAGCCGATTCAAGCCTCATAGCAGACGCACTACAGTCAATCCTGAAAAAAACATGGAACACCGTTACCTTTCCGGAGGATTGGACGGAAGGTATCATAGTCAAAATACCAAAAAAGGGGGACCTAACAATATGCGACAACTGGAGAGGCATCTTTTTATTATCTACTGTGGGCAAAATTTTGTCCCATATATTACTACTAGCATAAAACCCGCGTGCCTTGCAACGCCTTTAAAAACTGTTTATTATGTGCAATGTTTTCCTTAAAAAAACCAAGAAAAAAGTCAGCTGTTATTATCCCTAAAAAGGGTTTATTATAGTGCATTTTTTTAATAAATATGGTAAACAAATTGCTGCGAATATCACCTCTGCTCAACAAATCTGCAAGTTTTGAAGCAGAGATTGGCATGTATATGTCATCAAGAAAAGTGACATTTTAGGGTTTGACGAACGTTCGTTAAGTTTGTTCGCCTATTTACGTGGATGTAAGAAATTATGAAGCAATCACAAATGAATATTAAATAAAGTGAATTTCGAGTCATTCATTTCTACGTGATTATAGGGATGCACTGTCAAAATTGCAGCCCTTCAGCTTGAGAGGTTTGGGTTAACCCCATTTCATCCCCTTAGGGGATGCATTTCGAGTAATCGCCTCTTAGTGGATGTCCACGTCATTATAGGGATGCACTGTCCAAATTTCAACCCTGTAGCTCCAGTAGTTTGGTAACCCCATTTCACCCCTTTAGGGGATGAATTTCGAAAAATCGCTTCTTAGTAAATGTCCACTTCATTATAGATATGCACTGTCAAAATTTCAGCGGTTTGGCTTAACCCCATTTAACCCCCTTAGGGGATGAATTTCGAAAAATCGCTTCTTAGTGGATGTCCACGTCATTAAGGGGATGCACTGTTCAAAATTTCAGCCCTATAACTCCAGCGGTGTGTGTAAATCCCATTTCACCCCCTTAGGGGATGAATTTCGAAAAATCGCTTCTTAGTGGATGTCCACGCCATTATAGGGATGCACTGTCAAAATTTCAGCCCTATAGCTCCAGCGGTTTGGGTAAACCCCATTTCACCCCCTTAGGGGATGAATTTCGAAACCCTATTTCACCCGCTTAAGGGATGAATTTCGAAAAATCGCTTTATAGTGGATGTCCACTCCATTATAGGGATGCACTGTCCAAATTTCAGCCCTATAGCTTTAGCGGTTTGTAAAACCCCTATTTCACACCCTTAGGGGATGAATTTCGAAAAATCGCTCTTTAGTGGATGTAAACGTCATTATAGGGATGCACTGTCAAAATTTCAGCCCTATAGCTCCAGCGGTTTGGATAAACCCCATTTCACCCCCTTAAGGGATGAATTCCGAAAAATCGCTTTATAGTGGATGTCCACGTCATTATAGGGATGCACTGTTAAAATTTCAACCCTATAGCTCCAGTGGTTTGGATAAACCCTATTTCACCCGCTCAAGGGATGAATTTCGAAAAATCGCTTTATAGTGGATGTCAACTCCATTATAGGGATGCACTGTCCAAATTTCAGCCCTATAGCTTTAGCGGTTTGCAAAAACCCCATTTCACACCCTTAGGGGATGAATTTCGAAAAATCGCTCTTTCTTTGTCCACGTCATTATAGGGATCCACTGTTAAAATTTCAACCCTATAGCTCCAGCGGTTTGGATAAACCCCATTTCACCCCCTTAAGGGATGAATTTCGAAAAATCGCTTTATAGTGGATGTAAACGTCATTATAGGGATGCACTGTCAAAATTTCAGCCCTATAACTTTAGCGGTTTGCATAAAAGCCATTTCAACCCCTTAGGGGATGAATTTCGAAAAATCGCTTTTTAGTGGATGTAAACGTCATTATAGGGATGCACTGTCAAAATTTCAGCCCTATAGCTCCAGCGGTTTGGGTAAACCCCATTTCACCCCCTTAGGGGATGAATTTCGAAAAATCGCTTCTTAGCGGATGTCCACGCCATTATAGGGATGCACTGTCAAAATTTCAGCCCTATAGCTCCAACGGTTTGGATAAACCCCATTTCACCCCCTTAGGGGATGAATTTCGAAAAATCGCTTCATAGTGGATGTCCACTCCATTATAGGGATGCACTGTCCAAATTTCAGCCCTATAGCTCCAGCGGTTTGGATAAACCCCATTTCACCCCCTTAGGGGATGAATTTCGAAAAATCGCTTTTTAGTGGATGTCCACGCCATTATAGGGATGCACTGTCAAAATTTCAGCCCTATATCTCCAACGGTTTGGATAAACCCCATTTCACCCCCTTAGGGGATGAATTTCGAAAAATCGCTTCTTAGTGGATGTCCACGCCATTATAGGGATGCACTGTCAAAATTTCAGCCCTATAGCTCCAGCGGTTTGGGTAAACCCCATTTCACCCCCTTAGGGGATGAATTTCGAAACCCTATTTCACCCGCTTAAGGGATGAATTTCGAAAAATCGCTTTATAGTGGATGTCCACTCCATTATAGGGATGCACTGTCCAAATTTCAGCCCTATAGCTTTAGCGGTTTGTAAAACCCCTATTTCACACCCTTAGGGGATGAATTTCGAAAAATCGCTCTTTAGTGGATGTAAACGTCATTATAAGGATGCACTGTCAAAATTTCAGCCCTATAGCTCCAGCGGTTTGGATAAACCCCATTTCACCCCCTTAAGGGATGAATTCCGAAAAATCGCTTTATAGTGGATGTCCACGTCATTATAGGGATGCACTGTTAAAATTTCAACCCTATAGCTCCAGCGGTTTGGATAAACCCTATTTCACCCGCTCAAGGGATGAATTTCGAAAAATCGCTTTATAGTGGATGTCCACTCCATTATAGGGATGCACTGTCCAAATTTCAGCCCTATAGCTTTAGCGGTTTGCAAAAACCCCATTTCACACCCTTAGGGGATGAATTTCGAAAAATCGCTCTTTCTTTGTCCACGTCATTATAGGGATCCACTGTTAAAATTTCAACCCTATAGCTCCAGCGGTTTGGATAAACCCCATTTCACCCCCTTAAGGGATGAATTTCGAAAAATCGCTTTATAGTGGATGTAAACGTCATTATAGGGATGCACTGTCAAAATTTCAGCCCTATAACTTTAGCGGTTTGCATAAAAGCCATTTCAACCCCTTAGGGGATGAATTTCGAAAAATCGCTTTTTAGTGGATGTAAACGTCATTATAGGGATGCACTGTCAAAATTTCAGCCCTATAGCTCCAGCGGTTTGGGTAAACCCCATTTCACCCCCTTAGGGGATGAATTTCGAAAAATCGCTTCTTAGCGGATGTCCACGCCATTATAGGGATGCACTGTCAAAATTTCAGCCCTATAGCTCCAACGGTTTGGATAAACCCCATTTCACCCCCTTAGGGGATGAATTTCGAAAAATCGCTTCATAGTGGATGTCCACTCCATTATAGGGATGCACTGTCCAAATTTCAGCCCTATAGCTTTAGCGGTTTGCAAAAACCCCATTTCACACCCTTAGGGGATGAATTTCGAAAAATCGCTCTTTAGTGGATGTAAACGTCATTATAAGGATGCACTGTCAAAATTTCAGCCCTATAGCTCCAGCGGTTTGGATAAACCCCATTTCACCCCCTTAAGGGATGAATTCCGAAAAATCGCTTTATAGTGGATGTCCACGTCATTATAGGGATGCACTGTTAAAATTTCAACCCTATAGCTCCAGCGGTTTGGATAAACCCTATTTCACCCGCTCAAGGGATGAATTTCGAAAAATCGCTTTATAGTGGATGTCCACTCCATTATAGGGATGCACTGTCCAAATTTCAGCCCTATAGCTTTAGCGGTTTGCAAAAACCCCATTTCACACCCTTAGGGGATGAATTTCGAAAAATCGCTCTTTCTTTGTCCACGTCATTATAGGGATCCACTGTTAAAATTTCAACCCTATAGCTCCAGCGGTTTGGATAAACCCCATTTCACCCCCTTAAGGGATGAATTTCGAAAAATCGCTTTATAGTGGATGTAAACGTCATTATAGGGATGCACTGTCAAAATTTCAGCCCTATAACTTTAGCGGTTTGCATAAAAGCCATTTCAACCCCTTAGGGGATGAATTTCGAAAAATCGCTTTTTAGTGGATGTAAACGTCATTATAGGGATGCACTGTCAAAATTTCAGCCCTATAGCTCCAGCGGTTTGGATAAACCCCATTTCACCCCCTTAGGGGATGAATTTCGAAAAATCGCTTTATAGTGGATGTCCACTCCATTATAGGGATGCACTGTCCAAATTTCAGCCCTATAGCTTTAGCGGTTTGCAAAAACCCCATTTCACACCCTTAGGGGATGAATTTCGAAAAATCGCTCTTTCTTTGTCCACGTCATTATAGGGATCCACTGTTAAAATTTCAACCCTATAGCTCCAGCGGTTTGGATAAACCCCATTTCACCCCCTTAAGGGATGAATTTCGAAAAATCGCTTTATAGTGGATGTAAACGTCATTATAGGGATGCACTGTCAAAATTTCAGCCCTATAACTTTAGCGGTTTGCATAAAAGCCATTTCAACCCCTTAGGGGATGAATTTCGAAAAATCGCTTTTTAGTGGATGTAAACGTCATTATAGGGATGCACTGTCAAAATTTCAGCCCTTTAGCTCCAGCGGTTTAGGTTGTGCGTTGTCTGTCAGTCAGTAACTTTTTATACAATAGAAAAAAAAGTAAAGATAAAAAATCCCCTTGCAACTCATTGAACCCCATTTCACCCCCTTCAACCCTTTTTTTCTCCATAAAAAGTAGCCTATGTCCGTCTCCAAGGTCTAAACTATGTCTGTAGCAAATTTCATCAAAATCGGTTTAGTGGTTTAGGCGTGAAAGCGTAACAGACAGACAGACAGACAGACAGACAGAGTTACTTTCGCATTTATAATATTAGTAAGGATCTAGGATAAGAGAGGCAGTAGATCGAACGCTTAGAAGGCAGCAGGCCGGATTCAAGAAGGGCCGCTCGTGTATTGATCATATCAACACCTTAAGAATAATAGTGGGGCAGTCTACTGAATTCCGATACCCCTTTACCTTGCTTTCGTAGATTATGAGAAAGCGTTCGGTTAATAGGAGCTTTATATGGCAGGCACTACGGCTACGTGGACTGCCTGATAAAATAATAGAATTGATAAAAGCCCTATATAACAATTCCAAATGCAGAGTTCTTCACAATGGAAAATTGTCCGACAGCTTTGAGGTGAGTTCAGGAGTACGACAAGGCTGCCTACTTTCGCCTTTACTATTTCTTATAGTAAGAAATGACATCCTTGTCAGCGCTCTAGATAGTGGAGCAGGCGTGATGAAAGGGGAATTGGTAGACCGCCTTAAGGATCTCGACTACGTGGATGATATCTGTTTGGTGGCTTAAGAGACCAAGACCTCTGTTAAACAATTTGGCAACAGAAAGTAGTCCAGCAGGCATAAGGCTGAATCCGAATGAAACAAAAGAAATGCGGATACATGTAAACACCCTTGAACGGACAGCGCTGAATAACTGTGACGTGGAGCTGGTCTGCTACCAGAGTAGTATTATTACTGAAAACGATGGGGCAGAAGAATACGTCAGTTCCTGAGTAAATAAATCACGAGGCGCATACGCATGCCTGTTCTGCTTATGGAGATCATCGGAGATATCAACTAACACCAAATTGTGGCTGTTCAACTCCAACGTTAATTCAGTTCTTTTGTAAGGTTGCGAAACATGGAAAGTCACCTAATTCATCACCGGGCTCCTACAAGTCTTCATCAACAGATGCCTTCGTCGTATCCTAAAAATCCGCTGGCAAGATAGAATTTCAAACGAAGAACTATGGCGCCGTGTCGGCCCAGAAAGGATAGACGACCAAATCTGGCGAAGGAACTGGAATTGGGTTGGCCACACCTTGCGACGCGAAAACGAAATCTAGCCAAACAGGCCCTTGACTGGAATCCGCAAGGATCCCGTCGAGTCGGAAGAGCTAAAACAACGTGGGGGAGCACCATACTAGCAGAAGCCGCAACAGCTGGGAGATCCTGGGCGGAGCTGAGAGCTGTTGCGCAAAACCGAGTCCGCTGGAGGGCAACTGTTTCCGCCCTATGCCCATGACGGATTAAAGGAGCGTAAAGAAGAAAGGAGAAGATATATACCAAGAAAAAATCCACTTAAAACCCTGGCAATAGTTTCCATTTTCCAACTTTATATAAAGGACCTGAGGTTTTTAGTGAATATTTCGTATCGTACCGTTTCTGGGTAGCGAAACTTTCTGGTGTACAGTATAAAGTGAAATTCTCTACAAACTCGAAAATCCAACGCCACTGTTAAATATGTGAAAGTTCTCAAACTCAGTGAACTATAAATTAATGACAGTACAGTTTGTCACCTTTGATGATACCAAAGATTGTGTAAAGTGCTCGGGTAGATGCATGGAATACAGGGGGGATGCCTTCACCAGCCACATAAATCAATTCGGAAACAGGAATCACGTTCCTGCCAGGCAAACCACTGCAGCTCACCCAGTGAGCTAGAGAGATAGGCCAACAACGGAAAAGTGGAAAGGTAGAGAGATGCACAAATTTGCATACAACCATGATGTAAACAAATCTACAACAACTATGCAGCTGTGCTGGCGCTGCATTGCATGCAATTTGCAATATGCCATACAACAAGGACATACCAAACAGTATGTAATATAATTGCTTCACCTGAAAACAGGTGGACAGAATTTATTCCGGTTTTCTTCACACCTTTTGTGCTCAGGTGCAAATCTTATTCTGGGGTGTTACAAATTGCACCCACGTATCTCGTGTGAGTCTTGTTTTTGTGTGTAATTTGATTTGAATTTTTGATATTCAAGGAGAAATAATCACCAACACGATAACCAAATTAAATTTTAATTAAAAAAACAAAAATTCTAATTTAAACAACTTTTATCGAATTTATTTTTCAGATAATTACCCAAAAATTCACAAAACAATTTAAATCGCCTAAGCCCCGCTCTTTATGATTATGCGATTAAGCGACCGCCATTAAAGTCTGGCAATTGCAATTAGGACTAAATTAAATATGGCCATTGTCGAGCGATATGAAAATTGTGGTGAAAATTTCGTAATTAGCCCCCAAAATCCATCCAAAAACAACTGCCTCTAGTAAATTTCTAAAATTCACCAAATTTCAATATGCACCAATGGAGATTCGATTGTGGAATATGCTTCGGGATTATGAATTACCAATGGAAAATTTAATTAAACAGATTAAAATGTTGAACAGATAGAGGAGTGCTGTTGAAATGAAGGTAAATAATTTTAACTATGTTTTAAATGGAAGGGGTTGCACAATAAAAAAAATACCGTCGTAATTTGTTTGTTTAACAGCGCTTAAGGGATGATTTGATGCAGAATTGAATTCCATACTTTTTCTATCTAGTGTAAATAGTGCACATATGTATTTAAAATCGATTATATAACCATTTCGTTTCGTTAATTTAACCATTTCGTTATCGAGCTAAAATGACAGCTTTTGCTCAACAAAATAGTCTCTGATTGCGTTATCAAACAAAAAGACGGGAAGTGCCATGGCTTCTTGATGGCACAGTAGACATGAATATGTCTTATCCCTGGGGTCTATTTGTTTCTTGTTCTTATTGGAAATCACCTTCTTGTTGTTATTGGAAAGAATCCCTGGAGGGGGTCGAAAGGAATGTACACAACAATATATATCTGGCTCGCTTCAATACATACCCTTCAACCACCTTATCCTTTTCTACAATGTAACAGAATACAAACACACGAAACGAAATCGTTCAAAATAAAAAAATTGTGCTTTTGCAAAAATTCTAAACGCACCGCGGCCGCACCACACTCAATCTGCAAACTGCGTAGTAAGAAAATTCCCTGATATCGATTCTGATTCCGCCCCACTTCGAAAACACAAAAATATCGCGCAACGGACGACTCAAGCACACCTTTTCTAATGGGGCCCATCCACAGGCCAACTAGTTGTCCTAACTGAGTTGTGTTGTCACTGAATCGCATCGTGTGTGGGGCAGTTGGCAAACTGATTTGACAGTTGGGGTTTCAGTTGGGATAATTCAAAATCTTTTAATTTTATGGGGGCGGGGCCCAGAGTTTGGGCAAATAGTTGCACTGTGTGTATTGCAGTTTGGCAAACTACTTGGATGAATTAAGCCTGAATTCGAAGAATATATTTTTTTGCAAGTTTATTTTGCATTATTTTTAATTTAAATTATGAAAGTTCACATAATATTAAATTATTTTCATAATTTATACTTTTAGAATTTAATTTATATTTTGAAAAATATAAATATTCATATTAATAACTAAAAACAATTATAATTAATCTAAAAAATCATCTTTCTCCAATTTTTATTATTATAAAACTTAGTCGCGGGTTTTCTACAATTTCATTTAACTTTCAAATTGCCTATAAAATATCGAATTGACAGTTGAAATATCAACTCAGTTGAAGCGTTTGTGGCAAAACAACAACTTTTTACACAACTCAGTTTCGACAACTAGTTGGAGGGGCCCCATAAGCTGTTTAAAAAATCTCACACAAAGTAAAAAATCCTGGACACTTTTTCTCACTCTTGGAACAAGAACTCGCAGCGATTGAACAAAAAAAAGCTGCTATGATATCTTGGACGCAAAAAAGCTGCTAGCATAGCTTCTTGTTAATGTATGTGCTCGAAACAGTCATTTAATTTGGCAAAACGACAAATATTCATGTCAAAAGAAATGTCTCGAAAATTTTCTAACCTTAAGAAAGCTTTCGATAATATTTTCACCTAAAAGTATGCAGAATTAAATATAAATTTAATTTGCTTCTAAAATTTATCCTAAAAGTATGCCAAACAGTAATTAGTCATGGTAACGATTTTCGTCTCCGCACATTCTTTCAAATAGACCCCAGGGATAAGACATATTCATGTCAAAACAGAATATTTTATGGGTGGGGGGGAATCGTAACGATTTAGCCGGTTTTTTACTAGAAGTTACGTTAGTTAAGTTAGTTAGATATTACTCTGTATTTTTTCACGGATAGAACACCGATATACGCAGAATACTCCCACCTATCTAAAATTATAAAAGTCAGGGTTCCACCCTACCAAATTCCAGAGTTAAGATTCGTCAAATTCCAAATTTGGGTTCTTTCATGTGAAAAATTTATTGAAGCTCCTGGGGTGCAAAACCGACTGGTCTACCGGGACGGAAAATTTTATAACGCAGTGACGACATGTTGTAATAATAGTTATGTAGAGATGAGTAATGAGTTGAGCTAAGAATTAAGTTAAGAGGTAAGTTGAGCTAAGAGTTGAGTTGAGATAAGTCGAGTGGAGCTTAGAGTTTAGCCAAGGTAAGGGTTGAGTTTAAACTTGAGGTTTTCATTGAGTTTGACATTTGGGTTAAAAATTGACTTTAGAGTTGAGTTAAGAGTGGAGTTGGAGTTAAGTATTAAGTTAAATTAAGTTAAGAATTGTATTAAAAGTTGAGTTTATAGTTTAGTTGAGTTACGTTGAGTTAAAAATTCAGAAAATAGTTTAGTTTAGTGGAGTTCAGTCAATTTTTAAGAGTTGAGTTAAATTGCCTTAAGTGTTGAGTTAAGTAAAATAGTAAAATTTAAACGGAAATTGCGTTAACTCCCCAAATGGACTTCCTACCCTAACCAAAGCAGCTAAGAAAACTGCCAGGCATTATTCGGAGGCTAATTGAATTTGGCTCACTAGTTTTTTTTTTTTTTTTTTTTTTTTTTTTTTTCAATCTGTCCACTGTGACTTCTGTTAACAAC